>OY977948.1:12144421-12744421 GCA_963854355.1 Epinotia brunnichana
GCAATTGCCACCCAGCTGCGACGCGGACAAGCCGCTGCGCACCTTTATTAAATAAAGACGCCGCTATTAAGCGGACGTACCTAATTTCTCAATCCGTGAAGTGAGTGTAGTTTCCCGTAATTGGGAACTACGCTTACATTTGAAGCCGAGGCAGACGCTCCCCCAGGGAGTAAACAAGTTGGAGGCCCCTGGCGTGTGACGCTCTCCCGGCACTTACTACCAGCGCGTCCACCGACCACCTCGGACCACCATCGTCTCCTGCCATCCAGCTGCGTACCGCGAGGGGAGTGAGGGTACCCGGAAGGACCGACCACCCCTCAAACAGACCTGGCATCTAGCCATAGCCCGACCTAGGCGATCGAACCGCCCCTTAATCTTAACAATAAATTCTTAACTGTTCTATCATCTATAATTTTGCTCCTAGATAGGTACCCCAAGTTAGGGCTCCCTATCTACGTGACAAATTGGCGCCCAACGTGGTATATGCTTCATACAGAATAAACTTAATTAATATTTACCAAGACAAATTATTAGAGTCAACGCTACTGTGATAAATATGGATGATATGAACTATTGTACTACAGGGTGTTTAAAATAATTTCAGATTTATACTTGTACATGCAAAACCATGGATGAAATATATTTGGGTAGATTAACCAAATTTGTGGAAAACATCAAAAGCTTGTCAAGCAGCTCTCGTGTTCTTTGTGTTCTAAAGTCGTGGTCTTCTGAAGATGAGGAACAAGCAAGAATTTTGGCATCAAAGCTACAAGCTGTACTTGATCGATTCAGCAACGAATTGTATCAATATTTTAACAGTTCTCAAGATCCTAATGCGGATGAGATATCTAATATGACAACTGAACAATTGGAAGGAGACGAGATGTTGGCTGAATTGAATGCTCGAATACAAGTCAAGAAAGACAAGGCTGTTTCTTCTTCTTCAAGCTCGGGTCAGTTAATGAATAGAGGAAAATTACCGGAATTGGTTTTACCAATTTTTTCGGGAGATGTACTTCAATGGACGCAATTTTGGGATCAATTCTGTTCTATCATTGATCAGAGAGAGATGAGAGATGTCGATAAGCTACAGTACTTAAAAGCTTCTTTGAAGGGTGAAGCAATGACAATCTTGGAAGGTCTTGAGACCACTAATGACAACTATAAGATTGCCATCACCACTCTCACAAATCGCTATGGGAAAAGGATTCAAATTATTGACGCGCATTATTCAACTCTCTACAAACTTAAAAGAGCAGAAAAACAAGAAGAGTGTAGAAAAACATTGGATGAAATAGAGAGACATCTTCGTGTATTGAACTCACTAGGAGAAAATATTGAACATAATCACCTTCGATTCGTAATAATGGAGAAGTTTCCAGAAGAAATTATATATGAACTAAAATTGAAACTGAGTAACGAGACTGTAGAAGAAATTAGGAAACAACTTCATGTTGTACTATCAGCTAGAGAAGATGCTAAGAGAACCTTTGAGAAACTGGATAAAGAAGACTCTAGTTATACTACAGAGACGCTTCATATAAAAGAAGAGAGAATCCAGAAGAGACCTAAGATACAAAAACGAAAGAATGGTGAAACTGTGAAGAAATCGAATAAACGATTTAAACCAAATCTAGCCGCTTTTAGCAAAACTCAAACCACTAAGAGATTTCATAACTTCAAGGATGAGAATAATAGACAAGTATCTACACAGAAAAGAAGGAAAATCAGCTGTATCTTTTGCAAGGGTGATCATTTCAATGATGAGTGCACAAACAGTAGAACTGTAGAACAAAGGAAAGCGAAATTAGGAAACCGTTGTTATAATTGTCTGCGTATGGGTCATACCTTAAACTCCTGCAGATTAAGATACAGAGCTTGTTATCATTGTGGTGTGAAGGGTCTACATAACAGAGCGCTTTGCCCTAAAGGAGTGACAACTAAGAAAGAATCTACTAGTGCACTACATGTACATGGGAATGAATCCACAATATTGCAAACAGCTGTTGTCAACGTCAAGGGACTTAACAATACATCAATGAAGTGCCGTGTGTTATTGGACTCTGGTAGTATGAGAAGTTATGTCACTCAAGATGTCGCTAAACACCTTGAATTGGAGAAAGAAGAAAACTGCCATCTGATGGTATTTACGTTTGGTTCAGACAAACCTCAAGAGATAGATAGTTCGATAGTGAAACTTCATATTCGATCAAGGGTTAATAAGCAAAAGGTGATATATGCGAACATTGTACCTTCTATCACGCGTGGCATTTCATCTCATAGTAAGGAACTGGATGAGTGGGAACATCGAGAAGATTACCTACTGGCTGATGATGGTTCACTGTCAGATAGGGTGGATATACTGATTGGTAACGATTATTACCATTCAATTATGGCTGAAGAAAAAGTAAAGATACGAGAGAATCTATATTTGGTGAATTCTAACTTAGGTTGGATACTTTCTGGCAGGACTAGAGACGAACATGGGGACGAGTTGTCAGTACTCACATACTTTCAAGCGTCATATGAAACTAAATTAAATGAACCTGATTTGCCGTTAGATAAGGTATCTATGAAGGTTTTGTGGGACCTAGAGTCCATAGGAATCATCGATTCACCAAACTCTACTAGAGAGGAGGAAGCCATTGAACATTTCAATAAGAACACCACGTTCAAAGAGGGGCGCTATCATGTTAGTTGGCCTTGGAAAGAATATCCACCTGAATTACCTACCAACTATGGATTAGCGTATGGTCGTTTGGTCGGGCTGCTGAAAAGATTAGATTCCGACACCTTATCGACTTATAATCAAACACTCAAGGATCAACTACGAAATGGTGTCATAGAGGTGGTACCTGAAGGTATTAAAGAGGATCATCCAATCCATTTTCTTGCTCATCACCCAGTCATAACACCTGGCAAATCTCTCAGGATTGTTTATGATGCCAGCGCGCGTACGAAGGATACTAAAAGCTTAAACGAATGTTTATACTGTGGTCCTATGATGTTGGAAGATTTGACAGGGCTACTTATGAAATTCAGATGTCATGCCATAGGAATAACGGCAGATGTGGAAAAAGCCTTTCTACAAATCGCTTTAAATGAAAATGACAGAGATGTTACAAGATTTTTTTGGCTAAAAGATATAAATAAACCCATTACTGAAGACAACTTGTTACAATATAGGTTCTCGCGCGTACCTTTTGGAATAATATGCAGTCCGTTTCTTTTGAATGCTACGGTCAGACATCACTTACAAAAGGCAAATGGAAATTACACTAAACAACTGGCTAATGATATATATGTAGACAACGTTCTCACAGGAGTGGAATCTGTTGAAGAGGCATTGAATCTCTATAAAGAAGGAAAAAGCGTTTTCGCTGAAATTTCAATGAACCTAAGAGAGTGGAGTTCTAATTCTGAAGAATTTGCAGAACAAGTACCTGACATAGTTAAGGGACCAACTATTAAAACACTTGGCCTTAACTGGAATCTGCAAAGCGATGTTTTACAACTCAGAGGCAAAGTTAATGAAAACAACGCCAATACTAAGAGAGGAGTTCTAAAAACCATAGCAGCGATTTATGATCCTTGTGGATTCAGTGCACCTATATTGCTGCCAGCAAAATTGCTGTTACAACAGTTATGGAAGGAACGAATCAAATGGGACACTGTGTTACCTGAGAATTTACTTCAAAAGTGGAAGATTATTCTAAGAGAACTGAAACTAGTAGAGACTATATGTCTACCAAGGAATATTACTGTACCCAATGAAAAGGAAGCACAGGTACATTGCTTCACTGATTCGTCAACAGTCGCATATTCAGCTGTGATTTACTTGGTTCAAAGAGATACAGTTAGCTTTATAATAGGTAAATCGCGTCTGGTTCCTATTAAGGACCAGGAAAACCTGAAAATACCGCGTTTAGAATTGATGGGAGTTTTGATAGGAAGTCGTCTTATTAAATACGTACTCAGATTTTTACAATTGGATGTGACGTCAATGACATTGTGGACAGACAGTCAGATAGTTATCGATTGGTATAACTCTGAGAAGTTGCTTGAACCATTTGTATCCAGAAGACTGGAAGAAATAAAACAAAACAAAAATCTGGTTGTGAGATACGTACCGTCTGGTCTTAATCCTGCAGATGTAGCCACACGTCCAATTACCTCAGATGAAGAAAGAAATAGGTGGTTGGTTGGACCTGACTTTTTGAAGGAAGATCCGAAGTATTGGCCTAGAGGTCCGCAAAGAGACACTTCTCTTCTGATGGGGGAGGGTGTGCCAAACACAGAAAAACAACTAGAAACAACATTGTTAGATGAAGGATTAATCAAAGATAAGGTTTTAGACTCACAATCACAAGAGATAAAAGAATTACAAAAAATATCATTTCCGGAAGAATACAAAGGAAAGATAACACATTTATCAAAGAATTTAGATTTATTCTTTGACACAAATGGATTATTAAGATGTGAAGGAAGACTTAAAAATTCTGGTTTATCATACGACGCCAAACATCCTATACTTTTACCCAAGAACAGTGAATTGACACAGAAAATTATCAAGAAAATCTATGAGGAAAATCTTCATGTTGGAGTACCTCATACTTTAAGTCTCGTACGACAGAAATTTTGGATTCCTCAAGGAAGAGCACAAGTCCAAAAGATTCTAAGCAAATGTGCAAAGTGCGTGAAACATGGAGGAGGTCCATATGAACTACCTAAGACTCCGGCTCTGCCGGTAGAGAGAGTAACATATACTGCAGCTTTTACGTATGTGGGCGTAGATTATTTCGGTCCAATGACCATTAAGACAGAAAGTGGCTTAAAGAAAAGATGGATTTGCCTTTTCACATGTCTTGTAGTACGAGCAATACATTTGGAAGTAGTTAAAGATCTAACCACAGACGAATGTCTCATGGCGTTCAGACGTTTCATCGCTACTAGAGGAATTCCATCGTCTATACTTTCTGACAACGCATCTCAGTTTAGATTATTAGCTGAGGTAATATCAGAAGGAGCATTGAAAGAGAAAATAAAGTGGAAATTTATACCTCAATTAGCACCCTGGCATGGGGGCGTGTATGAACGTCTTGTGGCTGTTGTGAAACACTGTCTAAAACGAACACTCGAAAAACATATGCTAGGTGAGAATCAGCTCTTGACAATCATCAAAGAAGTCGAGGCTGTAGTCAACACTCGACCACTTACATATGTGGGAGCCGAAATAGATCACATTCTGAAACCAGCCGATTTCTTAACACCTGGAAGATGTTTGAACATTCAAGTGCTTATGGAACATTTACCGATCTCGGGTTCGATCATTAAACAACAACTTATTAAAGGTTGGAAGAGAGGTAACTACATTATGGATGAATATAAGGAAATGTTCATCAATCGATACTTACTCAGCTTGAGAGAAAGGTATAGAAACTCGCCTAAGCAAGTTAGAATAAGATCTCATGATATTCCAAAAATTGGCGATGTAGTACAGATAAAGGGAGAATCTAGAAACCGTGAAGGTTGGAAAGTAGGAGTAATAGTGGAAATAATAAAGGGGAGTGACAATTTATGTAGAGTAGCAAAAATAAAAGTTGGTGATAGTGTATTTACACGTTCCATTTCACACCTCTATCCATTGGAAGTAGAGACTGAGAATTCAGTTGACGAAATGTTTTGTCAAGAAGAAGCTAATGAAGCACACGTCGTTGATGGTGATTTGCTTCAGATGCCGTCTATAGAAATCAAGGAAGTGGAAACAAATAATCCTATAGAAACAGATTACAGTCAAATCGATGACAATGAAATTAATACAGAAGAGAGATACGATTTAACACAAGACACGAGAGAGAAGCTAGATAAAACAAGTATGACAAACGATTTGTCTGATACAGAAAATGATGTACAGAATAGTGAAGGTTTGTGCAATCAACCAAATGAAGAGAAACAACATCGAGCTGCCGCAGTCCACGCTCTGGAGAAAATCCATGAATGGACTCGCGACTTGATGACCAATATAAACTAACCTCGCGTGGCGGGTGTGTCGCGAAGAGGGTTCGCGAGAAATAACCGTTAAATAATATTTGTATATAGCAACATTGACTGAACACCGGATGGACTCAAACTCTATTTTATCTTTGGTAAGCTTTGAATTTTGTCGCTAAAATTCTTTTGTTTTCTGACATTTAAAATGATATAAATTGTGATGGTGAAAATAGTTTTTGTGCCCGTTTCCTGACCTGTTACCCAAAGCTAAGTATCTTGAAAACATGTAGAATATTCCTTTATTTAAGTCTTTATTAATGGAGTGGAAGTTAGGTGACTTGGCGAAACTCATAGAGCTGATCAAGCAACCTATTTCCATCCGATACGCTTATCCGTAATATATCATTGATGTTATTGTCTGTCGCTACTAAGAATCTGAAGAAGGCTTGCGAGCCGCCGTTTTAATATTCGGCAACTTTGAGAACCGAAGGGTTCACCAGTGCACGTAGACTTGGCCAATTCTATAGGCAGGGAATGAGTAAAGAGTCCGCGCGACTCCGTCTGGGTTCGTGTGAGCTCAGGACGAAACATAAGTAAGAGGGTCCTTGCGACTCTGTCTGAGCCTGTGGGCTACCAAGTTCATAACATTCAATAACATGCTAAGGATAAGTCAGTTAACGTTTTTACCTATGCGTTGAAGGCATAGTCAAGTACTTAGAGGATCTAGCAGAGATTCATGTTTTCACCTTTAAACAGATGGGACATTCAACCCAACTACATGGGATCAGCGGACGGTGCCAGGTCAAGGAACACTTATAAGGTAAGACAGCTGACCCAACAATCTGACCAGAAAAATTGACTCAACGTTCCTATTAAAGGATTCTCACTTAAATTTATAAACTACAAGTTAATGGTCTTAATATCAATTTATTATACATAATATTACATACTCTAATTGCGAAGCATATCCATCATATCCAGAGGAAAGTTAATCCAAGAGTTACATTCCATAGGACCTGGAGCTAGAATGTCCTTGTGAGGTTATTCTTCTTTGAATACACTCATGAAGACATTATCACTTTTGTACGCAGCCGTATGTTAAGGAGCGGGACACAAGTGAACCCTAACCTAACCGACCTAAGGCAGAGTTCGCTTTTGACAGGCAGGAAACTTGGTCCGGGGTAATAATTGAAAGCCATTTTTGTCCGTCCTGATAATGCACGACCCAATAATTCAAGTCCACAAAAAGTGGACACGTATTATCGGGCCGTGCATTATCACCCTGAGCAAATTCGGTAGGCGGCCTCTACACGGTGATTAAATACTGATGATCCACCATAGCTGTCTCTTTCTATAACATGCAATAGAAAGAGACGGCTATGGTGGATCATCAGTATTTAATTACCGTGTATTGGCCGCCGTACGGGGTAATAATTGGAATCCACATTTGTCCGGGCTGATAATGTACGACCCAATAATTCGAGACCACAAAAAGTGGACGCGTATTATCGGGCCGTACATTATTGGCTCCCATCTCTAATCCGGTGCTAAGAGGTTAACAACAATCATTTTTTTTAAGGGCAGTTAACAATCATCATTAACCGTTTAAGGCCTCGTCCAGAAATCATGTAAGCAAATTTGGCCTACCTTTAACCCCCCCCCCCCCCCCCCCTGTAGATATTTGGTGATTATAACGCTACCCCCCTCCCCCCTCATCACGTGTATTTTTGGGACCAAGTATGAATAGGGGTGTAGACACTAAATAAAATAATCAATAATGTTGCATTTTCTCGAAAAACTATCAATTATGTACCTAGTGAAATGGAGAAAAAAGCAACGCAAGATGTTAAATAATCACAAAGTTATAAGCGTCCAAAGTTTTAAGAGGGGGTATGTACCTATGTCTTTTCCGCAAAACGCACCTTCATATGAAACTATAGTCATTTACCACTTGACCCACTTGTACTGTGACTATGTATTGATGACAAGTTGGTAGACTTGAGGCTAAGGACTAGGCTAGTATTTTAGTCTAGTAGCGAGTAATTTAGTAGCTAAACGTGTCTGAACACCAAAAAAATAGTCGAGTAGATTAGGAAGTAATTTAGTTGAGTCAATCCATTTTATTCAATTTTTTTTAGTAGTGAGTAGCACCCCCTACCTCGCGTCCGTGCTCACTCGGCCGCCGGCTAAACAAGTCCGAACCTGCGGCGTTACCACGAAAATCGAAGTTCGTATATCTGCATCCCTGTCACTCGAGTCTAGTAAGTGCGATAGAGATGGAGATACCCGAACTTCGTATATCTCCGTCTAGATCGCACTTATGGTTTATGGTACTCGAGCGACAGAAACGGATATATGCGAATTTCGAGATTCGTAGTTCGTGGTAGCGCCGCTGTCGATTTAGTCGAGTTCATTAGTTGGCGTGAACATTTCGTTTTTATTAATCACGCAAATTTCTTCATCAACCTCTTCTATAATAGACGTTACGATTAGCTTTATCAGTTTATTCACTTTATTACGCTGTAGGCTTCATCTTGCAGAATACCACTGACTTGTGAACTTTACTCGACTGTAATGTGAACGATTTTTAGGCAGTAGTGGCAGTAGCGAATATTTTCGCTACTAAATTACTCGCTCATCATCCTCCTAGCGTTATTCCCGGTTGTGTCCCTAAAGGAGCCCACCGGGGTCCAACACCTAATGCACCTAAAGGCACTAGTTTTACGAAAGCGACTGCCATCTGACTTTCCAACCCAGAGGGAAAACGAGACCTTATTGGGATTAGACCGGTTTCCTTACGATGTTTTCCTTCACCGAAAAGCTAACGGTAAATATTCCGTACATAAGTTCCGAAAAACTCATTGGTACGAGCCCATTGTCCGAACAAGCCTTTAGAAAGACTTTCGGGATATTATTTTTTAGAGTTCGTGTAAACTAGGCACTACTCTCGGTCGTGGCCTCCTAGAACGGAATATTATGTACTTTTCCATCAGGTTAAATTTTATGGAATAAAAATTACGAAAGTTACTTATCTGACGTAATAGGCCTCTTCAAACTAAACGAAAATCATTGTTTTATTTTAATTCTAAATTTCAGTAGTGCATTTGTTCTAAATCACCGCCATTTTTCCTTCCTGACTGGTTTGACCGGAAGTTATACAAGCATAGACAACGTACGTCACTTTATTTCCCTTGGAAAAATATTGACTATTTTGTTGTTGACGTTCGTTATTGTATAGGGCCGCTGCAGCGCAGCAATTTGAAGAAGCTTGTAGATATTTGAAATTTTCTTCAGCACAGCGGAATCTTGATTCTTGGAGCATCGTGTGATCATTTCTATAAATATCGCCGATAGATCTAAAGAAACGTGCACAGAATTTTACCATGTCGTCTTATAAGGTCAGTCCCAACTTCTAATTTAAAATGGTCCTCTAAATAAACAGGAATATTCAACATCAATGACTTAATCATGACTTCCCAACGTCAATTAGTATCTATAATTCTTCCGTAGCTCTTAATACTGTATTGTATACCTACTGTAAAAGAAACAATATGAGAATCGGACCTTCCATCATGTTAAAATTACTAACAATCATATATTTGATTGCAGCCAATCGATTCTAAACGTGAAGAATTCAGAAGATATTTAGAAAGAGCAGGAGTGATGGATGCTCTTACTAAAGTCTTAGTTAGTCTATACGAAGAACCAGACAAGCCTGAAGATGCATTGGAGTATATGCGCAAACATCTGGGGACGGACGGGGGAGAGGATGAGTTGGAGGCCGCTAGAGCTCGTATAGCAGAACTTGAAGCGGAAAACGCCCTACTCAAGGGAGATGCGGCTCCAGCAGACGGTTAAAATAATTACAATAAATTTAGTTAAATGATCTCACAGAACCTGATTGTACAATGATCTCAGATGAAAATATTCTTGTTAATCTTGAAGAAATATAACTTGTGTTATAAGGAGAGTGTTATTTTTGTTATGATTTAAGTTTGGTGTGCAGGTTGCACAATAAAATTTTGAGTTTCTTTTTGAAGTACCTAAATGTTTTTTATTTGAATTTCCAATAAATTAAGATTCTATTTTAAAGATCATTCAAGCATAATGTTGCTTCAAAAGCTTATTTGCTACACTAGCAAACTATAAATAATACACATTATCATAAAACTTTCCCAACTTCAACTAGTATCTACATTTTCTCCATAGCTTTTAACCTTAACATTTTTTAGTTATTGCATTATTGCATTTTTTTCTAGAAACATTTTTTACAGCGCAAATGACACTTGAACGCACGTTTTTATTTTATTTTGCCAAGTTTAGGGTTAATATTGTATATCGTAAAAGATACTATATACAGAAATTAAAGAAAACTGTTTTCATACATTTACTATGGAGAAAAAGTTCTTTAATTTCGGGCTTTTTTGTACATTACCGGAAGTTGACCCCAAGGAAACTATTGATACTGGATAGAAATGGAATCGATTGACATGAAAAAATACACGTAAAAACGTTTCATTTTAATACAAATTTTATGGGGAAAGTTTTTCTCGATTTATGGCTTTTCTAGCCGGAAATTTCTTGTTGGTCCCATACACGCTTTTTATCCTGGACAGGAATGGGATCGATTGGCATCAAAAAAAAGTTGATCAAAAATGAAAATTTTCTCGCACCCTGTATGTTTATTCCAAAATCTGTATACGCCAATCTTCATTAATTTGAAATCGAAGGAAGGTCTCCTAAGACCATTTTCGCCTAGCAACACGGGATCTGGTAGCTGCCCTCCCCTCACTGACTTAAAATCTATCTCCACCCTTTATAGGGAAGTTTATTACTACAACAATCAAGACAAAGATTCTAATTAGAAAAAAACATATCTTATTCAAGTTATTTATGACCCATGCCCTGATGTTTTTATTAAGCCCTCATATGCAGATGTTAAATTCATCCAATCAAATATGACTGTGATGTAAAAAAGTAGGTTCAAATGCTTGGCACGGATCCGTGTCTAAGCATGCAAGGGGTTCATCAAACCAAAGACGCAAGTTTTTTTTTCACGTAACATACCAGTGGACATACATACTACAGTCTGATTAGTAGAGATCCATTTGCATAGTATTCTCCATTTGCATCACATTGAGAAGGTACATACAGTCAATGTCAAAGATATATTTACACTTTTGCACCTTATTGCTTTGTAATAAATAAGGCAAAAAAATATATACATATCTTTGATGAAGACTGTACATCCCCTAGGAATAGGCTGATATATTTTTTGACATTGAGATTATTATTTGTCCTAGGGAAAAGATTTCTTACTCAGGGCCAATCTGATAGTTGTTAGTTAGTTATACTGGGCGTTTTCCGCAAGTCGACATCCATTGTGCCTATTTTGCGTGACTGATAGTTGTTATATTCATTCAAATAAAGGTAAAAAATATATAATATAAGCATCCTAGGGATATTAAATATTTTAGCTTTGAAATTAAATTAACAAGTTATAGAATATTCTTGCCTTCAGGCTATTTTCATTTGTCCCAACTCAATAGTTCTCCACTCCCCTGTGGGACAAATGGGAAGATGATTCCAGTAAACAAAAAAAATAGGTTCCATGTTCCATTGGTTACTAAACGGAACAAAAAGGTGGAAGATGCACACATATTAAAACAAATACTAAGTATTTCTGATTGATTTAATTTAACATATGCATCACTAGGTTATATCTTGACAACTATTGTACAATATTTAAACAGCATTGCTGATGAGCTCTGTGTATTTCTTGACTTTGCTTGAGACACTCATGTCAACATATTTGTCAGCGATGGAGACAACCATTCCTCCGAGGAGGGTAGGGTCAACCTTGGCCGTGAGCTGGATAACTTCATTCCCCTTCAGGAATTTCTGTAAAAACCATCAATATTTCTGTGAGTTACGCTTATTTTAGAAACACATATAATAACAAATAAATTGGTGTATTATATTTTACAACCCATTCACTTGTAGTTGTAATAAAGTTAAATTGCGGCCTCTTGCATTAGCGGCATCAATTCAAAACTTTACAAATATGGATAGTATACATGACAATACAATAATTTGATGCTATCAAGTTGATGGAGCCAGAAGGTGGAAGAGTTGTCAATGGCTTACCTGTACTAAAAATGTAACTGTATGAAGTGAACAGTCTAATTACTTTATTGTAATGTTTATTAGCTAGCTATATACCATAAAACCAATGATTCTAATGATTAATTATGTAATGTTACCCACCTACTGTTCCAAATAATAATCATACTTAGAATATTGAAGAAAGGGAATGTAATAAATCCAACTGCCAGAAGACGGAAAGGCTGGCACACTACAACATAATTGTCAAATATACACTGAATGAACAACAGTAAAATGTAAGATTATTACCTTGAGTGCAGCTTCCAAACTCTGTTTCTGGGCAGCATCCAGGGGCTTGGCAGTGATCACCTCACAGGTGATTTCTCCACGGTGGGCAGCCATTATGATCTTGAAGGCGTTGATGACAGCCTCCACCTTGTTGAGGCGGCCATTCTCGGCCAGCAGGCACAGGAGGTTGCCGGTGGCAGGGGACATGCTGGTCTGTAGATGAATAACAATAAAATATAGTACCAATTACATTGGTAGTCACAATCCTAAGCAATGAGGAACCAATAGAATAGGAAAAGGATTATAGTCTCAAAAAGTTTTTTAAACTGAAAAGAGAAGATTGGAAAGTTTATATGACATTCTTTTTCTCTATTTTCTTTCACTTCCAGTTTTGGCAATTTGAATCACTTCAGTCATAAAACTAAACTGGTGTTTAGATTTTATATGTCTGTAAATGTAGTAACAGATTACTTTCAATCAAACATGCAGTTTGCAGATGCCGAGTGGGGTAGATGTGAGCTGAGTAAACATGTATTTGTAGTAAATGACATATACCTTGGTGGCAACATGTCTGAGGGCCTCAACCTTAATACTCCTCTTCAAGGACGGGTTTTTAACGAACTCCTTAAGTTTTGCGTCGGTCTTGATGTTTTGCTGGAACGCGGAGAGTTCCTTTTCAACTGCCTCTAAAGACTTGTTTTTGAAGGCTGCCGAGTACAGAGCCGACGCATATCTACCCTCCATACCAAAGACTTGTACAGGAGGCTTGATGAGCTGAGCAGCAGCGGATGAGGTGCTGAGGGATCGCACCTGTAGAAACATTACGTAATTTAATCAGTGTCAGAAAGGTTATAAACATATTTTTATTAGAATTAAGAGAAAATCAAGTATCATACCAGCATACTTGTCTTAGTCAGAGACATGTTTTCTGGGTAGAATTTGATTTATAAATTAACCAAATGCACGATAATGTTCGGACGAGAAGCTGTTCGACCCGCTGGCTGTCAGTCGTTACCACAGAGCAAAGAATATTATACTCACTAGGAGAAGAACGATAACTCTATACAAAAAAAAATGATAACTCTATACAAAAAAAAATTACACTTCGTCTACATACTAGCGCCATCGTTCTCGCCCAGAGAACTAAAAGTGACAAAAGCGGGCTTTTCAATTAGTCGTATAATATTCTTTGAATTAGTCGTATTATATTTCACACTTTAGCCTAGTTGGTAGTGACACCATATAGTTACGCCACTAGCATTAACAAAATACAGTAAATATTATTTTTAATGTTTGGTCTTTTATTAAGTTTCATACTTTAAAATATTTGTAGTTCCTAGTTTAGGGAAACGGTGGAATCGAATTGATTTAACTATCTTGAGATCCACACTTAACACATTTTCGGTATACATCTGTAGACTAGACATGGCTATCTCCAGGTTATCTCTATGTAAAGTAAACAGCAACCACGCTGGGTACCCTCATTACTTGCTGACCCATAAAATATCATGGTATAACCTTGAACCATCCAACAAGAAATGGAGAAAAACTGACAGCGGAATAGTCTCCAACTTCGCTTGAAGTCCAATAACATGTAAACATTTATTACAGCACACAATACACTAAGAGCGTTCTCGAGAAGTCGAGCATGATCCCCACGCGACAGCGACGACAAAAGATGCGTAAAATTAAATATATAATAAAATAACTTTACGTGGATATGTGTAGAAGATACGACAATAGACAGATCTTTTAGGGACCGAAGTCCAATGAGAGTTGTTTGGATGTTTTATTTATGCAACTGATTTAAGAAACTTCGGTAGTGCGATGCAGAACTCGTCAGATTTGACAGGAGTGACGCCACATCAGCCCCCCTTTGAGACGGAGGGGTCAGTGATGTATGAAGAGAGAGTGCAGCTTGCCAGTGCTCAGAGCCAGCCAGCGTGGCGAGCGAGCGCTCAGAGCCAGGGTGGCGAGCGGAGAGAGAGAGACTCTGGCTTGCTGAGAAGAGTCGGGCGTCAGTCAGGATATTCAGAGTTGCGCTTATGTCCATTGTCGGGGTCACCAATGTAGAAGATACGACAGTAGAGAGATCTCTCAGGGACCGAAGTCCAATGAGAGTTGTTTGGATGTTATATTTATGCATCTGATTTAAGAAACTTCGATAGTGCGATGCAGAACTCGTCAGATTTGACAGGAGTGACGCCACATATGTATTGACATTATTGACAATGTATTCGTTAAGTTGAATGACAGATCATTTTTTTTTTTGAATCTTTGTGGCCTGTTATGACAGCTCAGAGTATAGTTGATTCGTGCTAGGTAAACGCAAAGAAAATATAATTTTTTTACTGGCAACTTTATGTTAATACCCGGCCGTCTTAGAAGCACAGACTAATACAGACCCGCAGTATTAAGCAAGACCATGTTTCATACAGTTGTCTCTGTCACTTCTTATGGACAGCTGACATGAGTTAGAATGAGACGAATATTAAGTTATTTTGAGGCTTTAATGAGCTGTCTCCAAATACTGTCAACCGAGGCGTTAAAAAAAGTAAACAAACCAACCGACCCGTCAAAGTCAATCAACGTCAAATCTAAGATTATTGTGAGATTATTTGAAAAATATTTTGTATTTTGTGTGGCAAAAGTGTAAGATACAATTTATATGAAGTGGCAAAACTGGCAAAATATCTTGTGTAGTTCCATATTGCCGGACTTACTCCAGATTAACAAAGAAGACCGGAGAAAATACCAGTTTTCATAGGTATGAATCTGTTGCTTATTTTTCAAATATTTCAAATACATTACGCAATATAATGGTCTGCGATTACTACAGATACTGCATACTATGAAATAAGTACTTTTTACATGGTTCCAAGTCGATCTTATTAGGATTTTTGGTAAAAATACAATTGTCGTAAACACGGACAGTGTTGTAACTAAATTCAAATTTGTATGTCGACATTTTATCGACATGAATTATGTCTAGGCGTTTAGTTAGACAAAATATTTTAATGTTACTCGTAGTTATAGTTCGTCCGGCGGCGTAAGAGCCAAAAGCCATAAAGATAAGCTAATTAGTCATCTATTGTTAAAAGTCTGGAGGGTAGGGCTGCAACAAACGGGAAAAGTCCATCTAGTATTCCGTTGGAACTGATTTAGTGATAACGTGTTTATACTAAGTGTTGTGGCTGTATGATATGTCCGGAGTTGAATAAATAAAGATAAGAGTTTCTTGTAGGCAACACCAGACAGGCATGTCATGGCGCATGTCAAGTGTCCTACACGGCTCTCTAATTAATTAAATTGTGATTTTATTTATCATAAAACATGGTGGCAGCGCAAACCTAAAAATGGGTAGCCTAGAAGAGTTAGTGCGCCAACAGGCGATGATGCTGCAAAATATGCAAGAGCAGTTATCAATACTAAGTACGCGTACAACAACAGGCACACACCAAGCAAACCACGCCATTAACGTTCCATGGCCGGCTCCACTGAATGTCAACTCCGACCCTGAGGAAGCATTCAACATATTTAAAGAATCGTGGAAAAATTATTGCCGTGCCACTGAAATGGAGAAATGGTCTGCATATCAAGAAGCCAGGAAAATAAGCGTTTTGATGAGCGCCATTGGCGAAGAAGCCATTAAAAAATACAACAATTTCGGTATCCAAGAGTCGGACAATACATGCGAAATTATTCTTAATGTAATTAGTTTGAAGATGGTACCCAAAAAGAACGTTATCTATAATAGATACATCTTTAATTCACGTAACCAAGGAGAAGAAAACTTAGATCTGTACTACAGCGAGCTAATAAAACTGGTCGATGACTGCAGTTTCAAGGATCTACGAGACGAATTGTTACGTGATAAAATAGTGTTCGGAATCAAAGACATCAGTCTCAAAAAAGATCTGTTAAAACGTGAAAACTTAACGTTAAATGATGCAGTAAATCTATGTCGAGCATCTGAAATAACTGAACGCCAAGTAAAGACTCTAGCACAGCCAGAAACTATCAAGAAGATTAAAGAAGATACTCCAATGAAGGTATGCAAGTTCTGTGGCAATAAACATGAGTTCAAAAAAAGTTTATGCCCTGCATGGGGCAAAACTTGCAAAATATGCAATGGCAAAAATCATTCCGACAAAGTCTGCAAGAAGAAACCTAAAATAAAGCAAATTATCAAGACGCCAGACAAACAACAGGAGGAATCTTCTGAATTAGACTCTGATGACTCTGACAGGAACTTCATCATCAAGAAAATAGAGAATGGCAATAAGAATTTGGCGGAATGTCTTCTACAATTCAAGTCTGGAAAACAATGGAGAGAATCAAAATGCCTTCTAGACACTGCTGCAGATGACAATTTGGTGGGCCTCAAGAATATCACAGAAATGTTAGGGGAAGACCACATACAAAGAAAAATGCGTCCATCAAATAAATGCTTATTTGGTTTTGCAGGAAACAACATAATGATTCATGGTGAAATTGACATCATTATGAAA
The DNA here is from genome assembly GCA_963854355.1 of Epinotia brunnichana. Lineage (NCBI taxonomy): Eukaryota > Metazoa > Arthropoda > Insecta > Lepidoptera > Tortricidae > Epinotia > Epinotia brunnichana. The sequence continues at coordinate 12,161,317 of OY977948.1, forward strand.
GTAAAGGTTGCAGGCAAACAAAAAACATACAAAAACACATTTCAAGTGGTACATACACCACACATTCCTTTATTGTCATGTAAAACTTGTACAAACATGGGTCTGGTACGGTTCTGTAAAGAGGTAGTCTGTGGGAATAATGAGACACTAAACATTATTAAGAAGTATGACTCTGTATTTCATGGTCAGGGTAGCTTTTCAGGTGAAATCAATCTTGAGTTAGATGATTCAGTCCCTCCAGTCCTACAAAAAGCTCGTCGAATTCCAGTGGCACTTCGGAAACCACTTAAAGAGGAACTACAAAGGATGGAACAACACGGCATTATTATCAAGGAAGAAAACTACACAGATTGGGTAAGTAATCTACTCATTGTTAAAAAAAAAGACAATTTTAGAATCTGCCTTGATCCAATACCGCTTAACAAAGCAATAAAAAGGCCCAATTACCAGTTCACAACAATAGATGAAATTCTCCCTGAACTAGGTAAAGCCAAGGTATTTACCACATTGGATGTAAAAAAGGGGTTTTGGCATCTAAAGTTGTCTGAAGCTAGCAGTAAACTCACAACATTCTGGACCCCATTTGGTAAATACCGCTGGAAAGTCCTCCCTTTTGGCATTTCCTCATCGCCAGATTACTTTCAGATGAAGATGTATGAAGTAGTCCAAGGTCTGACTGGTGTAGAAGTGCTAGTTGATGACATACTAGTATATGGCGTTGGTGAGTCTATCGAGGAGGCTACAAAAGATCATAATGTGAACCTTGAAAGATTATTGAATAGGCTATTGCAACATAATTGTAAATTAAATATAAATAAGATGAAATTATTACAAAGTTCTGTAAAATATTATGGTCATGTATTTACGGACAAAGGTCTCCAGCCGGATCCAACCAAGGTGGAAGTAATTTCAAATATTCCATCTCCAACAAATAAAAAGGAACTCCAAAGATTCTTAGGTGTTGTGACATATCTAAGCCGTTATATACCAAACCTTAGCTATGAATCTTCTCACCTCAGATACTTGACTTTAGAGAATACAGAATGGAAATGGAGTAAAAAAGCAGAAAAAGAATTCAACAAACTAAAATCTATAATAAGTGACCAAAAAACTCTGAAATATTTTGACAAAAATAAACCGTTGGTACTTGAATGTGATTCTAGTGAGGCGGCATTGGGTGTAGCTGTTTTTCAAGACAACCAGCCTGTGGCCTATGCTTCGAGGACTTTAACTAGGACAGAAAGAAAATATGCCCAAATTGAGAAGGAGCTGTTATCAATCCTCTTTGCTTGCAAACGCTTCGACCAGCTTATCATTGGTAATAAGAAAACCGTCATCAAAACCGATCATAAACCTCTTCTTAATATTTTCAAGAAGCCTCTATTAGGCGCACCAAAGAGATTACAGTCAATGTTACTAATGTTGCAACGTTACAGCTTAGAGGTAGAATTTGTTTCTGGTAAAGATAATATTGTTGCTGATGGCCTATCAAGGTTTTTCATCAACTGTGAGTCTGAAAACAAAGACAGTGAGTACAAAATATTCAAAGTTTTAGCTGAAATGAATCCAATAGAGGACTTGCCTATCTCAGAAGGATGCTTAAAAGATATATCAAGTATAGCCAGGGCTGATCCATATTATGTAAAAATGATTCAATATATTCAGCAAGGATGGCCCACATTCATCAGAGATGTTCCTGACGCGTTAAAACAGTTTTATAGTTTCAAAAATGAGCTAACAGTCTACCATGACTTAATACTGAAAAATAATGCTATATTGATCCCTGAAAATTACAGAAGACAAATTCTCTACAAACTACATAAAGCTCACTCAGGCATAGAAAATACTCTGAAACTAGCCAGAGAGGCAGTATTTTGGCCAACAATGTCAATAGATATCAAAGAAATGATTAAAAGTTGTTCAATATACACCAAATATGCTTCCTGCCAACAAAAGTTGCCAATGCAAAGTCATCAAATTCCAGAGAAGCCATTTGAAATAGTATCAATGGATGTGTTTTTTGTCACTGACAAAGGTAAACAACACAAATATTTAATAACAGTAGATCATTACTCTGACTTTTTCGAAATTGATGAAATCAAGGATTTGTCAGCAAAGTCTGTTATTGATAAATGTAAAAAAAACTTTTCCCGGCATGGTATACCAGATGTGGTGGTGACGGATGGTGGTACCAACTTTGTTAATCAAGACTTCAAAAACTTTTCTAAAGAATGGATATTCACACATGTAACATCCTCACCACACTATGCTCAAGGAAATGGAAAAGCTGAATCGACAGTGAAAATAGCAAAAAAATTACTCCTTAAATGTACCGAGGGGAAAGAAGACTTTTGGTATAGTTTGCTATGTTTAAGAAACACTCCTAACAAAGTAAATAGCAGTCCAGTCCAGAGACTATTCTCAAGAAGAACAAGATGTTGCCTACCTATGATTTCAACACTATTGAAACCAACGATAATTGACAATGTTTCTGAAACAATAAAAAGAAACAAAGAGAAAATAAAACAATCTTATGATAAATCTACAAGAAACCCTGTTACACTTGAAATTGGTCAGCCAGTCTCGGTGCAGCTACAACCATCTACAAACAAACATTGGACGCCGGGCATAGTAGCAGATGTTTTATCAGACAGGTCATATATAGTTAATGTCGACAATACTCAATATCGTAGAAATTTGTCTCATATTCGCCCCTCCTCTTCACAGAACGTACAAGAAAACCACAATGCATCTCTGTCTTCCTCATCTCATAATAGTCATAGTACACATCAAAATCACATAGAATACCATGAAAAACCAAATGTATCTGAACAACAATATTATACTTCAGACATTCCCGGTAACCAGGAAAATGAAAATTGTGTAGATGAAAATATTATACCAACCAGTCCTTCAGTATCAAACAATTCTGAAAAGTCGATTAATAGCCCTATGTTGAGAACTAAGAGAAAAATAAAGATTCCTAGTTATTTAAGTGATTATATTTGTGAAAAGTAATTGTGTTTTTTAAAATACTTTGATTTGGATAATATCTTTATACGCTACTGATCTTTAAGATTAAGTTACCATCATTGTCATTTTAATGTTCTATTCCACTAGTAATTCATTATGAATTATCTTTCTAAAAGAAAAAGAGAACGTGTTGTGGCTGTATGATATGTCCGGAGTTGAATAAATAAAGATAAGAGTTTCTTGTAGGCAACACCAGACAGGCATGTCATGGCGCATGTCAAGTGTCCTACACGGCTCTCTAATTAATTAAATTGTGATTTTATTTATCATAAAACACTAAGTATTTAAGTTGTTTTGGTAAAAATGTTTCGTCCGTGGGTAGATAAAAGAAAACCAGTACACTGCTCGAACTCATTTAAACAGTCAAAGTAAGCAAATAGTCAAAAATGTGTACAATGGACTTTTTAGAGAAATTGGACCTACAGCATTAAAAAAAAACTGCTGAACTTACTCAGGTGCCATATGCAACAGTGAAAAAAATTATGTGTCTCGGTACAAGTGAAAGAACCACCAATACCAACGTAGAAGCAAAAAAATTTCGCGAGGAGGTGATGAAAATTGCTAATAATATATGGACCGCATGTTTTAGTCATGTTGAGGGTATCGAGAACACATTTATTACTCAAGATTCGTTATTAACGTGACAGAGAGCTCAGATAGTGAATAATATATGAGTATTATATTTACTCCATTCCAATGTTAGGTACATTTTTGACAACCCTATGCAAAAGTGATGATGCCTTTTGTTAAAGAAACATAAAGTGCATTATAAGCTGTAATAGAAGTGGTTTGGGTCGAATCTCACTTTGTCGTATTACGACTTCAGACCTTTTGAAATAAAAAAGCCATTGTAACAAGTTTTATGGCTTTTAGCTCTTAAACCGTCGGACAGCCTATAAGTGTTAACTTCAGATTTCTGGAAAATAATCTTCGTCAAAAATGGATTGCCGCAGTAGGGCGCAATAATTGGACGCCGAAAACATACGACAGAATATGTTCGAAACATTTCAAATCGGACTGTTTCGTTATTATTAAAAACAGAATTAAGACGCTTGTTGCCATATGTGATAAATACCTACAGTTTTTTACAGACCGCTTGAGGTAAGTTGGAAAAGTAAGTTTTATGACTGACATTTCTGATGTCCCTCCAGTGAATTAGTTTGATTTAAGTTTTGTATATTTAAACACTTTGTGGATAACTACATTGATTTTCTGTATATATCCATACGAATATGTATTATAAATACGAAAGTAACTCCGTCTGTCTGTTTGTTTAATTTTTCATGCTTAAACAGCTGAACTGATTATGAATGAAATTCGGTATAGAGGCAGTTTGAATCCTGATTTTTTCCCGGAAATCATCCCCTACGAAGCTGATATAGGGCCGGAATACGTTTGAATGGAGCTACGATATAAACGAGTTTCACGCAGGCGGAAGCTAGTATATGATAATAGAGACAATTAACTTGATGTACCTTGAATGTATAATGTGTAAAAATAAATAAGGCTTGTATAGTTTTAACTTATGTTCGAATTTGTATTTTTCGTTAAATTAAAGTAAAGCTGGACTAGTTACTTTATAACCATGATATAATGGCGCTACAAACAATTTACATATGGCAATAATGTGCACAAGTCACGCTCGAGTTAAAGCCTCTCTAAAAAAATAACGAACCCGCGGAATTGAGAACCTCCTCCTTTTTAGAATTCGGTTACAAATATGTAAATTACTTCCACTAAAAATCAATAAAATGGTGAGGGTTAAAAAGTAACTTGTCTGAATTTGTAGTGAATATTCACAGTTAAGTATCGATATCGATAACTTGTAAGGAAATATCTTTCGCTGCACTAAATCTCGAGCGAGCGAGAGATTGAATTACATCGTGTGAGCGAGAAAGCGGAGACAATGACGTATGAAGATCTGGCAGATAACGTAGTTCTATCCCTTTCTTACTCGTACTTCAGTACGTAAGTTTAAAGAGATCGGATGTATAGAAAACGTTCAATTTATTTGGGCCTATCTGCCTTTCTCATTAATCTGTGCTTAGAAGAGTTAATACGCCTTGCCACAGAGTACTTAACTATATTCGGTCTGAATTATTCATTCAAAATCTGACAGTTCTGAACTCAAGCATTTTAATAAGTGTCTTAAATAGCCTAGCGTTGTGAATATAAAATAAATAATTAATAAAACATTTTAATATGAACACTTTTATTTTCTTATAAATTTATTGGAAAGGTTGGTCTTTTTTGATAAATTTTACTGTTCTATTTTTTGGCCACACCTAGCATTACTGTACCTTGTGGAATGTGGCCCATCGCCTTCGAGACGGATACACTTGCTTGTCAATCAAACGTCATTTGGAAACGGGGGCAACTATGACGTAAACATAAAAGTGTGCGAAATATTTCTGTTTAAATTCCTAAAACTCGCTAATGGATTTTAAAATTGCATAAACTAAACCTGTGAATCCAGTTCGTCTCAGTTTCGATCATCAATACTTTGGTTAAACTCGCCGTGTTAATACTTTTAGAATTGAAAGTGGGTAAATATGTCGCGCCAAGTAGATACAGATGTTGCTCGATTACTTGAAGGATTAGGGTTGGAAGGCGAAAACTTCTGTGACTTTACAATAGCTGATCAAAATTCTGTTGCGGAATCTCAAGGCATAACACCCACGACGCCGTCTAACTTTAAACCGGTACTTGGCGAGAACGTCACTTACGTTGTGGCCTGTGTTATTATTAACGAGCGAAATGAGATATTGATGATGCAGGAGGCGAAGGAGAGTTGTGCCGGCAAATGGTACTTGCCCGCGGGCCGCATGGAGCGAGGTGAAACTATAGTGCAAGCTACAATGAGGGAGGTGCTTGAAGAAACAGGACTGCACTGCAACCCTACAACGTTACTGGTGGTCGAGACCGCCGGCGGCATGTGGTACAGGTTCGTGCTCACCGCTGACGTCACGGGAGGGGAACTCAAGACCCCAGCTAGAGCTGACAAGGAATCACTACAAGCCAAATGGATTGCAAACTTACAAGAAATAACTTTGAGGTCCAATGACATCTTGCACCTGATTGAAAAGACTCAATTGTACAAACAAAGCCATCAAAAGGGATGGCACAAAAAACTCTTACCTGCCTCTGTTCCACATGTCAAAGATTTGCTGAGATTGATAGTTGTTATTAAAAGGCGAACTACAAACAAGCTCCATGTGTTGTTGAGTGAAAAAACTGCTATACATTTTCCGGTATGCGAAATAAATCCTGCCAAGAGTGTGCATTCAACATTGAGGAGGTTTATGGTGGAAATGTTTGGAGCCGACGTGGGGCAGCACAGGCCTCTGGGCTTGCTCAATGTGGAGGCTGATCCGTTAAGTGATGGCTGTTGTCTCACATTGTTGGTGGCGTTCAGGCCACCTCTGGAGGAGGTGCCTCTCATCGGGAAATGTGCATGGCATGAACTGCCATCAGAATCCGAAAATCATTTGCTCTCTATAATAACAACGAAAAATTCTACTGTAGAATTACATGTAGTCCGCTGATCCATGAAAAGATGCACTAGCTATCAAGAATACTCAATTTTATTGGTTTATTTAGATATATGATAACCAACTGTATTATAAGAAAACAACAAAGACTAACATACTAACTTGTTATATTTCGAACAATTATAAAATGTTTGCATTACTTTTATAGAATGGCTGAAGGAGGATATTGAAATGATGATATGATAAGTATTCATTATGGTACTTACATTTCAATTCAGTTCCATACTGATTACTGACACATTCCATTTTGTATTGATGCTTAGAGGCTGTCCATATATTACGTCATTTCAAAGTAGGGTGTCTGACCATTGGATGACGTTAGTCATTTTATTAGGCAGGGAGGGTCCATTCAAGGAATTAACAGGATGATTATAGGGTCAAAAATCTACAAAAAACAATGACGTAATTATATGGACAAGCCTAATAAGGGCTTAATATGATCAAGATCTGAATTTTACTACCTATCTATAAGGTAGATATTTAAATTATTTACAATTTTTAGTTCTCCATTGTGACAGATTACTTTGGAAATGTTTATTTTAATAAATCACACATACTGTTATTGCAGTATTAAACAAATAAATTATAAAAGATCATCACAGATTGCTTTAACATGTAACCAATGGTATTGTTATTTTTAGGCTAAGTTTATATTTTCTTTTATGTGCTGGGTACTTGTTAATTTTATATACACTTTTATATTTTTACAACATAATAATAAAATGTTGAAAGAAATGCTAGTTTCAATATTTTCCACTTTCCATAACATAAATAATCAGACAAAACACTTTTCATACTATTATTGTATCTGCCATAACAAAGCCTGCATAAATATCTGACACGTCCTTACGGCGCTAGAAATAGGGTCGTGTCAGATGATAGTGCGCGCTAAGTTATATCAGATACAAGCTTCCGCCCGCGACTTCGTCTGCGTGGACCCGGGATAAAAACTATCCTATATAATCCAGGCTATAAACTATCTTCATGCAAAATTTCATCAAAATCGGTTGAGCCGTTTAAGCGTGATTGAGTAACAAAAATTGGATGTTTGTTACTCAACTTTCGCATTTATAATATACGTAGGTTTAACGCTGGTGACTGTACCTTGAAATAAGCAGCAACATGACCATAAGGATATATAACAATCTAGAGCTGTGCCGCGTCTATGCAAAACCCTAAAATGTATATTAGTAGACACATTCTTTGTCTTGTACACTTTAAGCACTGGCTAGACGGTCGCCAACACGCCACTCCGACCGAGCGAGCTTGTGGTCGGCACCGACCGCTGTAGTATGAAATTTTGCTTCAAACGACTGTCTACACGGTCGGTGCGGACTAAGGTCGGAGGGGCGTGTTGGCGACCATCTAGCAGGGGCTTAAGCCTCTGCTAGACGGTCGTCAACACGCCCCTCCGACCGAGCGACCTTGGTCGGCACCGACCACTGTAGTAGGAAATTTTGCTCCAAACAACTGTCGACACGGACTGTCTAGCAGAGGCTTTATAATAAATATTGTAAAGCCTGTTTTTAAATTGATCAACTTTTTTCGTGGACGAATACATGGAGAGAGGGAGGACCGGCAATGTCTAGTACAAAGCCCTCAAAGTAGCATTTAAGGGGACGTAGGTTCGACATCTTCTCTCACTGAGCATACGCGTGAGCGAGATGGAAGTGCGTGTTTGGAAGCGCGGATATCATGTTTTTTAATTTTATTTTTTTGTGCGTTTTAATAAATAAAAAAGTAATAGCTGATTTCCCTCAAACATGACATTGCCGATTTTAAAAACCAATTGTAATATGTTTAGCTGTTGTGCATAATGTGTTAGAATTTTTTTAAGTGTATTTTAGACCTATGTTCGTGATTTTTTTCTATCGAGCGAAAGTCAAAAACTCAGGACTCGAATAGCTGATTTCCCTCGAGAAAAGCCTCAAGATTGCTAATTAAATTTAGGGCAGCCGTATTATAATCCAAACAAGAGCTACGATTTTGTAAAAATCCGTTTTCGGAGCTCACGTCACCTTAAGTAATTTATATAAAAACCGGCCAGGAGCGTGACGGACCACGCACAAAGGGTTCTGTAACAAAAGACGCCGTTTTGTTTAGAAAAGGCAGTTTTTCAACTCGTAAACCATTAGGTATTTAATAATCATGTTCCATGTTTTTTTTATTCCATTGTTCGAAAGTTAGAGGGGGAACACAATGTTGGGGACTTTCGGAGTAGCCTTACTTTTGAATACAAAACGATTAATGTGCCATTTATTGACCTAGGTATATAAGTGGTTTTTTTTATTTATTTCTCTGACTACACAACTTTGTAGCGGCTTACAAAATAGTTGCAGCAGAAGTACGCGAACCTAATTAAATAGCGCTCAAACTCATCTAACAAGACTCTAGTGTCAATAGAAAATATCTAAGCATTGTGTAGATCATTTTGAGCGTGTTGTTCTGTTTAGTTACTTCTGCCGCTGACTGTAGGTACACCTCACCGTTTTTTAGTAAAATGCCTGTGACACACGGACATTTGTCATTTTGGCTATGGAACCCTAGAAAGCCTGTTGTAGTTTCGTATTCGTTTGCTCTCGGACCTCAGTTTAAGACAACACCGCCATCTTTGAACTCAATGAAATAGCGGATTATTCACAATATACTTCCTTTGGAACGGACATTTGTCATTTTGGCTATGGAACCCTAGAAAGCCTGTTGTAGTTTCGTATTGCTCTCGGACCTCAGTTTAAGACAACACCGCCATCTTTGAACTCAATGAAATAGCGGATTATTCACAATATACTTCCTTTGGAACGGACATTTGTCATTTTGGCTATGGAACCCTAGAAAGCCTGTTGTAGTTTCGTATTGCTCTCGGACCTCAGTTTAAGACAACACCGCCATCTTTGAACTCAATGAAATAGCGGATTATTCACAATATACTTCCTTTGGAAGGATCTACTGCTAATAAATCATCTTCGGATTCAGGTTTAGTCGCAATAGTTCCTTCAAAAGTACTGCCCAAAGGAACTAAATAGGTACTGCGAATAATCCGAAAAAGCTCTAAGTTAAGTATGCCAATAACACGCTTTATAAATTATGGGGACATAAATAGTAGGATAACTAGGATATTGGAATATGGGGATCTATCACGGGTGTTGCCAATTATGGCCTATGAAAAAGTAATGTGAAGTTTAATTATACATTTTAAATAAAAAAATGTTCCATGTCCTAACTGATTTATTAAAGCGATACAAAAATCTTTCACTGACTAGAAAAATTGAATATACCTATCCGATCAAAATGCATAACACAAAATTTGCTCTATATTATAGAAAATGCATCTATAAGCAAATGTTTAACACGTCTTACTTATATGAGCCCGTTCACGTACTCACTAGCGCCACTGGTAAATAATTGAGATTATTTAAATTTAACGATAGATATTTAAAAAGTAGGCCGCTACACACTGTATTTAAGGTGGTTCGATTGCCATACAAAACGTTATTTGACATTCGCAGGCTAACGGCGTGATATTTTAAGAAACTTATGTAACAAACTTTCTTCAATTGGCTTCCTATTTGCGCCAAATTCCCCCTTTCCTAGAATAAACTTGTGTAAACTAGATTAATTTGAGAAATTGGTTTGACACGTGATATTTTGGGAAAACTATTTTTCTCAAATTAATCTAGTTTATACAAGTTTATTCTAGGAAAGGGGGAATTTGGCGCAAATGGGAAGCCAATTGAAGAAAGTTTGTTACATAAGTTTCTTAAAATATCACGCCGTTAGCCTGCGAATGTCAAATAACGCTTTGTATGGCAATCGAACCACCTTAAGGTATTGTATTGTATTGTAAATACATCAAGCTAGTTTTTACGTTTCTGGATTCGTCAATCTATGCATCCAAAGTTAAAACGGCCGTTTTTCTTTTGGGTTCATAGATCGACGAATCTAGCAACATTAATACTAGTTTGATGTATTCACAAGGTACTTAATACAAAATACAGAGTGTAGCCGCCTACTTTTTTAAATATCTATCGTTAAATTTGAATTTGAAACGGGCTCTCAATTTCTTGAAATAGAATTAAGCGAAATGATAATGAGTACATATTTATTTATATAGACATTCTATACAATATTCTCGTTATTCTTGAGTTTATCATGTTAAATAAATTTACAAGGATACAATATAATATATTTTTAATAAAATTTAACCAACTTATAAAACAACTCTTTCGATTTACGAAACAAACCGACATTACTCATCATTCGTTAGATAAATGGAAATATTGCATTCGAGCCCAAATTTGAAAATGCTGTCTAGAAATCCAGGAAATAGACCGACTAGCATAACACATAAGCTATCATAAACATCAGTCCCTCACTGGCAAGTTAGGTAAGTGCGAGAGAGATGCATGCTTAATGTCGGTCGGAGACTGGTCAATTACACAGAATGCCAACGACATTCATTCCATTTATATCAATTTCATGAAGTGAGGCCCCAAACTCCCAGTGCCACGTAAAGTATATGGAATGAGTGCCATCTAGTGAAATTTCTATTTAATTTTATGGGAATTTTATCGGCGGCGAATTTCCTACTTTTATAAAGTAATAGTTTTCGTGTATCCATCCGGTGTGCCCCCAGCCTTAAATGGTAACAATTTGTGCTTTTCATAACTAAATATGTGGTAAACGATGTGGGTCATACATATTGTAATCATTAGTCATATAAGTACCACTTGTAGTGGCTGTTTGTTTACCTAAATAAAATAAAAATAAACTAACTTTAACGACGCCTCCTTGTCATTCAGAAGCTCTAGTATTAGTTTTATCGATATCGACTGAATAAGAAAGTGAAGACTTTCGTTAGAGTCGATAGTTTTTGGGAATATACGCCTGAGGCTCTAGTATAACTTTTATCGATACAATACGTTTTCGAACGTGTTTGCGTTTAGTTTCAATTTGTATGGCAACGCGAACGGCGCCACTGGTGGTAACTATCAGGAACTACGCGTTGCCATACAAGTTGAAACTAAACGCAAACACGTTCGAAAACGTATTGTATCGATAAAAGTTATACTAGAGCCTCAGGCGTATATTCCAAAAACTATCGACTCTAACGAAAGTCTTCACTTTCTTATTCAGTTACCTACCTTTAAGTACCTATACATGTATATTATATGACCTGATAAAGGTCGCTGGAGTCCGCTGGATGCGGGTGGCGCAGAACCGGTCATCGTGGCGCTCTTCGGAGGAGGCCTAAGTCCAACAGTGGACGTCTTTCGGCTGATATGATAATGTAAATATGTGCTTAACCTTCATGTCCCATAGCCGTGGGACATCCTGTAGAACTAGATAAACCGGCAAAAGCAGTATCTAATTGGCAACTTTCCTAAAACAATATATTTAGAGGTCCGAGCCTTCGCTTGACCCACCTTGAGATTACGATCGGCTTTTCCCCAAACAATTTGTCCTACAAGCTCCCTGCAACCTACTTTTCGGCCATTTTCACTGGCAACACTGGCGTGACGTCACTACCGCACAGGCACCAACGTGTGCCGGCTAGCTACTAGCTTCAGTACGCTTTGACTTTTCCCCAAACAACGACGTGCGTTCGTTCGCAAAGCGAGTTGTATTGAATTAGTGAAATAACGTTTTAGTTCTACAAGTGGAAGACTAAGGTACGAAAAACAGAAACTAGACGGATCAGAGATCCGTCTTTGAAATTGTTCCCCGGAGGAACGGCTCCTCTCCCGGGAACAAATGAGTAACATTACGTTATTAAAACGTAAACGTGTAAGTGAACAGCTTTCACGACAGACAGACGGTGCATTACAACACCGCCCAATGGGGCCGAGGGGCCAATCGAGCCGATGGGCCAAAGCGGGCCGACGGGCCGAATCGGGCCGACGGGCCAAATCGGGCCGACGGGCCAAATCAGGCCGATCGAACCGACGGGTCAAATCGGGCCGAATCGTCGGGCCGACGGGCCAATCGAACACGTCAGATCAATGCCCCGACGGCCCACATGAGGCAGTAAATACAAGGATGGCCCGACGCTCCGTGCGGCCACCTTTTCCTTAACTCGATCGGGCCAATAGCTCATCAGCTAGAGGCCGTCGAAATTGGCTGACCAATTTTAAGCAGTTATCAAACCGCACATTCCTTTTTTCAGGATATGCCGACCATTCGAGAGATCCTTCTGCTCACGGCCACCACGGCGTCATCCTCAAAGGACGTGATCGACAAGATGCACGATGCCGTTCTGCCGTTTATGCCGCCTGACTGGAAAGACTGGCAAATAAAAGAAGTTAGCGTCCAAGAGATTATAGGGAATCCACCAGATCACAAGACAATAAATAAGCTGCGCTTTGCCATCCCAACGGCAGATATAGCAGCAGCCTTCGATTTAAAGGACCTGGCAGAAAATACCTACAAAAATATAAAGTTGAAAATGCTCGAGTGGCCTTTCACCAAAGCCTTGATATATGCCCCATTCTCAGTGGCGGTCAAAATTCACGGTAGTAACGTGGAAAACGTTTTGAATGCTGTCAGAACAATTCGAAGAAGAGGCTCTTGACAGGGCGCTCTCCGTCCCAAGCCTCAAAAAGATCGGCAAGTTCTGCGGGCCGTGCCCCAAGCGGGCCAAAGAAACCAAAGGGTCCAGATAATACATCTGTATCTACAGATCAGGGTACGCAACGGGACCCTTTTAGCGGCAGCACTCGAGAAGCAAACAGAGATGTTTGGTAATTTAATGCGACATATGTTGGCTGCCTCCAACAATACTGCCGAACGTGTGATACAGGCAGTAAATTCAATGAGAGAACCCTATCCAGGGAACCATTGATCAAGATACAAATTACAGTGTAGCAGAGGCAGACTCGTCGTACTCGGACATAGAGATAGAGTCGGAGAACGAGAGCATAGAGAAGCAGGACGTAGAAATAAGGAACTCACCGACACTGGCACAAGATGACAGAGAAGAAGCCATTGCGAGCCTTTGCTTCGACACAATTACAACGGAAGCTGAGCCTCCTGTTCCAGCGGCTTCTGCGGACATGGTAACAAAAGGGGCCAAATGCCAGCGCCTGGGGTCTGACGCGTGGAATAATTTACGCTATAAAGAAGCGGAAAGAATACTGCATGGAACACCGGTATTCACTGCACTAAAGGTTAACCCACAACTGGGCAACATTGTCCCCAAATGGTGTAACCCGGAGATACTTCTGAAAATTGACAAAACTTTGGGAGTCCTCACACATGCTTTTCTACTAGAAAGACAAGCGCTAGAGGAGGGCCTCCGGCAAGTAGCTAGAGAAGTGAGCGACCCACTAGTTATAATGTCCATTCACCAGAACGTGCTCTCAAAAGAGTCCAAATATTCACGCATCTCGGACCAGGCGCTGCAATACGTCTGCGGCCGACGTGCGGAAATATTACAAAATTTCTGCCAGAAGGGCCTTTTATTCGTCCTCAGATAAAGCATGTGATACCGTCATGCAGAACATCCCGCCCGTCGACGACACATCTGTTCGATGAGGGCATGCTGACTGAAGCTTTTAAGCAATATGGTGGATACGACAATTTTTTTCCTCCGAAAAAACACATCTCCCGAAACAAGGTTCAACCCAAAACGACCACCGCCTTTTAATCTCAATCGCTCGAATCAACCTAGACGAGCGCAAGGCCCAGGGAAGTCTTCCGGCCATCGAAAGACCCGTGGGAAAGTCGCACCCAATACCAAACAGGATTCCAGAAAGCGTTCTACGCGACCTGGACACAATAAAAAATATTGACAAGTGTTTTCAAGCCGGGGTGCTTCGCCTAAGGGTAGAGCAATGGGCGAAAATGGGTGCAGATAAGTCTTTACTAGACGTGATAAAAGGATACAGGATCCCCTTCATCAAAAAACCCCCCTTAATGTTCCTCTACAGTCAAGACACCAAATCCCTGGAAACAAAGTCCAGCCTGTCAATGGATGCAGAAATTCGGGGCCTACAAACAATGGGGGCGATCGAGCCGGCGTCAGCTCGAACGGGGTTCCTGTCTCCTCTTTTCCTGAAAAAGAAACCCGACAGCACCTATCGGCAGATTTTCAATCTGAAGGCACTAAACAAATTTCCGAAAAAGAGAATACCTCGGGATACTTTGGGATACGGAGGCAGATACAAAGAGCATCGACCAAGAGAAAAACTATCTAACGAAAAAACAACTGCGAAAAATGATTGCGGGACAAAAATGCACTTGGTTGGAAGCAAAACGTCTGCTAGGACGCTTAATTTTCACGTCATTTGTCGTGCCTTACGGACGGCTACACTGCCGCTATCTGCAAAGGGACAACAACAAAATGAAAAGATTCCCGAGAGACAAGAAGTACCTCTTGTCCACAGAGACAATAACCGATTGCAAGTGGTGGCTGAAACATGTGTCCGACAAATCCCCAATCTTCCCGAAACCAACGACGCTTTTCATTACGACAGACGCATCAGACCTCGGCTGGGGTGCGTCGATCAACGGGAAAAATCAAAAAGGGTACTGGAACACCCACCAGAAAGCTTGGCATTGCAACAGGAAATAATTGTATTTATCGTGCTGATAAGAACAAGAACAGGGTGAAAGGACAAACATGCCTCGTTCAATCGGACAACAAAACTGTCGTGGCATACATCCAGAAACAAGGGGGCACCAAATCTTTAGCCCTGCTGAGGATGACGAGACTACTGTTCCACCTTGCGGGTCAGCTAGACGTCACGCTCACAGCGAGATACATTCCGGGTCGATACAATGCTACAGCAGACAGTCTCTCTCGACACCAACAACTCCCGGAATGGTCCCTGTCGAACTCAGTCATGAACAGGATTTTCAAAAAATGGGGCATACCAGAGATCGACCTTTTTGCGTCAGCTCGGTCGAAGGTGGTACCAGATTACGCAACAGAGGATGCCCAAGATCAGAAGGCACTATTCGTGGACACTGGAACTGGAACTTTGCATGGGTGTTCCCTCCACCGTGTCTGATGCCGAGAATACTTTGTCACCTAAACAAAGCCAGAGGAACTTACCTGATTGCCTGCCCCAGGTGGCACAAAGTTCATTGGAGAGCCGATATCAAATCACGAGCCACAGCAGCTCCATTCACAATCCGAGACCTCCAGTCGAACATAGTGGATCGCAGGACCAACCAACCTCCGCCAGAGGTGAACGACTTAATACTGGAAGTCTGGAGGGTACAGGGTGGGCTCCCGAAATAAACACCTGGCCCCAGGAATACAAAGACCTCCTCGAAAAGTCCTGGAGAAAAAGCTCGCTAAAGACTTATCATTCAGCTTGGACTAGATGGAGAAAGTGGGCAACCGAAAACGCATGCTCCATTAATAACTCACCTCCAGAAAAAGTGGCAGAATATCTATGTTTTCTTCATCATAGAGAACATCTAGCCGCTTCAACCATATTAGTTCACAAATCAGTTGTATGTACCTTTGGCAATCCAACCAGATCACAGTTAATTTCGGGTCACCCGCTAGTGAGGAACATACTAAAGGCCATAACGATTTCGAAACCTAAGGCAAAGAAACCCACCTGGAACCTGGAAAAAGTCTTAAATTGGCTGATTCAAAACGAAATAGTAGAAGAAAGCTTATATGAAGTATCCAGACATGCAGCCTTTTTATTATTACTCCATTCAGGAAGACGCATTCACGATTTGACACTACTGGACATATCACCCGGCAAGTGCAATATTAGTGAAGATTCTATCATTCTTCAGCCGAATTTCGGGTCGAAGACAGACTGTGCAAAATACAGTCAATCAGGATGGGCGCTTAAGGCTAATCACATTAAAAATCTTAATTGTATATACTGGATCAGAAAGTTATTAGAAATATCAATGACCAGGCGATCAGCCAGACACTCTCTAAATAGCCTCTTTATAACAACTAGGGGTAGAGTACGAGAAGCCAGTAGATGTAGGTATAATCGCCGGTTGGATCAAAAACTACTTTAAGGAAATCGGCATTAATGCTCCACCTGGCTCTACCCGCGCAGCGGTAGCAAGTGACAACTTTGCCCTATGCGGTCTAGACATCGAAGAAGTTCTGACCAAGGGAAACTGGAGATCAAAAGACACATTCTTTAGATACTACTATAGGCAAATCAGCCATTCACAATTGAATGATACCGACGATAGACCTTCAATTCATTTTAATGCGGTCTAGTCTACTATAATCAGCATGATTATTTACTGATTATTATAAGAAACTTAAATAAAGTTGTTTAACAATGTTTCACTATGTGTTATCATTATCATTCAATCAATCAGCATACCAAAGTACCATTCACAGTACACCAATCGAAAAATGCCGGCAGAAACCAAACACATCTCAAGGTGGGTCAAGCGAAGGCTCGGACCTCTAAATATAACCGTTTTTCCCCCGAAGGGATAAAACCGGCATATAAAGATACTGAAGCTAGTAGCTAGCCGGCACGCGTTGGTGTCTGTGCGGTAGTGACGTCACGCCAGTGTTGCCAGTCAAAATGGCCGAAAAGTAGGTTGCAGGGAGCTTGTAGGACAAATTGTTTGGGGAAAAGCCGATCGTAATCTCAAGGTGGGTCAAGCTTCGGCTGGACTCGAAATATTCGTTTTTATCCCTTCGGGGGAAAAACGGTTATATTAAGTCCGTCAATCAGATTATATCAAAAAGTATTGTACATGTATTCTTATATTATGCCAGCATTATGCTGAGATAGAACCGTTTCGTGACAAACGCTGTGTGTTGTTTGTCTCGAATAAATGTTTTTTTCTTTCTTATTTTGTCAATCAAAAAAAAATGGTGAAGATATAGCCGGTTAAAGTTCCGCGTGACGTCACATTATGGTACAATTTTTATCATAACGTGACGTCACGCGGAACTTTAACGGGCTTTGTTTGATAAAATACGTGTCCAATATTTTTTGATAATCTAACTGACGGACTAAATATAATTATATTTGTTTTAACCAGGAAAGTACCCAATAGGGGTGTAGACACTAAATAAAATAATCGATAAAATTGCATTTTCTTGAAAAAGTATTAAAAATGTAGTCAAATGGAGAAAAAAACAACGCAAGAGGTTAAATAATCACAAAGTTATAAGTGTCCAAAGTTTTAAGAGGGGGTATGTTCTGTCCCTTTTCGGCAAAACGCACCTTCATATGAAAAGATTGTCATTTACTATGACGCTAGAGGATCGTGATGTCACGATCCCCTAGCGTTTTCTCTCTCTCTAGCAAGCTACATTAAAATGGTTGTAGCTTCGTAATTTTTTGAGATATTATTTGAATGGGATTTTCGTCATCAGGCATATTTTTTGCCTTCTTTCTTTTGAAGCAATAATAAATTTTGAGTCTACAGTTCTACACCCCTATTGTGGCAGCGCGTTTAAGTGCGGAGTTAGTTGGCTGAGACTGTAGTCAAGACCAATGAAAAAGAGTACACTTTTTAATCATCGGATTACCAAACAAACTGACCCACTTTCAATGCAAACTAGCGTATTTTTCTCAGAATGCTGATGATACTGATATCAACAATTTCCGTGAAGAGTTGACAATTTTTGCAATATAGGTCTCTTAGTAAAGTTTATGTTGTAACATAATTTAGATAATAAAATTAAGTGGCCTAATCTACCATACTATTATAAACAAGTAATAATAATAATGCTAATACAATACTCACAAGTAATCAGAATCACCTTTGAAAGGCAAAACCAAAACAAAAATTATTTACATAATGTATATCTCCAAGCTTCTGTACATTTAAGAGCTGAATACCTACTTAATGCGTCGATTACATTGAGAATTCAAATTACTCGTAACATAAGTATACGTTTTATTATTTGGTTGAACGATCGAAGTCAATATACTTAGTATGTATGTTTACACTTTAGCACTTTATTTCTTGGTAATAAGGCGAAGTACACCTTTGTACCGTTTTAACTTATTTTTTTGTATGTATTTTTACCCGTCTTGTGTACAATAAAGTTATTTACATACATACAAGTATTATACTTGAGATTATTTGAATGAGCCAAATCTCATCAAAATTGTCCGTTCAAAAACAGGGGCGTATTTACCCCAGGGTCAAGGGGCCATGGCCCGGGGCGGCAGGCTCCGCTCCGAGGGGCGGCGCGAGCCGCCAAAACTTACTGGCCCGGGGCGCCAAATCTTTAAATACGCGTCTGTTCAAAAAGCTACCTACTAGGTACTGTCCAAGGTACGAGGGGCAGTCCAAAAGTTTCCGGCCATTCTCCATATAAACGTAGTTACGCTCTCATTTAAAAACGACTAACTAGTTTGCTCTGAAACTTTGTACTTATAATAAGTTAATTACCTACCATACAGGTCTGTAATTAGTTTACGTAGCTTCAGATACCAAAGTAAAAAAATACAGCAAAATTAAGTTTTCATAAAAAAATTGTTTTGTTGTTTTTTTTTTGTTTTATGAACTGGAGTCATATAAACTAATAGGGAACATTACGCAAAACTCTTCGTAGGTGGCGACACTAGCAGCGTTGACATTGTATCTCGTTCCCACTTGCGGTATTGTCTATGCAAGCATCCTTGTCACTCATTTGACAATCAGTTGTGCATGTGTGTGTGAATCCCTATATTTCTATACTGATTTACTATTAGTGGTAGTGCTGCCTCTGGCGGCAGAACATGGCAGTAATGTTCCCTATTACAGACCTAGACATACCTCATGTCATTGTATATGCAAAGTTTCGTTACAATCCAACACGTAGTTTTAAAATGAGAACGAAACTCAGTGTGTATATGGGAAGGTGAAATTCGGCCGAGCTTACTGCGGACTCTTAGTGTAAGGCCTGAGTGAACGCTCGGAGCGGAGCGTTCGGCGGGGCGTGCAGCGGGGCGGGCGAGCGTGCATTCGCTTTGTGCAGCGACTACTCAGGACACCAGCATGAGTTTCATTTGTTTAACATGCACGCCGCACGCCCCGCACGCCCGACTCGAGCGTTCACTCAGGCCTTACACTTAAGCCGCCATATTTCTCCAGCCAGAAACTTTTGGACCGCACTGGTAGAAGTAGAAATTTCAATGTCAGTTTTACAAAAAGTCGGCTGCATTCAAGAATTTCAACCATACCTTCGTTTGACGGTAACTGTACAGGGATGTTTGATGTTGTCTAGAAATATAATAGGGATGTAGACTCAAAATTTATTATTACTTCAAACGAAAGAAGGCAAAAAAATATGCCTAATAACGAAAATCCCATTCGAATATCTCAAAAAATTACGAAGCTACAACCGTTTTAATGTTGCTTGTTATTAGAGAGAGAAAACGCTCCGGGATCGTGACGTCACGATCGTCTAGCGTAAATGAAAATGACAAACTTTTCATATGAAAGCTCTTAAAATTTGTGATTATTTAGCCTCTTGCGTTGCTTTTTTCTCCATTTGACTATATTTTTAATCCTTTTTCGAGAAAATGCAACATTATTGATTATTTTATTTAGTGACTACACCCCTATTGCATTGCTTATAGCACGACCCCCTCAATATGCTTATCATTGTGAGCATTATTTAGATCCAAATAGAGAGCAATTTATCATTATCACACATCAAATTGCATAAATGTGATCACAAATCATAAGTATTCAACTTTACATAGCATCATTTGTATAGCAGAACTAACAAAACGATACATCAAACCTAGATTTGGTGTCCATGTCGATACCATAGTTCACAGTCGTAATAATAAATTTTTTTCGTCACTGAAATTGTAACTTTATGATTTGTGCACTATCATCCTAATTACACCACTTTTTCCCCCGTAATTAGGTAGTACGATTGTGAACTAGGGTATCTATATGTAAGTATTACTATCGGTAGTGTAGTAGCCTATCAAGTGTCGAATACAGTTATTGTGATAATGTTTGGTTTAAATTATTTGAAAGACTGCCATTATAAATTCAACCTTCTCGCTTAGGCCGTAAGGTCCATTTGAACTGGTTGTTAAAAATGTTCATCTGAAATAATTATAACTATAACAATACCCATGGGGTTTTTTACCAGTAACTAACTGCCCATGTTTAGAAGCATGCGTTCTAAGAAAACAATAGGATGGATCAGTTGTGAACTGTTGCCTTGAAGTTGCAAGAAAAAATGTGGAGAAAATGTTATCTACTTACACAGAAACTAAGTTTCCTTTATATAATACTACAACAAAAAAAAATACTTTGAATTTATGGTTGAAGTTCAATTGTTTGAACAATTTCATTTTTATGTCTTTCGTCATATTGTAATTTTGTTAACAATTTTAACTACACAAAAATATATCTTGAACCAATAAGAAGACATTGAAAGGACAAAGATAGAGCGCCGCGCCGTTTACAAATTAGTTGATATAGTGGTACGGTGTAGCGGTTACTGTTATTCTTCTACAATAAATAAATAGGTAGATAATTCAAAATAGAGTAATCTCATTTGACCTTCAAAGGAAAAATCGTGCCGTGCAGCAGTGTTACTGGATGACATCTTAGGTTCGGACTAAATAAATGAAAAATATAGTAAAACTGCTATTATGCACGTCTTTTTCTTTGACATCACTCTTATTTATTATAACTCGCTACTCTGCTATGGGTTAACAAATAGTGTAATGTTTTATGCTTCGTTGCTACTTACTTCTACATAATTCATAATTAAAATAAATAGGATGTATACATACGTTCCCTTTTCTCACTATGTTCGCTCACGCGAATACAGTACGCATTAAATCAACGAACTTTATCCAACTTCATGCCATGCCCACGCATATAGATGGATTGATCGACTATAGCAAAAATTTGCAAATTTATATCAACTACTGATCGATCATAGATAGCTATGGTAACACCCTAACTTCATAGCAATTAAAGTTCCAACATTAATTAATCACAACACAATGTAATTTTTCTTGTCAAATTTTCAATTTTTAACGAACAATTTATAATAAAAATATAGGTAGGTAATTTCATTGTCTTTTTGTAAATTCATGGTGAAACATTGAACGATTTCTTTCGCTTAATCAAGATTTCTAAAAGTCCAGCAATATTGCATTATGAACATTAAGCAAAGCAGTTTTTATAATTTTTCACTGAAACGGTAAAGACAGAGCCGAACAAAAGCCATCGATCGATCATAGATTGATTGATTGAATAGATATACCATACAAAAATGCTCAATCTACGATCGACATTCGACCGCTATGAGTCACTTTGGTTTTGTAATACCTGGAAGATTAATTCAAGACTGAAAAACCCTTACTTCAACATCACCTAAGCCACTGATTTATACAGTCTTCAATGCTATCATACAAAACATTCTAGGAACAAATATTATTCTAAGTAGGCGTTTAGCCTGTGTCATTTATATGCATTATTCAATGTGGAAAATTTATAATACAGTTCACATCATACCGGTTATCCTTCTAGTTGTATTCCTTGTATCCACGAGTTGAGATCAGCAGAGCCGGGGCATTCTAGAAAGTTCCCAGTAGGGGCTGGGTCTTCGGGGGCGGAGAGGCGCTTCGCCGCCGTCAGCCCGGACAAGTAGGCTCCGTGGGCGGTGGAGTAGTAGCTGCTGTGGGTGTGTTCACCCGCGAACAGCAGTGTTGGCTGGAATAGGTACAAAATTGCTTAATTCTATATAATATTTATTGCGTTGAAACGCAATAAATATTATATTAGTATAAAAATATTAGTATAATAAGATCTTAAAGTTAGGTACAGTTTTAACATGATCTCTGTTGAGCATAGCAATTTCTTAAAACTACAAATTTAAAATGTCAAAATACGGAAAAGCTTCAATCAATTGTTATAGTAAAGTTTCGAATAATAAGTAAATTAAATAAAAAAGGTTTACTGTCGTTGAATTATTCGTACATTAAGTAAATTGTATTTGTATTATAAGTAGTATTATTTACATTAAAATAATAAGATAACATTTTTATTGCAATAGAATTCGTCATTACTTATATTTATAAAATTTCGTTAAGTACATTATCATTTAATTTAATTTGGTCTCGGCATCATTCAGGAATATGGCAAAATAAGTTTTTTTTCCTGGTGTGAATAGCAGTATGTGTCACTGGGTAGCAAAATGATTTCCGTCTTGGGCACTAAACACTTGAATCCTGAGTGAAGCGAAGATTCTAAAGTAGAATGTTTAACGTAACGAGGGATTCAAGTGCCTTCGCCACACACTAGTGCGATGTCGATCGGGTGATCGAAGGCCTGGAATTCCAACGACTTACATGTATGTCGGCATGTGTGGTCCCATTGGTCCAGCAGTCAGACCTCGAAAACGAACCCTGGTGTATTTTGTATATGGTTCAAATTAAAAATAATCATGGACGACATGTGGGTCATTGGGATTCCAGGGTAATAAAAATGACCCACATGTGGGACCTGCCGGACGACTCACATGTGAGTCGTTGGGAGAGGAAGGGTTGAGGCGTGAGCGGGGCGTGTCGCCGGCGTCCGAATCTATGCCTTATGTCGTCATACCCATAAAACAGGTGTCTCAGTTCAAATATTTGGGACTTGTGTAAAACGTTGATCTTAAGGATGATAAGGACTTCGAACGTGCGCGCTGTCCGTGAGAGGCAACATGCTGGCTCATAGATTTGCTCGTTGTACTGTGCCTGTAAAACTAGCTCTTATAAGAGTTCTATTTGTATTAGATTGTCCGCTAATATTCTAGAAGAATCACTTGCGCGTTGCCGACCCTTTGTTTTGAGGATTCGTTGTGTTGGTAGCTAGACACGAACGCGGGTCACTCGCTCTCACATTCTCGCGAGCTCTGACTCTGCCTTGGACGGCTGTTCAGCCTAATAGTCAGTAAGACCTGCCTATAAATATGACGAGCCAAATTAAGTTCGGGTTAGGTAAAGGGTATTTATTTTGATGAACATGAATATTTGTTCTGGATGTTTTTTATCGAACGAGCGAGCGAAGCGAACGAAGTTCTATGCTTTAGCTTGGGCCAAAAATGGTTCGTACCTATGTCCGTTCGCTGTCCCGCTGTCCAGCAGTTCTCTTCTACAGGTCGCATTTCTCAACCGATTCTCGTGAAATGTGAGCTGTAGCTCTAGTATAAGTTTTATAGATACATATACGTTTTCGAACGCGTTTGCGTTTAGTTTCAATTTGTACGGCAACGCGTACTTCCTAATAGTTACCACCAGAGGCGCTGTTCGCGTCGCCATACAAATTGAAACTAAACACAAACGCGTACGAAAACGTATAAATATCGATAAAACTTATACTAGAGCTCCAGGTCCGTTAATTACTTACACACTATCACACACATTGGATAATATAATCTTGATGAAATAATGACAAATGTCAATCACCTTATTATCGTGAACATTCCTGAATAGTGGCTGCGCTAAACACTCAATGTCGCTCTGACTCGATCCTACTGCTAGAGCAGTATATGAACCTCTTGTATAGGGCTGCTTATTCCAACTTGTACTGCAAAAAACAAACACAATACACACATTTATACCAATGTGCATCCATCAAATGTTAAGGTAGGTTTAGTTAGATGAAGACTATTTAGTTAGTTAGTTAGTTATACTGGGCGTTTTCCGCAAGTCGACATCCATTGTGCCTATTTTGCGTGAAACGGCGGTGTGGCGCTACTCTAACCACCCCAGCTCGTTTAAAAAGTTGGTGAGTGCCTTGGTGTTGCTGACTGCGTCCCGTAGTGTGTTTAGAGAACCTAGGTGCTTCATTCTGTATACTTCTACCTCCTTGCAGTCCAGTAGTATATGTTTGGTCGTTTTTTCTGCCTCCATGCACGCTCTGCACATGGGGCTGTCTGTGATACAAATAGATGAAGACTATTTGCAGCCGCCTAAATTACGGCGCCTAAAAAAGGCCGAATAAACACTTTCGGTTCCTTCGGTGCCTAAAAAAGACCGAATAAACACTTTCGGCTCCTTCCGTGCCTAAAAAAGACCGAATAAACACTTTCTGTTCCTTTTTTCACGGCATGCCAGCGCTGGCACGGAATAGAATACGCGCCTATTTTTTGGCGCCAGTGACCTCCGCCCGCGTCTCTCGCTGCTAGGGTTGCCAACTAATCTTGGGGGAGGTGTAGTATTTTCCAGAAAAAAACGACAAAAACACACACACTGTAAAAAAATATAGTAGGCCAATGTTGCTATTTAGCAGTGGCAGCGAGTGAAATTTTTCTATGGGCAACTCGAATTACCCGAAACAAATAAGTTATGAAATTGTGTAGAATATATATGTAACTATATAGGCTTACCTAAAAATAAATTTTAGGCAATCGGCTTGTATGGGCGCTCCGCCACTGCTATTAAGTAAAACCTCGGCAATTTGAAGCACTTCGTAAGGTCCCCCAAAACTGACTGACACGGGCGCCGTAATTTAGGCGTCTCAAAATAGTCTCCGTCTAAATCAACCTTTACAGAATACAAAAACAGACGCCTGTCCCTCTTGACATGATCACTATTATTATTATTCTCATTAGGTCCTTCCCCAGACCATAGTCATAGTATAAAGAGGGCAAAGTATGTTATCTTCATACCAACGCACCGCGCGCGGCTTGTATGTGTGCGCTATAGTATCTATACGTCGCCGCACGCACACTTAAACAAAATCTCGACCCATTTTTCACTGAGAAACGGGTCGAGATTTTGTTTGAGTACTAGAGCGCACACTTGTATGAAGATAACATACTTTGCCCTCTTTATTATACTATGCCATAGTTATAGTGAGTGTTCGTGCTGTGAGCAAACTGATTTCTGCTTTCAGCCTATGTACTTAAGGTTGATATTTGCCTACAAGTGACGAATTGGCAGAACGAACTGCCATCAGTGTGAACTGCTATTTGCATTAGTGATGTGTCAAACCGCAAAATTTCCAAACCGAGTAACTCGACTCTAAAATATACCCAACCCGGTTTGACCAAACCGAACTGGCTTCGACCAATTGCCACTTCGGGTTAGATGTCAGATCGCTAAGTCGATTCTTTCCAGGTTGACGAAGAGGTCGAGTCAAGTCGGACACTGAGAGACTATGGGTGGGTTAAACCTTGTATCAAACCGTCTGTAATCGTAAGTTGGTGCAACCCGCCTTAGTAGTATATATCAGTGTCGACAACAAGGTTTGCATTGCAGTTTGCACTGAAAACTTGATGAAATCTGTCAAATTTCGCGGTAAATGCAAATGGCGTGATCCATTAATACATTAAAATTCCCGCGCAACCGTGTAAGTGTAAGCCAAGCCAAGTTTCTATCCTACGCGATCCGTCCAAACGAAATTGAACTTTATGCATTAAACAATATGTTTCATTTTCTTTATCTTTATTAAGGGGCGGTTCAACTCGGCGCTTGAAGTGACCTTCAACGACGCGGCTGTATGCGCGCAACTGACAGTAATATGTCGGTACGTACGGTTTACAAACAGTCGAGTCAAGAAGTCGAAGTTCGCGCGTATTTTTGCTTGCGGGACCAAACCGGGTTGAGCGCAACTCAACTCGGTTCGGGCGTGACTTGGTTTGACTCGACGTGTGAAACCAAGCTATACATCGCTAATTTGCATGGCACATTCTTGTATTTGACTTTATTCTTTACTGTTGCTTGATTACTAAGTAATTCTGTTTCTGAATAGTGAATCTGAATTTCAAAAGTGGAAATCAACTATGGAACTTTACTAATATTTCCAAACAACAGTTTGAGTCATATTCATATTGAAATCACTTGCAATCTCCCTATTCCAGTAATGATTAAAAATTATTTTATATCTCAATAAATAGGTAAATATATTGTTATGCTACATTGATATATCTTGTGAATTAAGATGATAGCCAAAGATGGGAAAAACTTTCTGTAAAGTCTGATTAGAAAATATAGCACCCCCTTCTCACATTATGTTCTTATCAGATGAAATGCTGCCTCAATTTTACTCTTACAAATTCAGACTTAATAATAATTAAGTTGAGACAAAAGAAGTATTTATATACTGACCATACACATATTTGTGGTTCTGGTACAAACGGATCATTCAAGAATTTCCTTAAAATGTTTGTGCAAGCTGCTGCAACTTGATCCATAGTTAAGGTCTCGATATATTCAGCCTCTTTCCCCGAGACCCAGCCTAGCAACAGGGTTTCCGTAACTTTACTAAATGAATAAATCTTCTTGTACCAAGACTCTGCCATGTCTTCAGGTGTTGATGGACTTTCCCAGAGTAACATGATTTCAGTAATATCTGGATTTAGGAATGGTCTCTCATATTCCAGAAATATTTTATTGACGGTTCCGAATAGCAGTCTTTCTATGGATTCCATTTTGTACTGAGGCAACGGGGGCTGGAATAGGTCCTTGGCGTGGTCTTTGAGCACACCAAGAGGTATTGTACATATCACATGATTAGCATAAAAAATCTCTCCATTTTCACAGGTAACTTCAACATAGTTTCCATTTTTTTTCTTTGGTTTGTGCACAGTTTCAGATAGTAAACTTCCTTCACTAGGGTTCACCATAGCGTCTGATGCAGGAGTCTTAGATATATCTTCTATCACAGTCTGATCCGAGTCTTCCGATTCCTCTCCCACATCTTCCAAAGACCGCACCGAACTGTTTTTCTTTGAATCCCATACTATTTTTTTTACTGGGTGGTTGGAAATAATTTTTTCAGGTGGGATATTTTTTAATAAGGGTTGTAATATAGAGCTATAGCCTTTGGGGATCATGATGTTACCCCCTTGGAGTTCTGTGTAGCTGCCCAATTCTAAAAGATCAATTTCATCCATGCTGTTGCAGCCTGATATACATGTTTCCCGTTTCAGTAGGCAGTCGAAAATGAGGCGGCGCAGCTTTTTCTCTTCCGAGTCAGGCAGGCGTTCTAAGTATATTGTGGCTTCTAGGTTTATATGCTCACCCACGCTGTGGATGTCGGGTGGTGGGAGGTACTGACACAGGAAGTACTCCTCGCAGCGCCGCAGGAACACCACATATGCCTCGTGGATCTCGTGCAGCACCCCGAATGGAACCTGCTTCCCATCCTCCGTCGCCGCTATCACCTTGTGTGGCTTAGGTATATTTATTATATTCACTAGACTATTAGCCATAGCTATTTCAAATATCGGGTTACCCAGAACACCATGAATCCAGTTCGCTCCTAATTCCACGTCATGGTGTTTTAACGGAATAGAAATAATCCTGCCACCGATTCGTTTCCTTGCTTCTAATATTCTAAAGTCGTCCATACCATTTTTGATAAGTTCATTGGCGGCGGCCAGACCAGCCATACCGCCGCCAATAATTAAAACATTACACTTATTTGTATCACAGTTTTTACTAGAATTTGAATTATCGTCACCCATAATAATATTAAAATAAAATAATATTATTTGTCACTACGCTTTTGACGTTCAGCTGGTTGGTTACGACATCTATGAAAATATTTTTTTAAACCATCAATTTAAAAAGTCAATAAAAGGCAGGTTTACATCGGAACGACGCTTTGTATCGTTTTGAAAGATTCGTGGGAATGTACTGGAATATTCGAAAAATGTATAATTAATAATGAGTACAACTATTACAAACTCATTACGAATTAGATAAATTAATTATTCGACACATTTAACAAAGATGTTTATACTGTATAGTGAATACGTGGCTTTGTAAATACCGGAATTGACGTCATTCATTATATACACTTGTATATCACACCATCTCCCCCACCATTCCATTTCTATCTCTTTCTGTCTACGCTTTGATTCATATTTGTTATCTCTTTTTAATGACCTTTGAATATGCTAAATATATAGTTATAGATAGGTACTTTGTTTACTCCTCGACAGTGCACGGGCGAGTGTTTTTGTTATTGTCGTGATAAAAATATTTTCAATTGAAGTGAATTCCAATTCTAGGTGGAAATATCTTCTTCCGTCATTGTTTTCGTATCGAACTTGACTCATTGCAGTGCATATACAGTTAAATGTGATTGTGAAACTATTTTTTACCCTACTGACAAATTCGATATCAAAAGTCATTGTGAATAATCGCGTCTATGGAATAACCGAGTGCTTACGAATTAATGTGCTTTGATACAGTTATGTAACTGATGGATATCATGTTATATTCCGACAACTATTCGAAAATAGTGTACAGTGTAAATATAGTGTCTACATAAACAATCTGATGGAATAAATAAACACAAACAGGGACACGTGGGTCTCGCAGCGAATCGATCGATAAAGACGGAAGCGCGCGCCAGTCTCTATCAACGAGACGATTTTAAGTCAAGGTCGAACTACGCAAACACGTGTAATGTCTGATTCTATTTACACTCATGACTTTCTATTAGATGGGGGAGTGGAGATCAAACAGGAGTCCCCTTTTGAGTTCGGGTCGGTGTCGGCATCAGTCCCGATCCCGCAGCGCCGCACAGACCTGGGCGACTTCAGCACAGACCTGGATCTGTGCCTGCAGGACAGCCTCTCCAGCTCCTACGCCCCTACAACGCTATACAATAAAATGACATTTGACACAGACAGCACTACCAAAACTGAAAACTTCAAAATGGATGATGATGATATTTTTCAAGTAGACAAAGCTGATTTAATACTAGGGCCCACTCTTGCTGAATTGAATGCTAACCCAGATACTTTATTAGATGACCTGAATTTTGATGATTTACTTCTGCCGGAGGAGAGTGGCTATTGTATTCAAATAGGTGGAGCTATGAGTGGGTCGCGGCGGGCGCCTGACACGCTCCAGGCGTCCAATATGCTTGCTTCAGAGAGTCCATGTAGTCCTTATAGCCGAGCTCAGTTGGCATTTTCTCCGTCTAGTCAACACAGCTCCGCATCATCTAGTTTTGCTCAGCCTATGAACCAGCTGCCAGAGTTGCTGCTCCGGCTGGATGGCTACAGCGGGGAGATCGCATTAGGGCAGTCTGTGCCGGCTTCAATTGTGCTACCACCATTCACATCAAGTGTCCAACCGCAGCACACTCAGCTGTCATCATCGGCCCCAACTCACCTGACCATGGAACAGGTCTGAATTTTGTAAAAACAATTAACATTTTAGTAAGGTGATATTGTAACTTTACAAATCTGATGATGAAAAGGATAATCAATGATTTTAAATGAATAACAATGTCTCCTTTTACCCATTGAATATTTTTACTCTTGTTTGTAAACAACTTTGTTTATGCACTTCCTAGAACTGATGAGTTCAAGATATAAGTAGATATAACTAGTCACATATATTGAAAACAAAACAAGTGCCTTCTACAATGCCTTTGACTTTTCTTACTTGTCTAATTTAGACTTAAGACACATCATTTTAACCTCAAAATTGACCATTATGGCTTAACAGTTACTTACTCTGAAATAAACACCTTTCTTCATTGTAATAAATAAATATATTTTATTCTGCAAGTAGGCCGCCATGGGTTTCAAACTCAAAATATTTATTGCACACATAATATTATAAGTAATAAAATGGACCCCATAAGGGCACTGCAAAGAAGCTTAAATCTAGCTGTAATCTTTCTGACAAAGAAGATTACTGTTAAGAAGAATCGCTGAAACAAACTCAACAGTTTGTAATTTTTTGCCAAAAATAAGCTTAATACAATGATAGTACTTGACCTACTTAAAATAAGTAAACCTGTATATGAATACAAAGAAGAAAAAATACTGTTTTGGGCTCTGGTTTAGGCCATCATGTTATATGTGTTGTTATTATAAAATAACTGCTGTTAATAAATAATTTCAAATCTTTGCTTTAGGGGTTGTTTTCAAAAAAAGTGTACCCTAGTTAAGGTAAAATTAAGAAACGTTAACTTTTACAGGTGAGTCACGAAAATTTGCCATACATTTATACAGCTAATTTTCGTGACTCACCTGACAAAGTTAATGTTTCTTAATTTTACCTTAACTAGGGTACACTTTCTTTTGAAAACAACCCTTAGAGACAATAAAAACATAGTTGACCTTTTTAGCTAAAACAACTATTTCCTTGTAGCAACACACTTAATTTGTTGAATCTGGGTTTGCTTTTTTTTTTTTTTTTTTTTTTTTTTTTTTTTTTTATTTTATTTATTAACCAAAGATATAAAAAACTTATTCTAAAACATGTCCCTGCAAAACTGTTTGAACAGTTTGCCTGCAGGTAAGTCTCTTTTATGCTTAATATACATAGCATAATAATAACATCGTTTTTAATCCTATTTTATACTTAAATGCTAACTTATTAATCTTGTTATAAATATGAGTGTGATATGATAACGCTTGCTTGCAAAATAAGCAAGCAAGCAGTTACTTAAGTGTAGGTATGCAGTAGGTGTTTTTTTAGTGCTTTTTTAAATTTATGTTTATTTGGTTCATTTCGGATGTCTTCGGGTAAAGTATTTAAGAAGTACGGAAGTCTCTTGGCTAAAGTACGGTCTCCAAAATAGTTATCAACCCGGGGTACTTCATACTTACCCGCGGACACCCGCTTATCATCACTTGAGCAACTGCTATAAAATTAGTAATTTGAGGTTAGAAACTTATTCGCCAAAGAAATAGTCAAATCCAAGTGAATAAAATACTAATCCAAACTCAACATTTAGATTACAAATATAGCTGATAGAGATATAATTCAAAATTTCTATCAGATATGGCAGCGGCGCGAGCCCCGCAAGCATCTTCTGTCAACCAGTTCCTTGGCTGAAGCTGGCTCAGTATCCTCCTTGTCTGGAGGGCTGCTGAGCCCAGGCACAGCTGACTTCTCGCAGGATGAGGATGACAGGGACGTGGACACTGATGAGGACAGTGACAGATATGAAGATTTATCCTCAGACGGTAAGTTCTCATTTGTTTAATTCTGTATATAAAGTATATTGTTTAATTAATTAATCCTCCGGTTAATACATTACATTTACAAACCAAGAACTTATTGACCATTTGATTTTCAATAATTAAATAATCATATAGGGTGGCAGTAACTAATCAATCATAGCTGCATATTGAATATCATAGAAAACAATTTATATAATAAAAAAAACTTCATTCAGTGTTTTTAAAATGTCATGTTTCAATCTGTAATCAAAACTATTTTTTATTTAAAATCAGATTGATAAGACCAATGATAAGGATTTAATGTAACTAGAATATTGCATTTTGATTTCAAAAAAGTTAATGAAATGTAAAATCCCATTTCAATGTGACAGTTTTGAGGAAAAAAAATGTAGAATTATTTATTATCAAAAATACCTCCTAGAAAGTTTCCTTCCACATAATTTACTACATAGTCTTATATAGATTGCTGCTAAAACTTGAGAAGTTAAGAGAGATCATTTTATGACTATTTTAACAAATGGATGTATCAGAAAAATTCACGTCTATTTTATGAAATAAGTATTTTTTATAGTGTTTTTAAGTAAGTGAGCGCTTCACACCGTTCCCAGAGCGCCATGTACAGATATTGTAAACGGGTATTATAATCATTTGAACAGCAGATAATGTACTGATTGATACAGGCGAGGCAACACAGGTCAAATGGCTAGTAGATATTATAGGTCAAGCGCCAAGCCAGTGTTGTAAACTGACAACGCGCACACTTAAAATAGTACATTGTTTAACAAGGGGCGTATGAGGAATATTGCAAAAGAGAGTCTATCTTCTGATGACTCGAGTTTGCAATATTCTTACGCCCGTGTTATACACAATGTTTTTCATCACATTTGCGAGGAAATAAATAACCACAAAAGACAGAAAAACCTATGTTTTATACAAGCGCATCAATCAAATGTTGACGAAATTGACAACTTCACTTCTAGATCAGAGCGAGTGGAGGGCGGAGCTTCAATATTTCAACCATTCACAGAGCATGGAGCATATGGTTCTTGCAGGGCACGGCTCGATTTTTTTCCAACCAATCACAGTTTCATTTCAAAGTACAATATCTTAAAATCGGCTTAACCGATTTTGTTGAAACGTAGCTAAGAATCATCTCGATCACGTCAGTTTTCGGATAAAAAACCGCATTCAGCAACCGCAGAGCTACGATGCCACAGACAGACACACAGACACGTCAAACATATAACACCCCTCTTTTTGCGTGTCGGGGGTTAAAAATACTTAAGGCGCTATAGGTTCAGCGAAGTGAAGCGAACATAGTTTTTGAAACAATATAATGCGTCTGTTTATAATAATATGGTTTCAAAAAAATACGAATAGTAATCTTGAGGCTTTTCTGCAGGGAAATCAGTGATTCGAAACACGATTAAGCAATTTTCGCTCGATAGAAAAAAATCACGAACATAGGTCTAAAACAGTAGTTCCCAAACTTATTTTTCTCGTGGACCCCTTCCAAAATTTTTCTGGTTTCGGTGGACCCTCTGCTGCTACATTTCTACCACATTCTTAAAGTCACCAAAAAATAAAAATTGTGTCGCTTCTGAGTTCTGTCCCTTTATTCCGATAGGTAAAATAAAAACGAAAAATGGTACATTTTATAACACTTTATTTATTAAAAGAATATAATTACAAGAAAAAAATAATAAGGTAATATACTAATATACCTAGGTTCAGGTCATAATTTTAATTAATGGGAAGGATGTATTTGATGGAGTGTCAGCAAACGATCAATGTTTGGCTTTATTTTTGTGAGCAATAACCGCAAATCCCCCCGTTCTGTGATGTTTAATTTGCTCCTTTTTTTTGTTAAGAGGTTTGTAACTGCACTAAAACTCCTTTCGACAAGGTATGACGAGGGAAAAGCTATTAAAAATTTCCTTGCGATTTCCCACAGTCCAGGATATTTTTCGGGTATTTCTGCTTGCAGCCAAAATGTTTGGTAGCCTTTTCTAAATTTCACCTTCAGCTCCTCATTGGTGCTTAGCTCGAGCAGCTCCTCTTGTAATACAACATTAGCCACTTCCGTTTCATCAAATGGATTTATGATCCATGGTGGTATATCCATCGTCAGCATATCTTCAAACCTGGTTTCAAAGTCATCATGCAGGGCACTTAAATGTTGACTGTAGGTATGGTTATCCTCATCAATACATTCTACCTGCGACAAGTTTGGAAATTGAGAGAATTCACGCCGACTAATGTTTTGCTTCATAAATTTCAATTTCCCAAGAAAAGCCGAAATTATCCCCTTTGTTTTAATTAAATTCAGGCTGTCCCCTTGTAACTGCAAGTTAATATGATTAAATTTTTTAAACAAATCTGTCAAATACGCAATGTCTGCTTTAAATTTGATCAAGTTTTCTTTTAAATCTGGATCTCTACTTTCTAGGAACTCTAATACGGAATCGAAAACAGAGTAAAATCTCGTTAAACATGCACCTTTTGACAACCAGCGTACTTCAGTATGTAAGAGCAGTCGTTTGAAGTCTTCATCATTTTCGTCGCACAATTGAGCAAATAAACGCGTATTCAATGCATTGCTTCTGATTTTGTTGACAGCTTTTATTACAAAATGAAGAGATTGGTTCAACCTGTCACTTAAATGTTTTGCCACAAGATGTTGTCGGTGGATTACGCAATGAATAGCTGTAAGTCCTGGTATAATTCTTTTGAGATGACTTATAAACCCACGATATCGACCGACCATTGCAGGAGCTCCGTCTGTTGCCGCTGAAATAATGTTTGTAAATGGAATCGATTTTTCCGTAAAAAAATTACTCAGGACATTAAATATTGATTCGCCTTTAGTGTCAGTCTCCAAAGTTCTGGCAAATAGCAATTCTTCGTGAATTTCTTCCTCCATAATAAATCGAACATATGCTAATAATAATGCTTCATTACCGGGTAACGTTGACTCGTCCAGTTGTATAGAAAAATGAGTTTTTTGCAGATGATTGCACAAAAAACTTTCGGTATCAGAGCTCATTTCATCAATGCGTCTTTGAACAGTATTGTTACTTAATGGAATTCTTTTTAGTACGTCAAATGGAGATTTGTGCAAAACAGTTTTTAAAACCTCTTCAACAGCGGGTAAAATTAATTGTTCTCCGATAGTGTGCGGTTTTCCAGATTTTGCTATTAGTAATGAGATATTGTAAGATGCCCGCAAGCCATCATCGTTACTTTGAGATGTTGAAGCGAACATACTGTGCATGGTGGGTCTCTTTTCATATTTTTCCTTCAATGTTTGAAAATATTTCAAATCTTTACCTATTTTATCAGTATGACACCTTTTTAGATGATCTTCGAGCTTTGATGGTTTCATAGAGTCATTGCTCAAAACTTTGTTGCATAATAGGCACATGGGCAATTGTTTGTCTGCCTCTGATGGAACAAAACCATATTTCAAATAATCGACACTATATTGTCGACATTTTTTCTTTGCTGTAGCCATGTTTCGTGTCAGTTACCTTACCTGTA
Source organism: Epinotia brunnichana (assembly GCA_963854355.1). Lineage (NCBI taxonomy): Eukaryota > Metazoa > Arthropoda > Insecta > Lepidoptera > Tortricidae > Epinotia > Epinotia brunnichana. The sequence continues at coordinate 12,196,294 of OY977948.1, forward strand.
AAAAAAAATGTTTTAGTAACCAAGTTTTTTTCTGAATATAGGTATCACACCGCAGCCTTTGTCACCACGCGGTAATAGAATTACGGCTTGTAAAGGGACCAACTAATAAACCGCTAAGACAAATACAGACGTTTTCACAAAACGGTATCAATTTTAAAGTACCTAATTTACCACAAATTTTTAATAGTACAAATAAAAATTGGTGTACTCAGTATCAAATACTGATCATATTTGTGTAGAAAAAAATAAAAGTCGAAATCCCAAAATTGTCCATAAAAGCGATAACTAACATTTCATCAAATCAATGAGTTCACGCGCTCCGTGTATTTGCGTATTTTTTGTCTGCGGCTTCATTGTTAAAACGTGACAAACTGGCATCGAAGCTCAAGCCCTGCTCTTTCCAAAAAGAAATAGTTTTGATAAAATAGTTACTTCAAAATCAATTTAAAATGATTGTGAAATTACTGTTTTATAAAATTAGTAGTCATTTGCAAGAAAAATTACAAAATTAATTGCTCTGCAATATTGCTTATTCGGCCTTTTTAGAAAGGCAGTGCTTCTGTCGTGAAAAAACAATTGAATAAAACGTGCTCTTTGTCTTCAAATCAAAAGAGGACAATTAAAATATCTGTAAGTTACGAAGTTACCTATCTACAAGGTGTTTTTTTAACCGTCTTACACCAAAAGCCCATTTAATGTATCCATTATAAGAAATTGAAAGGTATACCTATTTATTAAATTTTAACTCTTTTTTCATAAAATAACGTATTTAATAAATAACAATTTTAATTTGAATCACTTGTTTAGTTTCAGTCAATAGGTGATAGTACCTAGCAATCGAGCCTGCTAATCAATATCCAATAAAAATAAGTCCACGTGGACTACCGTCCAATAACGTGCGAGCGGCACCTTTCAACCCCGCGCGTAATCCCTATTCTAAGGCGCTCGCGCTTCCCTTTGTGAAATGCCGCCTCAGTGACCTCAGTCACATTTTGGTTTTCGGCTAATGCACATTATGCACAAGTGCTGCTTTGTTATTGGCAAGTGTCCGATCGCGTGTGACGATAGCTGTGGTGATAAGTGATAGTGATAATCTGGATTATTTACAAATGGTTGATTCCAATCTTTTAAATACGCCTGAAATCCCTTACTTTGTTAAATACGTATCTACCACTAATGTTTTACATCGGAAAATTGTGTCAGACAGTCCTAAGCCTGTTTAAGTATGAAGGAAAGATTGGAATTAATCTCTTCCGACCGTCGCAGTGTTAGTGATACCTACCTATTCGGTTTAGAGTGCGTTGCCCTCACCGTTTGCGCCTGCATATTATATACCTACCACTTCCCGATTTTTTAAAAGCACACATGACACATGCCAAAAAATACATTGTCCGAAAGTGCACTTGATAGGTAGGTACCTACACTACCTACGCGCCATATGATCGCGGCCGCTATCTTTGTAGATAGGTAAGAACTCTAATCACGCGCAATTCAGGATGTTTCAAACATAATTTTTCGAATATTACTTTTTATGCTTTTTATGCACTTTAAAACTCAACTAATAGGTACCGTTTATATTTTGCGAATGATAAGTACGATACGGATACATTAAGTGGGCTTCGGGTCTAAGACGGGTAAAGAAACACCGTGTATAGTTGTATACAAACAGTTGTGATCAACCGACTGGTACACGTAAACAAAATACTTAAGTACTATAAAACAAAAAAAAGGTAGGTACTTACTTTTCTCCGGCACTAGCAAACACTGATATAAATTTTCTCACACCTTCTTTTCGTAATTCCGGAAACAAATGAATGAGTTTGCCTTTGGCATCAAGTATTTATAGTGGTGATCAAATTCATGTCTGAACAAGCATTAAGCATTGTCGGGCGGATAGCGCTTTGCAAGTCTGTACACGAAATTGTACCTACGTAATATCGAATACGCAAGTTTGAACAAGTAACAGTCGCTTGCCTTATTAAAATATAATCTGCTTAGTTAGGTACTAAAAACAATGTAGGTAGGTAGTAGGCCCTTTTAAAAACTATGCTTACATTTTTGCTCTTTACTATCAAAACCAGATAAATTTTCGTGGACCCCCATTAACATTTTATGGACCCCCATTTTTTGTTCACGCCTACGTAGACCCCCAGCAAGTCTCCCGTGGACCCCTGGGGGTCCACCTGGACCACTTTGGGAATCACTGGTCTAAAACATATTAAAATTCACTTAAAACATTCGTAGCAAATTATGCACAATAGCTACACATATTAACATTGGTTCTAAAAATCGGCAATATCATGTTTGAGGGAACTTAGTGATTACTTTTTTATTTATTTAAACGCACAAAAAATTAAAATTAAAAAACATGATATCCGCGCTTCCAAACACGCACTTCCATCTCGCTCACGCTTATGCTCAGCGAGAGGGAAAGAAGACCATGATACTATAGCGCCTTAATTCATAAAATAGACGTGTATGTTTCTGATATGTACATCCATTTGTAAAAAACAGTACCTAATTGTATGTAGGAATTTGTCACTATTCAAACGAAGAGATACTAGATATAGATATAGCTTTAATTGTACTTAAATACCACCGGTTGTTGACTTCTAGTTTTAATATTCGTCTTCTGTATTGTATTTTTTTTATTTATGAGCTTTTTCGCTATTGCGAATATATCGCACGATATGTGCCTCTTTATCAACAAAGTTGTACACTAATTTACTTACACTAAACAAATTTATCTGTCCACAGACCATATTTTACTAGCTCTAATATCTTTCCGACCATCTCATATGGATAAATAGCTATTGCATAATCCGATGGAACTGCCCTTGAATATCTTTCGCCTAACTGCATCATTTCGGACACATCCTATACTATTAAACGAGCAATATTTGTATATATATATGTATGTATGTAGGAAAACGGTTTATTTGCATAGAACATAGTACAATAAAAGTCATAATATTAGATAAGTTTACATGTCAATAAAACTGTTATTAAATGCAATCACGTTCTCGGAAACGGTATAACGATTTCGATGAAATTTGGAATGTAGGTGGTTGAGGAGGCGAAAAATCGATTTAGATAGGTCTCATGTCCGGGAAAATTCGTTTTCTCCGTATTTTTTCAATTTTCATCCGAGCGGAGCTCGGTCGCCCAGGGACTTCCATTAATACATGGTAAACATCTTCTACGCGATTACACGCACTGCATAACGGCGAATTTACTTTGCGCATGAGATATGCAAACTTATTCAATAGGTGCGTCCACGCCAAACGCACGCTCACCCGAGCGGCTCGCCCGGGCCCTCCGCACGCTCACCCGAGCCGCTCAGGCGAGCGTGCGGAGGGCTCGGGCGAGCCGCTCGGGTGAGCGTGCGTTCAGTGTGGACGCACATCGCGAAAATATTTTTCACGTTATTCATTTGAAAACGATAAATAAATAAATAAGTACATTGCCAGTAGCATGGCGCCGCGGCCCCTTTGATTTCGCCCAAAAAGCCGACAACGCTCGGGTGAGCGTGCGGCCACACAAAACAACCGTCCACACCGGCTCGGCTCGGGTGAGCCGCTCGCCCGAGCGTGCGGACGCTGTCGTGAATGGTCATGATTCACGATAGTATTTACATTGGTGTTTATAATTATGTCTCAAACAGCCGATTTATCTTATGTAGCAACACCTACAAGGAATCATTTTTATAACAAGGTTGACGGGTAGGCGGGCTGTCAGAGTTCCGAACGGCTATATTGGGAACGAACAGTTAAGTGCGGTTTGTAGTGGTTGATTTGGAGGAAAACCAGGGTGAGCTCTTTCCATAATCACTTTCGATGCGTCCTATGATATTGTAACGATTGGGTATCATTTACACGTGTGTTTATGTGCTTTCACAGATCGGACGATGATTGTTTATGATGCGATGTATTTATGTGCGTCCACAGGTCTCATTCTCTTTGGGAGGCGTATTGGTATATCATGTAGATGAATAAGGTTTTCCTACAGGTCGCGCATGTACGTGACCTGTAGGACACACATCACAGTTCTTAGTTGTGGAGTTCTTTAGTGTTAGAGGATTAGTTACAAGTGTAACAACAGGGTAGTTCGGTAGTCTCGGCTTCAGGCCATATCATCATCAGTCAAGGGTGCACCCGGGTAACTGGAACAATAGCGTGTGAATTGGGACAGTATCAATGGTGGTAAGGGATGTCTAGAAGGGGAGGTTGGAGGACATTCTTGGGGACGAAAGTCCCCACACGTCATAGGGAGCTGGCACGCACGAGGCGGCAGCCCCTATGTCAGATATATAAAGGATTCCGCAAGTTGTAAGGGTATGTTTATAGTTGCATATATGCTAATACGGGTCTTAGCTTAAGTGCTATAGGTTCTCATTCGCGGCCATGAGAGTGACCAGAAGTGGCTTCGCGACAGACGCTCGGGCGAGCGGATCAGGCGCGCCGTTGCTCGCCGATCGCCGTCCACACTTAGCGCGCACGCTATTAGGGCGAGCCGCGCTCGGGTGAGCCGCTCGCCCGAGCGTGCGGACGCTCGGGCGAGCGGCTCAGGCGCGCCGTTGCTCGCCGATCGCCGTCCACACTTAGCGCGCACGCTAGGGCGAGCCGCGCTCGGGTGAGCCGCTCGCCCGAGCGTGCGGATGCTCGGGCGAGCGGCTCAGGCGCGCCGTTGCTCGCCGATCGCCGTCCACACTTAGCGCGCACGCTAGGGCGAGCCGCGCTCGGGTGAGCGTGTGTTTGGTGTGGACGCACCTAATGGAATGTGTCCGGAACGCAATCGCAAAAAAGGACAAGATCTTGTCTACTCAGCGGGCTGTTATCAATCCAAGGAATATTCAGACGCTGCGGCTTTATTGACATATACCAAATACTCGGGACCTTTCATCAAAGTATTCCTTCGATAAATTGCGACACCCAACCTTGACTAAATATAAACAATAACTGTGTGAGGGTAGGAAGGGAAAATCAATGCCATCGCTGCACGCCTGCTTAGCTAATAAATCAGCTGTCTCGTTATATCTAATTCTAATACCTACATGTGATGGGATCCACTGCAATATGGTAACTTTTGATATAGATTTGAAATCCAAAATAGTTCACTATTCAAACGAAGAGACACGCTTTAGTGTACATGAATACCACCTGTTGTTGACTTCTAGTTTTAATATTCGACTTCTGTATGGTATTCTTTAGTGTACCTACGACCGCTTTAGCCTAGTTGGTAGCTTGGTAGTGACACTGCCTACGAAGCAAGAGGTCCTGGGTTCCAATCCCGGTAAGGGCATTTATTTGTGTGATGAGCACGAATATTTGTTCCTGAGTCATGGATGTTTTCTATGTATTTAAGTATTTATTTATATATACAGGGTGACTGGTAATTCGACCTATTCCTTGAAAGGGGTTATACTAGAGCTAATTTGCAACAATTTATGTCCAGTCAACCAGGGGTCGAAACACGATTTTTTTTAATTTTTCGAGTTTTTAGTTTGTTTGAAAAAAAATCGCCTTGCAGCCTTAAAGTGCTGATTGTGACAAAAACGTTTTTTTACCATCCAAATGGAAGTACTTTTGTCACAATCACCAGCTTAAGGCTGCAAGGAGATTTTTTTTCATACAAACTGAAAACTCGAATATCTCGGAAACCAGCGAGTTTCGACCCCTGGTTGACTGGACATAAATTGTTGCAAATTAGCTCTAGTATAACCCCTTTCAAGGGATAGGTCGAATTATCAGTCACCCTGTATTTAAGTATGTTGTCTAGTACCCATAGTACAGCTTTGCTTAGTTTGGGACTAGGTCGATTTGTGTAAGATTGTCCGCAAAATATTTATTTATTTATTATAGATAGAATATTTATTTACACTGTGTTTTAGCACTAATAAGTGTGTTTCTTTTTAGATTCGAACGACGAATGCTCAGAGAGTAAACAGTCACGACACAATGCTAAAAAGGAGAGGTATTTCTGGCAGTACAATGTTCAAGCTAAAGGTCCCAAAGGGCAGCGGCTTGTCTTGAAAAAGAAGTCAGAGGACCCGCATGTGCTGAACAACGTCACTGATCCTGTATTCAGCCCCCAATGCAGCGTCAGAGGTATCAAACATAGGTAATTATTCAGCTACTTTAAAGTCTTAATACTCGTAGGCGCATCTTGACGGGCGAGCATTGCTGTCCTGCAAGCTAGTTATAAGGTAGTGGCGGAGCGGCCATACAAGCCGATTCCCACCGGCCTGCCTAAAATTTATTTTTAGGCAGGCCTATAGTTATATAGGCTACTCTTTCATAACTTTTTTGTTCCGGATTGCCTATTGAAAAAAAAAACGCGCCGCCACTGTAAGGTAGGTAGGGTAGAGTGAGAGAACAAAGGTCCCCCATCTACATCTCACTCTATCTTATAGCTTGCAGGGCTGCAATGCAATGCTTGCGCGTCAGTATGCGCCTATTTACTTTTATTCGCAAGTTTGTATAGTGTGTCACTAAGGATAACAACACAACCAACTGAACCAACACGTTTTTTTGAACGAGCGAGCGAAGCGAACGATGTTCTCCGTTACAGCTTGGGCCAAAATTCTTTCGTATGTCCGGCTGTTCTCTACAGGTCGCATTTCTCAACCGATTCTCTTATAATTTTGTGAGCAGGTTCAATAATTATATAGTTTTTTTATGTCGAATAGACGATCCAGTTTATCCAAATAAAATATAAAATTTAAAGACGCGTTCGCGAGTTGTACAGCTCAGCCACTATTCTTAATTTTGTGTACTTATTAGCATTATCTTTAATACTTATCATGTTTTCCTTAATGTAGAAAAGCTTTATGGTCATAAAACTTTGCCTCCGTAAACATCATAAATGAAAATTGCATCTATAACTCATCTGTTCTAAAATAATAATAATTGAATATAAGCCCTTTTGTCCTGAACTACTATGGTATGTCTAGACATTTGATTTTGTGAGTTATATAATGTCCCGTAGTTCAGTGTGTCTCTTGGCATAGGCCTCCTCCAACATCTTCCATTGAGTTCTGTCTTGTGCTACTCTTCTCCAGAGGTTACCAGCTGTGAGTTTTAGGTCGTCATCTTGTTCGCTGGCGTCCTCCGCTTCGCTTGGACGTAGGTTCGTGGTCTTCTCTCCCTCTCACTGAGCATAATCGTGAGCGAGATGGAAGTGCGTCTTTGGAAGCGCGGATATCATGTTTTTTAATTTTAACTTTTTGTGCGTTTTAAAAAATAAAAAAAATAATAGCTGTATTTAAGGTGGTTCGATTGCCATACAAAGCGTTATTTGACATTCGCAGGCTAACGACGTGATATTTTAAGAAACTTATGTAACAAACTTTCCTCAATTGGCTTCCCATTTGCGCCAAATTCCCCCTTTCCTAGAATAAACTTGTATAAACTAGATTAATTTGAGAAAAATAGTTTTCTTAAAATATCACGTGACAAACCAATTTCTCAAATTAATCTAGTTTATACAAGTTTATTCTAGGAAAGGGGGAATTTGGCGCAAATAGGAAGCCAATTTATGAAAATTTGTTACATAAGTTTCTTAAAATATCACGCCGTTAGCCTACGAATGTCAAATAACGTTTTGTATGGCAATCGAACCACCTTAATATGTTTAGCTGTTGTGCATAATTTGTTACGATTTTTTTAAATGTATTTTAGACCTATGTTCGTGATTTTTTTCTATCCAACAAAAGTCATAAACTCAGAATTCGAATAGCTGATTTCCCTCGAGAAAGGCCTCAAGATTGCTAATTAATTTTAAAGCAACCGTATTATAATCCAAACAAGAGCTACGGTTTTTTAAAAATCAGGTTTTGGAGCTCACGTCGCCTTAATTTAAAATATTATGATTAATTTGCGAAGAGGCGATCGAAATCGGCCATAACTCAGACAGCTTAAATCTTGTCTTGTACGAGTATATAACTAACTCCCTATCTTTGTATCTTTAATTTTAGGGATGTCCCATTAACTTTATACTGCCTACTCTCTATTTTAGCGGAAAGGCAAGAAAAGGCGATGGCAACGATTTGACGCCGAATCCTAGAAAACTATACATAATTGGCAAAGAGCTGGATAATCTGGGTAAAGTGATAAACGATATGATACCAGTCAGCGAGCTGCCTTTTAACATCAGGCCTAAGACGAGGAAAGAGAAGAATAAGCTGGCTTCCCGCGCGTGTCGTTTAAAAAAGAAGGCGCAACATGAGGCCAATAAACTCAAGCTATATGGTTTACAACAAGAACACAGTAAGTACACCTGCCTTTATACAGTTGAAGTCAAACATAATAATAGGTTTTATTTCAACCGAATAAGTTCCAAAGTGTAAAATAAACTGTACTGTAATATAGTTGTAAAGTTGCATCATCATAAATGTATGTACAATTCTTATGAATATGATTGTAATGTTAAAAAGTTCATTTCTGATGACTGATAAGTGATAACCTGATAATAAAATTGTTATTTACCTATTAAGATTTTTTTAAAGGTAGGTAGCGTAATTTTTTTTTAAATGTGTCGCGATTAAAATAAATGAAGTGTTAATCAGTTTATTTATTGTTGTTACATCATTACCACATTATATAAATGATATCAATCAACTTCGATTCTTCCATTTATCAATAAAATTGCCTATTATTACTGATAATCATAAAGTTAATATGCCCATTGTATTAGTAATAATGTTATTGATAGTAGTTTTTAGTACCTACAATTTATTTTATTTAATACTTTTTCAAGAAGTAATTTCCCAGGTAAAAACAATATTAATATCTAAGTTGAGTAGCCTAAATTTAATTCAATAGCCGTGTCTACACCGGACGCGTGCCTCGCCCGAGCGTGCGCGCTCAGTACACGAGCTAGCCTCGAGCTAGGCGTGCCTCGAGCTAGGCGTGCCTCGAGCTAGACGTGCCTCGAGCTAGACGTGCCTCGAGCTAGACGTGCCTCGAGCTAGACGTGCCTCGAGCTAGACGTGCCTCGAGCTAGGCGTGCCTCGAGCTAGACGTGCCTCGAGCTAGACGTGCCTCGAGCTAGACGTGCCTCGAGCTAGACGTGCCTCGAGCTAGACGTGCCTCGAGCTAGACGTGCCTCGAGCTAGACGTGCCTCGAGCTAGACGTGCCTCGAGCTAGGCGTGCCTCGAGCTAGACGTGCCTCGAGCTAGGCGTGCCTCGAGCTAGGCGTGCCTCGAGCTAGGCGTGCCTCGAGCTAGGCGTGCCTCGAGCTAGACGTGCCTCGAGCTAGACGTGCCTCGAGCTAGGCGTGCCTCGAGCTAGACGTGCCTCGAGCTAGGCGTGCCTCGAGCTAGGCGTGCCTCGAGCTAGGCGTGCCTCGAGCTAGGCGTGCCTCGAGCTAGGCGTGCCTCGAGCTAGGCGTGCCTCGAGCTAGGCGTGCCTCGAGCTAGGCGTGCCTCGAGCTAGGCGTGCCTCGAGCTAGGCGTGCCTCGAGCTAGGCGTGCCTCGAGCTAGGCGTGCCTCGAGCTAGACGTGCCTCGAGCTAGACGTGCCTCGAGCTAGGCGTGCCTCGAGCTAGACGTGCCTCGAGCTAGGCGTGCCTCGAGCTAGGCGTGCCTCGAGCTAGGCGTGCCTCGAGCTAGGCGTGCCTCGAGCTAGACGTGCCTCGAGCTAGGCGTGCCTCGAGCTAGGCGTGCCTCGAGCTAGGCGTGCCTCGAGCTAGGCGTGCCTCGAGCTAGGCGTGCCTCGAGCTAGACGTGCCTCGAGCTAGACGTGCCTCGAGCTAGGCGTGCCTCGAGCTAGACGTGCCTCGAGCTAGGCGTGCCTCGAGCTAGGCGTGCCTCGAGCTAGGCGTGCCTCGAGCTAGGCGTGCCTCGAGCTAGGCGTGCCTCGAGCTAGGCGTGCCTCGAGCTAGGCGTGCCTCGAGCTAGGCGTGCCTCGAGCTAGGCGTGCCTCGAGCTAGGCGTGCCTCGAGCTAGGCGTGCCTCGAGCTAGACGTGCCTCGAGCTAGGCGTGCCTCGAGCTAGGCGTGCCTCGAGCTAGACGTGCCTCGAGCTAGACGTGCCTCGAGCTAGGCGTGCCTCGAGCTAGGCGTGCCTCGAGCTAGGCGTGCCTCGAGCTAGGCGTGCCTCGAGCTAGACGTGCCTCGAGCTAGGCGTGCCTCGAGCTAGGCGTGCCTCGAGCTAGACGTGCCTCGAGCTAGACGTGCCTCGAGCTAGGCGTGCCTCGAGCTAGACGTGCCTCGAGCTAGGCGTGCCTCGAGCTAGGCGTGCCTCGAGCTAGACGTGCCTCGAGCTAGGCGTGCCTCGAGCTAGGCGTGCCTCGAGCTAGGCGTGCCTCGAGCTAGACGTGCCTCGAGCTAGACGTGCCTCGAGCTAGACGTGCCTCGAGCTAGACGTGCCTCGAGCTAGACGTGCCTCGAGCTAGGCGTGCCTCGAGCTAGGCGTGCCTCGAGCTAGACGTGCCTCGAGCTAGGCGTGCCTCGAGCTAGGCGTGCCTCGAGCTAGACGTGCCTCGAGCTAGACGTGCCTCGAGCTAGGCGTGCCTCGAGCTAGGCGTGCCTCGAGCTAGGCGTGCCTCGAGCTAGGCGTGCCTCGAGCTAGACGTGCCTCGAGCTAGGCGTGCCTCGAGCTAGGCGTGCCTCGAGCTAGGCGTGCCTCGAGCTAGGCGTGCCTCGAGCTAGGCGTGCCTCGAGCTAGGCGTGCCTCGAGCTAGGCGTGCCTCGAGCTAGGCGTGTCTCGAGCTAGGCGTGCCTCGAGCTAGGCGTGCCTCGAGCTAGACGTGCCTCGAGCTAGGCGTGCCTCGAGCTAGGCGTGCCTCGAGCTAGACGTGCCTCGAGCTAGGCGTGCCTCGAGCTAGACGTGCCTCGAGCTAGGCGTGCCTCGAGCTAGGCGTGCCTCGAGCTAGGCGTGCCTCGAGCTAGGCGTGCCTCGAGCTAGGCGTGCCTCGAGCTAGGCGTGCCTCGAGCTAGGCGTGCCTCGAGCTAGGCGTGCCTCGAGCTAGGCGTGCCTCGAGCTAGGCGTGCCTCGAGCTAGGCGTGCCTCGAGCTAGACGTGCCTCGAGCTAGACGTGCCTCGAGCTAGACGTGCCTCGAGCTAGGCGTGCCTCGAGCTAGGCGTGCCTCGAGCTAGGCGTGCCTCGAGCTAGACGTGCCTCGAGCTAGGCGTGCCTCGAGCTAGACGTGCCTCGAGCTAGGCGTGCCTCGAGCTAGGCGTGCCTCGAGCTAGACGTGCCTCGAGCTAGGCGTGCCTCGAGCTAGGCGTGCCTCGAGCTAGACGTGCCTCGAGCTAGGCGTGCCTCGAGCTAGGCGTGCCTCGAGCTAGACGTGCCTCGAGCTAGGCGTGCCTCGAGCTAGACGTGCCTCGAGCTAGGCGTGCCTCGAGCTAGGCGTGCCTCGAGCTAGGCGTGCCTCGAGCTAGACGTGCCTCGAGCTAGGCGTGCCTCGAGCTAGGCGTGCCTCGAGCTAGGCGTGCCTCGAGCTAGGCGTGCCTCGAGCTAGGCGTGCCTCGAGCTAGGCGTGCCTCGAGCTAGGCGTGCCTCGAGCTAGGCGTGCCTCGAGCTAGGCGTGCCTCGAGCTAGGCGTGCCTCGAGCTAGGCGTGCCTCGAGCTAGGCGTGCCTCGAGCTAGGCGTGCCTCGAGCTAGGCGTGCCTCGAGCTAGGCGTGCCTCGAGCTAGACGTGCCTCGAGCTAGGCGTGCCTCGAGCTAGGCGTGCCTCGAGCTAGGCGTGCCTCGAGCTAGACGTGCCTCGAGCTAGGCGTGCCTCGAGCTAGGCGTGCCTCGAGCTAGGCGTGCCTCGAGCTAGGCGTGCCTCGAGCTAGACGTGCCTCGAGCTAGGCGTGCCTCGAGCTAGGCGTGCCTCGAGCTAGACGTGCCTCGAGCTAGACGTGCCTCGAGCTAGGCGTGCCTCGAGCTAGACGTGCCTCGAGCTAGGCGTGCCTCGAGCTAGGCGTGCCTCGAGCTAGACGTGCCTCGAGCTAGGCGTGCCTCGAGCTAGACGTGCCTCGAGCTAGGCGTGCCTCGAGCTAGGCGTGCCTCGAGCTAGACGTGCCTCGAGCTAGGCGTGCCTCGAGCTAGGCGTGCCTCGAGCTAGACGTGCCTCGAGCTAGGCGTGCCTCGAGCTAGACGTGCCTCGAGCTAGGCGTGCCTCGAGCTAGGCGTGCCTCGAGCTAGACGTGCCTCGAGCTAGACGTGCCTCGAGCTAGGCGTGCCTCGAGCTAGGCGTGCCTCGAGCTAGACGTGCCTCGAGCTAGGCGTGCCTCGAGCTAGGCGTGCCTCGAGCTAGGCGTGCCTCGAGCTAGACGTGCCTCGAGCTAGGCGTGCCTCGAGCTAGACGTGCCTCGAGCTAGACGTGCCTCGAGCTAGGCGTGCCTCGAGCTAGGCGTGCCTCGAGCTAGACGTGCCTCGAGCTAGGCGTGCCTCGAGCTAGGCGTGCCTCGAGCTAGGCGTGCCTCGAGCTAGACGTGCCTCGAGCTAGGCGTGCCTCGAGCTAGACGTGCCTCGAGCTAGGCGTGCCTCGAGCTAGGCGTGCCTCGAGCTAGGCGTGCCTCGAGCTAGACGTGCCTCGAGCTAGGCGTGCCTCGAGCTAGGCGTGCCTCGAGCTAGACGTGCCTCGAGCTAGGCGTGCCTCGAGCTAGGCGTGCCTCGAGCTAGGCGTGCCTCGAGCTAGGCGTGCCTCGAGCTAGGCGTGCCTCGAGCTAGGCGTGCCTCGAGCTAGACGTGCCTCGAGCTAGGCGTGCCTCGAGCTAGGCGTGCCTCGAGCTAGACGTGCCTCGAGCTAGACGTGCCTCGAGCTAGGCGTGCCTCGAGCTAGACGTGCCTCGAGCTAGGCGTGCCTCGAGCTAGGCGTGCCTCGAGCTAGGCGTGCCTCGAGCTAGACGTGCCTCGAGCTAGACGTGCCTCGAGCTAGACGTGCCTCGAGCTAGGCGTGCCTCGAGCTAGGCGTGCCTCGAGCTAGGCGTGCCTCGAGCTAGGCGTGCCTCGAGCTAGGCGTGCCTCGAGCTAGGCGTGCCTCGAGCTAGGCGTGCCTCGAGCTAGACGTGCCTCGAGCTAGGCGTGCCTCGAGCTAGGCGTGCCTCGAGCTAGGCGTGCCTCGAGCTAGGCGTGCCTCGAGCTAGACGTGCCTCGAGCTAGGCGTGCCTCGAGCTAGGCGTGCCTCGAGCTAGGCGTGCCTCGAGCTAGGCGTGCCTCGAGCTAGGCGTGCCTCGAGCTAGGCGTGCCTCGAGCTAGGCGTGCCTCGAGCTAGGCGTGCCTCGAGCTAGGCGTGCCTCGAGCTAGGCGTGCCTCGAGCTAGACGTGCCTCGAGCTAGACGTGCCTCGAGCTAGACGTGCCTCGAGCTAGACGTGCCTCGAGCTAGGCGTGCCTCGAGCTAGACGTGCCTCGAGCTAGGCGTGCCTCGAGCTAGACGTGCCTCGAGCTAGGCGTGCCTCGAGCTAGGCGTGCCTCGAGCTAGACGTGCCTCGAGCTAGGCGTGCCTCGAGCTAGGCGTGCCTCGAGCTAGACGTGCCTCGAGCTAGGCGTGCCTCGAGCTAGGCGTGCCTCGAGCTAGGCGTGCCTCGAGCTAGGCGTGCCTCGAGCTAGGCGTGCCTCGAGCTAGGCGTGCCTCGAGCTAGACGTGCCTCGAGCTAGGCGTGCCTCGAGCTAGACGTGCCTCGAGCTAGGCGTGCCTCGAGCTAGGCGTGCCTCGAGCTAGACGTGCCTCGAGCTAGGCGTGCCTCGAGCTAGGCGTGCCTCGAGCTAGGCGTGCCTCGAGCTAGGCGTGCCTCGAGCTAGGCGTGCCTCGAGCTAGGCGTGCCTCGAGCTAGGCGTGCCTCGAGCTAGGCGTGCCTCGAGCTAGGCGTGCCTCGAGCTAGGCGTGCCTCGAGCTAGGCGTGCCTCGAGCTAGGCGTGCCTCGAGCTAGGCGTGCCTCGAGCTAGGCGTGCCTCGAGCTAGGCGTGCCTCGAGCTAGGCGTGCCTCGAGCTAGGCGTGCCTCGAGCTAGGCGTGCCTCGAGCTAGGCGTGCCTCGAGCTAGGCGTGCCTCGAGCTAGGCGTGCCTCGAGCTAGGCGTGCCTCGAGCTAGGCGTGCCTCGAGCTAGGCGTGCCTCGAGCTAGGCGTGCCTCGAGCTAGGCGTGCCTCGAGCTAGGCGTGCCTCGAGCTAGGCGTGCCTCGAGCTAGGCGTGCCTCGAGCTAGGCGTGCCTCGAGCTAGGCGTGCCTCGAGCTAGACGTGCCTCGAGCTAGGCGTGCCTCGAGCTAGGCGTGCCTCGAGCTAGACGTGCCTCGAGCTAGGCGTGCCTCGAGCTAGGCGTGCCTCGAGCTAGGCGTGCCTCGAGCTAGGCGTGCCTCGAGCTAGGCGTGCCTCGAGCTAGGCGTGCCTCGAGCTAGGCGTGCCTCGAGCTAGGCGTGCCTCGAGCTAGGCGTGCCTCGAGCTAGGCGTGCCTCGAGCTAGGCGTGCCTCGAGCTAGGCGTGCCTCGAGCTAGACGTGCCTCGAGCTAGGCGTGCCTCGAGCTAGGCGTGCCTCGAGCTAGGCGTGCCTCGAGCTAGGCGTGCCTCGAGCTAGGCGTGCCTCGAGCTAGACGTGCCTCGAGCTAGGCGTGCCTCGAGCTAGGCGTGCCTCGAGCTAGACGTGCCTCGAGCTAGGCGTGCCTCGAGCTAGGCGTGCCTCGAGCTAGACGTGCCTCGAGCTAGGCGTGCCTCGAGCTAGGCGTGCCTCGAGCTAGACGTGCCTCGAGCTAGGCGTGCCTCGAGCTAGGGCCGTAGTGGACCAGGTTGCAGGGTTAGGGGACCCTAGCTAACCAAAAGTCCACGGGTCTGAAGCGCCTCGAAATTGTCCCGGGGCGCTCTCCCTGGCCAGGCCTGTAAAGCGGGCTAGTCGCGAGGGTCAAAGTTGCATGCGTAAGCGAACCTTTGACCCTCCTTGTAAGCGAAAATGGCTGGACAATCGTTGGGGGTTTAGTGGGTAGTCTGGACCTTCTGTCTTGGAGTCCCACACACCTGTCCGGTCCCCCTCCGACTGGGCGGACGGTGCATCAATGCATTCCCCCAACGTAAAAAAAAAGAAAAAAAAAAAAAAAGGCGTGCGGCCGAGCATGCGTCCGGTGTAGACACGGCTATTTTCGTTTTCTTTACGTGTATGTTGTGGTTTCCAGGACGCCTGCTGAATGGTCTGAGCCAAATAAAACAGGTGTTGGTGAACAGAGCCACAAATAACCAGACCAATGTTGACTGGAATGCACATGTCAAGAATTTAATAAACACAGCAACAGGTATTGTTCTAATCGAATTTAAACTTTCTTGAGATATGTCTAAATACCACTACTAAATCCACGGTTAAACTCAATGCCGCGAAAACTCTAATTCTGAAGAAGAACTCCCGACAAGTTCTAAACATGTCGCCCGTAGTGACATTTAATACGCAAATTTAACCGTGTATTGATTAGTAGTAATGTAAAGGCTCTTCCACACAGCAGGCCATCATGGCACAGTGTGTAGAGGAGCCTTTATATTTAGTATTTGAATCGACCATAAATAATTTTATTTGCACCTCAATTTTTTTTACAATATTCGTGCCGATTATTGGAAACCCTAAAGCCCATTGCACACCTTGCAATTAGTCACAAGTCACAACAACCGAGTTTGGCCAGCGAGTCGTGTCACAGGAAAAAGGTGGCAAGTTTGTAAAAGCGCATGCTGGTAACACGAAATGTAAGGCAGTACTTATAACTGAAAGCTTATTTCATAGGTAAACTTTTTGCCATGAAAAACAATTATCACGACTCGCTGGCCAGACTAGCAGGTTATTGTGACGAATTGCAAGGCCTTAACCAAACTTAGTGATGGGGAAAATAATTTGGCACAACTTGATTATGATTATACATAATTTCCAAGTTGATTAAAAGTGAAGTGACTAATGATATGACTAATTGATAATAATTTTTTTTTCAGAAATTAAAATTGCTGGATTGACATCAGAGTATGTAAACAAAATTCTGGACAACGTGAGAAGTGGGCAGAATAACGGTGGACTCAAAGACATATAAGGTAGTCTGTGTGCATTGTAAAGTAAAACGAAAGGCTGTTTATTGTACCTCCAAAGTTAATTTAGCAAAGAAAATGTATGTACATCATAAAAGCTTAATTGTCCAAGACAATTTTATTTTTGTATGGTAACAGAGTAGAAATAGTCATTAGAAGCTTCTGAAGGCAACTAAGAAATTTATTTTTTATGAATACATGCTTATAATATTATGCCATAACATAGGTGTCATGTTGAAATAATCTTAAGTGCAATTCTAAGCTCGGGTACCAGGTACATGAAACAAACGAGTACAAATTTGATATTCAAACATTCAAATTTGGGTTGTTATCTTCTGAATACTCTATGGACTAAATAAAGTAAACGTATTAGGCTATACTGTCCAATTAGAATAGTACGTGTAACCTCGTGCATTATGGTGTCTGGTGTGCACGCAAATTTCTTTATAACATGCAACCTTGGTCCAAGTGTTCGCACACACCGAGGTCACCTTGGCCCGCATGGACCTATAGTACTGAATATGCAGCAAAATTAAGAACTGGTCTTAAAATGGCATATGGCTTACCATAAACAACCTACTTAATTTGGGCGGGTAATGGTTTATTGCCGCAACCTCATACTAAATCAGTTGCAGAAATAAAAAAAGTGGAACATTACAAGGACAACAAATGATATTTCCCCTCTCTGTCATACTTATTGAGATTTGCATGCTACCATCTCGCTCGGACGTAGTATTAATATTACAATAGCTTATCCTGAGTATTATAGGCCCATGTTGGCCCGCCACTGGTTGTCAATTTTGTATAACACGCGACACGTAAGTAGAACCCGTACAGCGTATCCATAGCAACGGCTATGATTGGTTGAAATGAAATCATTTAAGGTGACCGACTTTTTTTAAACTGTCATTGGAATTTTAATCTAATAGCTTGGATGGTAGAGTAGCTTTTTCAACGGATTACTATGATGAAACTCTGTCAACTCAAATAATAAATAGTATACTAAGCATGCGCAATGATGCACCTGCGCGCATGACGCCATGTTGGTTTTACTTCCGTGTCAACGGCACGAACGGTCAATTATTGAATTACAAATTTGTACATTCGACACTTTCGTAACCTTTGGTATTCGGGTTTAAATATTGCATAATATACAATTGTTAGGTATTGTAATATAAGGAGCCAAAAGATATTTAGATTTCATAAAATTCTGCATGTAGGTATATTATCAAATCAAATAATTATGCATTTTAAAGATATCTGTAATTAATTATATGGCTACTTTATTTAAAACGCTAAGGTACAGTAAAACTGGAAGTGATATAATTTTAAACTTATATAGATTTGTTTTTACTCACATCAATGATAATAATTTGTGCAAACAATATATTAAAGATAGTTATGTAACAATAATAACATAATTTAAATCGCATAACAAATAAAGAGCTATAGGAAAGGTTTCTTCTGTAAAATATTGATCTTTCCTACGAATTTAATAATGAACGATAAGGTCTAACAATTATGAATTGTTACAGTGATACTCAAAGAATAGGAATATCTGAAAGTCGTTTTAATTACATATATTGTGATATTGTTTTTTCTGTACATAAACATTTTTAACCTTTAGTGGCTCAGTTATTGGTTCGATCGAGACAATACGTGAAATACACACACTACACGCTATGTAATTTGTCACACAACCGATAAAGACGTAGCTATAGTTAAAATTATAGGTATGTATTGCTATCTCATGCGAACTATAGCTACGTCTCTGTCGGTTGTGGCGAATTGCAATTACAAAAAATGTCTAATCTATTTGCTTTAAAAAATAAAGATAATTGATTTTAAAAAATGTCTACGCTGCCAACGCACTTAAAATATCCCTTCACAGACATTTGCCATTGCAATAGAGTCGGTGTTAAGATATTTTTTTGTGTGTGGGCCAAACCGTGAATTTTAAAATTATGACGGATGTATACTGTGCGGTTAACGCAAGCGTATTCGTCCCCCACTAGTTTTTAACATTAAATAGTTGTTTAACTACGTAAGAATATTTTAATAGATAGGTGTAGATTTTACAAGTCACTTCCATACAATAGGCCTGTTTCAAATTTTATATTCTCTCTTTCACTCTTGCCGAGATATAAACGAACTGCATTGTCATATTAGTTTACGATATCTGCTTGTAATATTAATATCAATTCAATAGATGTGGTATGGAAGTGCTTTATAAATTAGTGATAGTAAGATATGTTATTTTATGATGATATCATTTTAAACTGATCTGCAATGTTATTCACGAATGTTACGTTTAAGGACCAGTTTGTATCTGGGCGAAGATACATTGACTAAACTCGTAAGCCTATGGCCGCGTTCATAAAGACGAAACAAGAGAGGCGCATAATCTGTAGTTAATACACGTATATTATAGATGTTTTATCTCACGAAATCGGGTTGATTAATGATCATCATTATGTTGGGCGACTGTTTTTTTTTCGTTTTTTGCAGCCAGTAACGGATATAATGAGGGATACTCTCCCTGTGTGGGTTTAATCCTTAGGTGCATATAGTATCAATTACTTTGCTTGTGGAATGGCTTATGTTCAATTAAATCCACGGTACATTTGAGACTTCGTACAGTCAAGGTCACCAATATGGATATACCCAAAGTTGCAAAAATATGTATACAACGACCTTACTTCCGTAGTAATAAGGTCTGTATACATATTTCTGTAACTTTGTGGTGTATACATATTGGTGACCTTGACTGTACCTAGTTTGACAATAGTACATTGTTGTAGAGGCTAGAAAGTAAGCAATAGATGGACGAGTTAGTTGGAGGGCCGACGCGTAGCGCGTAGTCCAGCTATTGCACTTTCGGCCGAGGCTTAACATAGTGCTTTTCACGTCTACTGCGAGGAAATTGCAAATAATCATAATTTTAAATCAAAATTAAGTTCCTAATTGAATATCATAATACTAATCAAGAAACAAAAGAAGCGCGGCACCGCTCGCCGGCGCGGCGGCGCCGCTCCTCCCGATCGACGCCCTGTGATTGGTCGAAGAGCTGTTCAAACTGAACAACCACTATAACAATGACCAACCACTCAAAAATAATCGACCAATAGCAGAGTAGAAAGTAAAAAAGGCCGCTAAACACTACATTTTACTTTGCAAATCTACATTGTTTGACTGTTTTTGAATTGTACTACTAAGAACTACTTTCTACTCTCATTTCAATCCATCTTTGGCCATATTTCCGAGCAGTGGCGTGAAAAGTATAATTGAATTGATATTAATTTGATTACAATCTAACTATTGTATCATTTTTGATACTGTATGCATCTAAGGGTTAAGGGCAGACACAGGAGGCAGTTACATGGAGAAAATGTATTGTACGCTGTAGTGAGTGCTTACAAACATCTATTTGGGGTTGCACACTAAATAAATTTTCTTACTGTACTTGTTCATTTTCCCACACATGATCAACACTTTCGTGTGATCAACATCTATGTTCAAGATAGTGTCATACGAGGGCTGCCTTTTAAGTTGTGTCGTTTGGAAAAACTAAAGACAATTTAAGTGTTAAATGGTATTTATTGTTTTTCAAAGTAATCACCGTGATATGTAATACACTTTTTCATTCGATCGAACCAGTTTTCGAAACACTTATTCCAGTCCGAAGTCGGGGTCTCCAAAATGGCCGTTTTGTATGCCTCAACCGCTTCTTCAGGCGTCTGGTACTGTTGACCACGAAGTCGTTGCTTGATTTTTGGAAAAGTAAAAAAATCGTTAGGGCTTAAGTCTGGACTGTACGGCGGGTATTCCAGAATTTCGACGTTTTGCTCTTTTAAAAACGCAATTGTTTGCCGGGCGGTGTGCAAGCTCGCATTATCGTAGTGCAGTCTTATACGACGTCTTGGGTTATTTTTTCGAAACTCGCCGATGACTTTTGGTAAACAGACAGTGGTATACCAGTCAGCATTAACCGTTTTACGATCCTCGAGCACGATGGTGGCAACGTGGCCACTTTTCGCCACAAACGTGGCGACCATTTTTTTCGAAGTGCTCCGTGAGCGTATTACTTTGGTCGGTTTTGGCTCATCTTGGAACACCCAAACAGTCGACTGCTGTTTAGAATCGGGATCGTAGGCATATATCCAAGATTCGTCACCACTGATAATGTCGTAAACATGTTTCAAGTTTCCTCGGTTGAATTGCCGCAGAGTTTTGCGACTCCATCGAACGCGAGCCGTTTTTTGGTCTTCACTGAGTAAATGTGGTATCCAGCGTGAGATCAACTTTTTTACGCCTAAGTGATCATGCAAAATACTGTGAACACTGATCCCTGAAATACTTAAGGAAGCTTTTATCTCACGGTATGTCGTATGGCGATCTTCGACGATCAGTTGCCGTACAGCATCAATGTTCTCCTGGGTTACGGCTGTTTTTGGTCGACCTTCACGATGTCTATCACCAAGACTAGAGCAACCACGTTGAAATTCTGAATACCAGCGTTCCACAGTCCGGAGGCATGGTGCTTTATCATTGAAAACCGTAGTCAACTCTTCGAGGCACTGAAGTCGCGTTAAGCCCCTTTTGAAGTTGTAAAAAAATATCGTACGTAAATTTTCCTTCGAAATTTCCATTTTCACAACTGACTTGTCAACTTTGAACGAACGCTGTACTAAAACGGTTGGGCCGATTTCGAGTCATTCTTTCGTTTTCGAATTCTAAATTCAAATATTTTAAGATGACACTAGTTCTTTTTTATGCAATCACGGGAGGTTTGCAAACGACAGAACTTAAAAGGCAGCCCTCGTAGAGGGCGTCCACGTTAAAGCTTTCTATACAGCTATCAATTTGTGATAAAAATCGCCTTCAGAGTGAATTAATTGAATGTTTGCTGTCCCTTTCCATCTTATAGCTGTGTCTGTAGATTATAGTAGTATAACTCTTTATTATACAAACTAATCATATTAGACAATTAACAACAAGATAAGTTATGTACAAAGACGAACTTATCCCTATGAGGGATCTCTTTCAGTTAACCTTTGAGTAGATGAGAGTAGAAACGAGAAGAGGCAGACAAATGCAACATGTACAACAAGACTGTTGTGACAAATTGCGAGGTTTATAATGGCCTTCACTCTGCAACAAACAATTTGGCAACACCACGCATTAACTATCATATTTCTATGGCAATTTGACAGGGTTTGTGGTGTTGCCAAATAATGTTGATGCAGACATAGCGTGGACGGACTCTATAATGTGATGAGGTGATGATGTAATATATTGTTTTGTATTCTATTTAATTGTTAAGTATTTATTTAAATTTGTTGATGGTCTTATCTTTTTTTAATCAGGGACTGGTATATTTATTCAGGAACTACTGCAATGTTTAAGCATTATTTGCTTCCATTTTAATAACCCTCTGGACGCCTAGAACACCTAAAAGCGTTGCGTGTTGCTTGCTGAGACGTGCAATTAAGATGTTATGGCGTGCACTGTCAAAGTCACCTGACTTCATGCTTTCAACCAAGGTTTACATTAAACATCCCCCACTTGACATTGGCAAAGTGCCTAGAAGCAGCAAAAAGCCACAATACGGAAAAAAAAGTTTACATTCACACTCGTGCACTCTTATGCAAAAAATACTTGGCGTACAAGGTGTCACTTTCGTGTCCAAAGGGTTAAAAACGTCTCTAATTGTCAAGAGAATAAGGCTTGTGCAGATAATTTTGACCATGTTGTTCTACATAGCTACTTATACTGCTGACTACAATAAAATGAATTAAAATCATGCTATAAACCAGTTTATATTATAATATAACCCCAGGAGATCTACTTATGGGTATTTTATATGTATTGAATTGTTCATATCACATACCTAGGTAAATATATTTTTTCTATTTGTTGACTGTTTGAATTAATTTTATACATTTTTATTCCAATGTAAAAAGGTAATTTGTAAATATAATGTCAATTGCGGTATTTTTGTAGAAGTACCCAAACACAAGAGTAAGGTTTTATGAAGCTCTAATGTTTAATTCGGTTATTTTATTAAAGTTTTTAATGAGATGTTAATAATACTTATCCATTCTTAATTGTCTTATGCTGGCTGGCACTTCACTTCGCGGTATTTGCCCACATAGTCGTGATGCATCTTTTTACTTCCTACGGCTATTGAATGAGAGGCAACCATGCAACGCCAAGTTACATTATGAAAATGTATTTGAATTACTTAGGACTATTCTAAAACAAAAAAACACTACCTGTTGAAAAGTTGCAATTACTAATGCTACAGTAGACGGCAAACTTCGTGCGCAAATGAGGGGAAGTGGGGGGGCAGCTTGCACGTACAATTCGCCTTTGCGCAGGCAAGGTCATTTGCGCACGAAGTTTGCCGTCTACTGTACTTGCTACATCATAATCTATTATTACGATTATTTTAGGTTACAATCGAAGTTATATAATTATCCTGAAAAGTATGTCATGATAGATGGTTTCGGGCAGTTATAAAATATTTTACATAAACCCGATATTATTTTTGTAATACTCGACTTTATACGCTACAGGTATAAGGTTGAAAATTTATTACAACATGATATTCATGTTAATAGCGTAAAAAATACGACACTTTCTGGCATATGGGTTTGTCTAAGTCAATCGTAGTTTGTCCCACTCTAACATCTTAACCAACCTCTGTTAACTAAAATATATTTATCCCTTTCTCACAAATGTAACAAAAAATTGACAAAGACAAATGATTTTAACGGCATTTGATCTAAAATAGGTTTCATCCCTTTTCGACGCCAACCCAATGACGCATATATCAGCACCGCAGGTTCAACGCGAACAACTGATATATGAGCCAAGGAGCCCAGCGCAATAGCAACCTTCTTGCATTGACATAAGGTTTAACTCAGCACTAAATGTCTTGTTGATTTAGCGTGTGGTTGACAACTTTTCTCTTTGACAGAGCGTTGAAAATAAATGTTTAGGGATAAGTGTTTTCCGGTCATTCCGCCGATAATTTTGTATCCCCAAGTATACTGCAAGAGCGCAACAGACGTGCGACCTTGAACGATCCAGTCCTGCCCGGCTAGCATGACTAGCTAGGTTTTGTGGCCACGTTTACGCCCTAAATGTACTGAAACATCACGTAAAACGTACCTAACCATAAAACGTATCATGCTACTAGACCAGATGAAACCATCTATCACCAACCTTCGATAGATAATCGTACTGTAAAATGGGCAACTATGCCAAAGTTGCTACAGGGTATGGGTGAAGGCTCCAAGCTAGTACGTAGTCAACTTATTGCCATATCTGTCAATACATGTTAATAAGTAATGGTTAAAACTTTTAAAATAAGTGAGCATGCATAAAATACGTTACGAACTAAAGTTAAAAAGGGAGGTGCAGTGCGAAGCGCGCCGCTAAACGCCACGCGTGTCGGTAAATGAGACCTTTATCCTCGCAATTCTATGGAACGAAGTAGTTTAATGTGGGACCTTGGGGTTTTACCTACACTATGTCTCTGTGTGTGTAAGCACGGGAGCGCTCACCTGAGACATGTGCGATCGTGCTGGCAATTAAATAGATACATTACATCTTCCCACACAAGTTGCTTTGCACAATTCGAGCATCTTTTTTCGTAATTTATGTATGCCTCTTAATACCAAACTCAAAACTGGTCTGCGATTCAATAGGCTGTGCTTACTTATATAGGATTCTGTTATTTTGTTTTCTCTAATTGTATTTTATATCATTGTAATATTATTGTTGTGTAATTGATGTCTAATAAACCAATATAAGGTGAAGATGGGTTTTATTTATTTTTTCCTTCGTACTTGTTTTTAAGCTTATTTTTTGCTGATGAAACTAGCTTTTTTTGCAAACTACGAAAGTAATATCTCATTGGGCATGTACAAGGGATAGCCCTTTTCTAGACTGCTATCTTGGGAGTAAGTCAGGAGAGCAACTTCTTTTTGGGCTTCCTTTTACCCAAAAATGTAAGTTTATTCATTCTATTTAAGTTTGGGGTTGCTATGTGTTATATGCCCGTGAGCTCTCTCGATTTTTCTCGGACTATCCGTCTCTCTCTTATTAGAAAACTTTAACAACACCATTAGGGACCCACAACACCATCTTCCAGGCAGAGTGTATGGGCATAATAATGGCTGCTCACGCAATCGCCTCCAGGGAGGTGAGGGGATATCCCATCCGCATACTTTCCGACAGTCGATCCGTACTGCAAGCCCTGCAAGGTCACGCAACAACTTCTGGGCTGATACACGAGTGCCACAAAATCCTATCAGAGGTATGTAATAACAGCGACATAACCCTGCAATGGATCAAAGGGCACAGTAATTCACGCGGTAACGATGCAGCGGATGCACTGGCTAGAGAGGGTTCAGAGTCAAGAGCTGTAGGACCGAAACCCACAATACCTCTGCATGACTGCGGAGCACACTGCGACTAAACACCAAGGTAGAACACCAAAAACATTGGAACACCCTAGGAACCTGCAGGCAAACCAGGGAGGCCCTCCCGACAATCAACCCCGGATTGTCAAGGAAGCTAAAGCAGCTAAAGAGGCCGGCACTCCGTCTTCTGACAGGAGCTATAACTGGTCATGCACTACTAAACAAACACCTTTTTACTTTAGGTGTTACAGACTAAACACCAAGGTAGAACACCAAAAACATTGGAACACCCTAGGAACCTGCAGGCAAACCAGGGAGGCCCTCCCGACAATCAACCCCGGATTGTCAAGGAAGCTAAAGCAGCTAAAGAGGCCGGCACTCCGTCTTCTGACAGGAGCTATAACTGGTCATGCACTACTAAACAAACACCTTTTTACTTTAGGTGTTACAGACAGTCCTCTCTGCAGAGCCTGCATGGAAGAGGACGAGACAGCCGCCCACGTCATCCTGACATGTCCTGAAGTGGCGGACTACAGGGCAAAGTACCTCGGAACACCAGGGTCACTACCGGAGGCCGTCGGCAACGTAAAGGGTCTGCTAGGCTTCCTGGTGGAACTGGGTTGGCACGAATAACAGTAGTGCCAAAACCCCTACGCAAAATAGGCGCATTTATGACGTCGAGTTGCGGAAACCCAGCCCGCGTACAACCTATTAGAAAACTTAGAAAGAGAGGTATAGTGCGAGAAAAATCGAGAGAGCTCGCGCGCCGTCTTATGATAGCCGTGCAGGGAAGATGCTCTCCAGTTACCCTGAGTTAAATTAATTCTACTCTCCACACTATTGGGTGCAATTTTTCCACATTCTCAGAAAAATACTAAAACAGAGAGTGGGGTTACCAGGCAACATGACAATCAAAACAGGCACTTATGCATATAATATCGTGTGTATGTTGTAATCCAATAATAGAAAGTCAAAATGTATTTTAACAAAAACCTTTTATTTTTAGATCACATATACATATTGGAATTCAAAACTGTACTTGGCATTGATCTCACTTGGTGAAAGTCAAATTGCTCTAAGAGTTTCTGAAATTTTTCTATTTGATAATCTTCCGGGTTTTCAGTATAACACACTATTGCAGTTCCAGTCAGGTCCATGTGTTCTCTCAAGGATATAGCTGAAACAAACAAAATATCAAATGTGAAAACTTTCAAGATTAGAGTTTACAGACCCACTGTGTATAAGTGGCACCATAATATATGAAATATTACCTCCCGCTGCTACACCAGATATAATATTTGGTTGTTCCAATCTAGTATATGCAAATCTGGAGTTGAGAGGCGGTTTAGATGTAGAAACACTCCTGATAACACAGTCCATTGCGGGCGCTGTAGTATTGTAGTCTGACAACGGTTTAGTTTGCACAGCCATCACTTCTCTGCTGCACACTAAATAATCCTTCAGCAATTCTATTATCTTGCTACTTTGAATTATTTTATAGTCTCTAATTGTAATAACATATCCATTGCAATTATTCACTTTATACAGAACTACGTTGGCTCCAAGAATCGCGTTTATTGAAGAACAGTGGCTTTGAAGCTTAATGTAGTCGGATAAGTATCTCCCTTCAAAAATTATCACATGGTCAATTTCTTTTGGGACTTCTATACTATACTGCCATTGTAATCTGGAAGAAACGTTAAATGTTTAGTTAGTAAATTAACAAAAAGAGAAAGATGTATGAATAATATACTCACTCCACGAGATCATAGTGGGAATCGTCCCAGTCTTCATAAAGAGTACGACTACCCGGTTCAGATATTTCTCCAAATACGCTCATGATTATGTAAATACCTGTAGTATTACAGTATTTAGTAAATGAAATTAATTCAGTGTGAGGAATTAAAAAT
This sequence comes from Epinotia brunnichana, assembly GCA_963854355.1. Classification (NCBI taxonomy): domain Eukaryota; kingdom Metazoa; phylum Arthropoda; class Insecta; order Lepidoptera; family Tortricidae; genus Epinotia; species Epinotia brunnichana. The sequence goes on from OY977948.1 coordinate 12,222,618, forward strand.
GAGTCGCCAAAAATTTTTGTTTAAAATTATGACGTACAATTTTTTTTTAAATTAAAAATTGTTCACATTCTTGCTTGGTATCGCCCTTTTTGTTCTGAGTGCACACCTCCCTCCTGTATGTTGTCTGTTATATGACAAAAACAAAGCCCCAAAAAGCATGGATTGTATCCGATTTTTATTTTTCGCGAGAAATGAAAACTGTTAAAAGGGATTCAATAAACAAATCTAACTCACAAAACAAACTATTTTGTGGGCCCAACGGCTATCCAGTGTATATCTTCCTTTACACGCAAGGCTGTATAGTTTGTCGGTTCATGAGTGCCATCGCCTAGTAAATTCACGGTCAAACGATGAAAAAAAAACTGATTTGATTTGATTAATGAGTTTGACGAATTGACGATTAGAAGTATTAGAACTTTCGTATGAATAATAAAGACCATTTACTATAAATTAAATAATTATGTTAAAGGTAAGGCAAGTGTAGTATCTTATAGTATTCTGGACGATTCAATGGATACGTTGTATTAATTACTTTCGATTACTCTTGTTGTAGGAGAAAGGACAAGTCACCTTTGAGGATAAATGGGTTTCGATGCGTCCTATAGTTTTGAAACTACTGAAGCAGGAGACTGTAACGCAACCGGAATGGCAAGACCTTTTTGGAGCTGTCCATTCTGTGTGCTTATGGGACGATCGAGGGCCTTATAAGCTGAGAGATGCATTGCAGCAAGACATAATGATGTATATAAAGCAAGCCCAGGCAAGGGTGCTAGCTCAAAGGGAAGACCAAGCTCTCCTGAAAGCGTACATTGCAGAGTGGGGCAAGTTTTTTACACAGTGCAACTATCTGCCCACACCATTTAGGCAGTTAGAAAATACAATCAATAATATGAGTAAGATGTCTACCTCTAATACATCAAATCAACAGAAGAAAAACAATAATAATAACAACGAAGATAGCCTGGTGCGGAAGTTAATGCTGGACTCATGGAACCAGAGCATCTTTGTAGACATCAAGCAGCGGTTGCAGGACTCTGCAATGAAACTTGTGCAAGCCGAACGCAATGGAGAGTCATTTGACTCTCAGCTAGTAATAGGAGTAAGAGAATCTTATGGTAAGTGATTTTCTATTGTGTAGGTCTATTATGTTTCTGTTGCCAGCAAAAGCAACTTTCTTATCCAATATCTTGAACATCACTAATGGTATAATTTATCACTATAGCTTTGCAAGTTGATCTTAAAATGTGGAGGTCATATTGATAAGGCATAGCTTAGTTTTATCATTAAATCTCAGCAAGCATTACTTACAATTTTCTTTGACAACAGAATGCCAATGGGATATTTTTATTATAATATATACTGAAATCAAACCCTTGAACTTTTTACTAATAATGCAACCTTTCCTTTTTCAGTTAACTTGTGTTCCAACTCTGTTGACAAATTACAAATATACAGAGACAATTTTGAAGCTGCTTATATGCAAGCAACAGAAGAGTTTTATAAACTTAAAGCTAGCGAGCATTTATCAGCGGATGGTGTGCAGTCTTATATGAGATATGCTGACCAGAGACTTAAAGAGGAGGAATCTCGAGCCCACAGATATTTGGAACCGGGTAGCGGCAGCGTGGCTGCTCTCACGCAATGCTGCGAGAGAGTACTGATCGGGGAACATCTGCCTACCTTACTGGCAGAGAGTGCCCCTCTGATCAAGGCCGGAGAGATGGATAAGCTTCAGTTGATGTTCCGACTCTTGGACCGAGTGCCGGACGGTGTAACTCCCATACTAAGGGACCTAGAAGCCCATATTGTATCAGCTGGTCTAGCTGACATGGTAGCTTCTGCTGATATTATAACATCAGACTCAGAAAAATATGTAGAAAGATTATTAGATTTATTTAAGAAATTCAGTACTTTAGCTAAGGATGCTTTCATGGATGATCCAAGATTTTTAACCGCTAGAGATAAGGCATACAAGTGTGTTGTGAATGATACTACAGTCTTCAAGCTGGAACTTCCATCTTCAGCCCTCCTTCGAGGCACAAAAGGCACTGCTCCAGAGAGCAAGTGCCCAGAACTTCTGGCTAATTATTGCGATATGTTGTTACGAAAAACGCCATTAAGTAAACGTTTAACTACAGAACAGATAGAATCGAGACTCAAGGATGTCTTGTTAGTTTTGAAATACATTGAAAACAAAGATGTGTTTATGAGGTATCATAAAGCGCATTTAACACGAAGGTTAATATTAGACTCTAGCGCTGATTCAGAGAGGGAGGAGGACATGGTGGAGTGGCTGCGGGAGGTGGGCATGCCGGCAGATTATGTCAACAAACTGGCGCGGATGTTCCAGGACATCAAGGTCAGTGAAGACCTCAACACTCAGTTCCGGGCAGACACGACTCGCCACGACGCCATCAACATCAAAATACTTAACGCAGGAGCGTGGGCTCGCGGCTCCGAGAGGGTCACAGTCAGTCTTCCTTTAGAATTGGAAGATTACATACCAGAAGTTGAAGATTTCTATAAGAAGAAACATTCTGGCCGGAAACTACAATGGTACCACCACATGAGCAACGGAACTATTACGTTCGCGAATGCCGTGGGAAGGTTTGATCTCGACGTCACTACGTTTCAAATGGCGGTTTTGTTTGCGTGGAATCAAAGGCCAATGGAGAAAATAAGCTACGAAAATTTGCGCCTGGCAACTGAGCTTCCTGACCCAGAGTTGAGAAGAACTCTTTGGTCTTTAGTTGCTTTCCCAAAACTAAAGCGGCAATTGCTGTGTTATGCCCCTGCCGTTCAGAACCCTAAAGATTTTGCAGAAAACACGACATTTTGGGTCAACCAAGAATTCGCTTTGATCAAAACTGGAAAACCCCAAAGGCGCGGTAAACTTAACTTGATTGGCAGGTTGCAGCTAAGTACCGAGCGGTCGCAGCTGGAAGACAATCATTCTATAGTGCAGCTCCGAATCTTGAGAACGCAGGAAGCCATAATCAAGATCTTAAAGATGAGGAAGCGCATCTCGAACACAGCTCTCCAGGTATGTCCTGTCTTGTTCTGAATTTTAATTCCATTACCAGAATTTAACCTCTGGAGACTGGAATAACCACTTCTAAATGCAAACTGGGTTTGACAGTGTAATTGCATTTCTTCTGAATGGAGGATGCTCCACGGGTAGGGTAATGAAGAGCCGAAAACTTTATTTCATGTAGAAAACTCTTGAGTTCAGACATTAAAATACAATGAGAATGGGTCACTCACGTATCACGGTCGAAAATCGCTCGACATTCACATGGCTCGAACCGATTCGCGGTTCCTAGACATGAGCACACGCGTTGCCAGCGCGTTTAGCATCGTGAGCTCGGCCGAATTTCACCTTCCCATACAAACGGAGTTTCGTTCTCATTTTAAAACTACGTGTTGGATTGTAGTAACGAAACATTGCATATGCAATGACATGAGGTATCACGGGAGTTTAAGGTTGTGCTACTATTCCTTGCCCCCGTGTGTCTTACAAGCGAACCTGAGGGCCGAAGGCCCGAAGGTGAGCTTCTTGGTACGCGAAGGCCGAAGGCCGAGCTCCGCGTAGGGCCGAAGGCACGAAGCGTCCCTTCAGTGCGCGCTTACTACGCGAGCCCGAGGGCCAAGGCCCAAAAGGCGGCGAGCCTACGCGGACACTCACTACCCCCCCGAGTGTTTTAAAAGCGAACCTGAGGGCCGAAGGCCCGAAGCGTTCCTTCAGAGCGAGCTCTCGGAAACGCTACCCCCGGATAAGTGTCTTTAAGCGAACCTGAGGGCCGAAAGCCCGAAGGTGAGCTTCAATGATCTCGAAGGCTCCGCGTAGGGCCGAAGGCCCGAAGCGTCCCTTCAGAGCCCACTCTCTACGCGAGCCCGAGGGCCGAAGGCCCGAAAGGCGAGCCCACGCGGACACACACCCCCCGCACCTTCCCGTCACAAGAAAGACGAACGAGTGTAAGTTCTCTCTGACAAAAAATACCCTCCGCTTTTCGCTTCCCATAGCGGAATTTTACTTTCCTTTTCCTTGGAAATACAAAAACTAAATCCAGGCAGATTTTGAATAATAAAAGCCAAACACAACACCGGTACCGCGGCGCGCTCGCGAGCCGCGCCGCAGGCAAAGAACTACAACCCGGTCACAATATCTGTGCACCTGACCTCGTGACGTCATATCGGCGGTCTGGGTACGGTGTGAAAAAAAGATTTTTCGAGAAATGTGGAGGTAAAAAAAATTTACTAACCTTTTCAAATCAATTTATTATTGATGAAGGGTTTGTTATTAAAAAACAATAATTTTGATTACAAAAACATTGCGAGGTGCACAGATATTGTGACCGGGTTGTAGTTAGTTTATATGGCTCCAGTTTATAAAACAAACGAAATACATTTTTTTACTATGGTATCTGAAGCTACAGACCTGCATGGTACTTAACTTATTCTAAGTACAAAGTATCAGAGAAAACTAGCTAGTCGTTTTAAAATGAGGGCGTAACTACGTTTGTATGGAGAATCGAGCTTACTGTCGACTCTTAAGCGCGTGCTAAACGCGCCGGCAACACGTGTTGATGATCATGACTAAGGAACTGGATAATAATGTAAACTGGTATCAGGTTATTTCAAAACACAGGAATATTATAAACTGAAAATTTTGATTAAAATACGAAAAAACTCAAAAATGGTGACACTATACCTGAATAAAAAAAAAAAAATTACCTTTTCTTCGTTCCATATAGCTTTAGAATTTCAACAGACAAATTACGTACGTTTATCTCGGATATCACAGATAAATATTGCACTAGTTTTACTTACTACAACCATTAATTACTTTTGTATCGTAACTCTACTATTGCTTTACGTTAAAATTGAGAAATATTTTTTAGGGGTGCTGTGTAACAGAAAGTCAAAAAAAAAATTATCATTGTAAGTCTTCTATGATCGTTATACAGAAGACTGAGGAGTATAACCTGCCTCTCTGCTTAGCGTTCGTGGACTACGAGAAAGCCTTCGATTCCGTCGAAACCTGGGCTGTATTACAGTTTCTCCAGCGGTGCCAAGTTGACTACCGGTATATCGAAGTACTGAAGTGTTTGTACGAAAACGTGACTATGTCAGTCCGACTCCAGGACCAGAACTCGAAACCTATTCCGCTGCAGCGGGGAGTCAGGCAAGAAGATGCTATTTCTCCAAAACTGTTCACCGCTGCACTGGAGGATGTTTTCAAGACTCTGGACTGGAGAAGGCTAGGCATCAACTATTTAAAGGTACCGATATATCGACTTTGGCCTGGAGTTGTTGCCAAACCGCCGGCAAAGGCACTGCTGCTTTGTCTTTTTATCTTTAAATGTTTAGTAGCCAATGCTTCCTCTGTAGAGTGCCAGCTCGCTTACTTTTCTCGATAACCTTTATAATACCGGTATTATAAAGGATACGGTATCGTTGTAACCGTTATGTTCGCGCGGCGCGCATAACCTTTACGACATAACGGTACCGTAATGGAATACCGGTTTCATACCGGTATAACTGTAACCGAAATCAGTCCCTGGTTCCCAGTGATGACATATGGCACTGAAACGTGGTCGCTTACAATGGGCCTCATAATAAGGCTCAAAGTCACCCAAAGGGCAATGGAGAGGGCTATGTTGGGAGTTTCTCTGCGTGATCGCATCAGAAATGAGGCTATCCGCAGCAGAACCAAGGTAACCGATATAGCCCTCCGAATCGCTAAACTTAAGTGGCAGTGGGCGGGGCACATTGCACGTAGAACCGATGGCCGTTGGGGCGGAAGGTTCTCGAGTGGCGACCACGTACCGGCGCGGCGCGGCGTGGGTAGGCCCCCCACAAGGTGGACTGATGACCTGGTAAAGGTTGCGGGAGTCCGCTGGATGCGGGTGGCGCAGGGCCGATCATATTGGCACTCTTTGGCAAATGTCCAGCAGTGGACGTCTTTCGGCTGATATGATGATGATGATGATTGTAAGTCGACGTGTGGGCACATCAATCGTTATGCCTTTCAAAATAAATATAAGGTTTCTCAGCAATTTTTTTGATTAAGGGAATATAGTCGGAGATAATAAATTATGTCCCCCCCTCTAATTTTCAAAGATTGTGTTAAAAAAATTATGGACATAGTGCTTATTAAATTCTTTCACCGAAAATCATTTTGAACAAGATCGGTTCAAATGTTTTCGAAATATTGCTGAAAAACTATACGACCTTTTTAATTAGCACGGAACCCTTCGTTGTGCGTGGTCCGACATGTACTTGGCCGGTTTTTTCTCACATGTATATGTTTGTTACAGAGCGAGCTTGTAGAAATATTGAAGAACATGTTCTTGCCATCGAAAAAGATGATAAAGGAGCAGTTGGAATGGCTGATCGAGCACAAGTACATGCGACGAGACGACGAGGATATCAACACTTTTATATATATGGCCTAAAATCACCCTTAAAATGTTGTAAACACAAAATGAAATAAAATCTTAATGAAATGTACAATATCTACTTTTTATTTGTATAGTTGCTTGAATAATAATAGTGGTTTGTCATATATTTTTTTATTAAATATAATGATAGTATAATATAAAAGTTTAACTTAACAACACAGTTGTTAATTCTTTGCTGGTTCGATCGTCTCGCCTCCTTGAATTTGTCCCCATCCAATTAATCTGTAAAAGAATATTACAAGTATAAAATAATGGGTCATTATGATACCTGTAATAATAGTTGTTTTATACAGGGTGTTTCCTGTAACAGGAGCAATAAATTAAAACGAAGGTTCCTTAGGTAATTAGTACTCATAATAACAATAACTTAATTTTCCAAAGTTCTTAAATTTAGAGAAAATAGCAATTAAAGTTAAATTTAACAATCAATGGATGCCGACTATCGCAATATGATCGCTCAACGCCTCAACGGTGGTTTAGTGGCGTGGTACCGGGGATGCTACTTCAGAAATAATCTTAAAACAATCGATAGAAAATTAATGGTTGCCCAGCGTGGCGGGTGTACATTGCTGGTTCGATTAATTGTGTAAGAAAATAACAGTGTTTTTTTTCTTCATTTTAATTAATTAAAACCACTTGGACTTAATAACTGATTACTTAAGGGGTCTATATTTTAATTTATTGCAACTGTTACAGGAAACACCCTGTATATGAAAATAAATAAATAAATTATAGTTCTACTTGGCGTAGATTCGTACTTAATCTGATATCTGTCAATGGTTAGTGTCCAAGATGGCACATTGGTTACAGTTGGTAAATTCGCTAAAATATCCGTGTATTCGATAAAATGTCTAAATATGAAAATTCATGAAAGGATGAATAAGATAAGGTTTTTGACGACCGGTTAGCCAAGTACAGTGACGGTGCCTACGAAGCTGAAGGTCCTGGGTTCGAATCCCGGTAAGGGCGAATATTTGTGTGATGAGCGTGAATATTTGTTTCCGAGTCTTGGAATTCAATATATCGTCGTCTAGTATCCGTAACACAAGTCTTATTGAGCTTTCCATGGGACTAGTTCGATTTGTGTAAGATTGTCCCTTAATTTTAATTTTTAATATTATTATAATAAATCTCAGTGGAGTTTCGTTTGCAAAAATAGCGCACCTCGATCTGACTTCTGATATATATTATATGGATCCCAGACATCCAATAAATAAATGTTGCCAACCAGTTTTGTGGTCCAGTCTCCCCCCCACTCCCAAATATATTATTAATTAATTACAAAAGATTTTGGGTTTTAATTATGGAATTTCATTAGAAAACAAGTACTTACGGTTGCCTATATCCATACTTAATATTATAAATGCGAGTGTGTCTGTATGTCTGACTGTCTGTCTCTCTGCCTGGTACCTTTTCACGTCTAATTAAACCGCTGAACCGATTTACATTAAATTTGGTATTTGGATTTTACATGAAAGATAGTTTGAGTTCTTGGGAAGGACATAGGATAGTTTTTATCCCCGAGATCATCCCCTAAGTGGAGGAAATGGGAGTGGAAATTGGTATGGAACTACTTAAACCGCTGAACTAATTTGGATAACTTAGGGGATGATTTCCGGGATAAAAACTAACCTATGACCTTCATTGAGAATCAAACTATCTCTTAACCAAATTTAATCTAATTCGGTTCGGCAGTTTAAGTAGTTCCATACCAATTTCCACCCTTGACTTCAACCTCTTAGGGGATGATTTCCGGGATAAAAACTATCCTATGTCGTTCCCCAGGACTCAAACTATCTTTATTTCATATTTCATGTAAATCGGTTCAGCTGTGAAGATGTACCAGGCAGAGAGACAGAAAGTCAGACAGGCAGACATACAGACACACTTTCGTATTTATAATATTAAGTATGTATATAGGCACCCGTAAGTACTTATTTTCTAATGAAATTCCAGAATTAAAACCCAAAATATTTTGTAATTAACTAATAATATATTCGGGAGTGGACCACGAAACTGGTTGGCATTGGCAACATCCATTTATTGGATGTCTGGGATCCATAATATATATCAGAAGTCAGATTGCGGTGCGCTATTTTTGCAAACGAAACTCCACTGAGAGCCTGCTCTATATAGTAGATTTTTGACTTGTAAAAGTGCCATTGCGGCCTGCTTGCAGTTTTTAAAATATTTGAAGCTTACCGCCAGTGGTTCTCGACTCTCCTGCTGAGGGCGACCTTCTCCCCAATCTCGGTGCAGACGGGGTTGGTGAGGGTGATCTTGGCCAAGTCGGCCTTGGTCGCGATCACTCGCCCGCCGGTACTCAGCGACCCGATGTTCACTAGTAACACCTGTAATATTTGAAGCTTACCGCCAGTGGTTCTCGACTCTCCTGCTGAGGGCGACCTTCTCCCCAATCTCGGTGCAGACGGGGTTGGTGAGGGTGATCTTGGCCAAGTCGGCCTTGGTCGCGATCACTCGCCCGCCGGTACTCAGCGACCCGATGTTCACTAGTAACACCTGTAATATTTGAAGCTTACCGCCAGTGGTTCTCGACTCTCCTGCTGAGGGCGACCTTCTCCCCAATCTCGGTGCAGACGGGGTTGGTGAGGGTGATCTTGGCCAAGTCGGCCTTGGTCGCGATCACTCGCCCGCCGGTACTCAGCGACCCGATGTTCACTAGTAACACCTGTAATATTTGAAGCTTACCGCCAGTGGTTCTCGACTCTCCTGCTGAGGGCGACCTTCTCCCCAATCTCGGTGCAGACGGGGTTGGTGAGGGTGATCTTGGCCAAGTCGGCCTTGGTCGCGATCACTCGCCCGCCGGTACTCAGCGACCCGATGTTCACTAGTAACACCTGTAATATTTGAAGCTTACCGCCAGTGGTTCTCGACTCTCCTGCTGAGGGCGACCTTCTCCCCAATCTCGGTGCAGACGGGGTTGGTGAGGGTGATCTTGGCCAAGTCGGCCTTGGTCGCGATCACTCGCCCGCCGGTACTCAGCGACCCGATGTTCACTAGTAACACCTGTAATATTTGAAGCTTACCGCCAGTGGTTCTCGACTCTCCTGCTGAGGGCGACCTTCTCCCCAATCTCGGTGCAGACGGGGTTGGTGAGGGTGATCTTGGCCAAGTCGGCCTTGGTCGCGATCACTCGCCCGCCGGTACTCAGCGACCCGATGTTCACTAGTAACACCTGTAATGTACACGCACATGCAAACATTCAATGTCTTCAATAAACTTATGTCACATTGCACTATACTTGAATGAAACGAACTGACACTGGCAAATTCAAACCTCTCCCAAATGATGGACGTCAGTTAGATTATCAAAAAATATTGGACACGTATTTTTTATTTTGTTAATCAACCAAAAAATTAAGTATATATAGTTCCGCGTGACGTCACATTATGGTACACTTTTTAGCATAATGTGACGTCACGCAGAACATTAACGGGCTATATCTTCACCATTTTTGTTTGATTTTTTTTTTTTGTAGCCTATATTGTGTCCCACTGCTGGGCAAAGGCCTCCCCTTTTTTCCGCCACTGGTCTCGGTCCAATGCTTTTTGTTTGATTGACAAAATAAAAAATACGTATCCAACATTTTTTGGTAATCTGACGGAATAAATATAATTATTATATTTTTTTACCCAGGAAAGTACCCCATTGGTAATTACCTCATTCCTGGTTAACTTCTGTACTTTGGCGGCCTTTTTGTCGCCCTCCGTGCGCACGCCGAGGAGTCGCTTCAGCAAGTAGTACGAGACCTCGAGCTTCACGAATATACCGGGCAACGCTCCCACAGCTCCTAACACCTGGAGACAACAAACTGAATAGGGTACATGCATCTTTTTATTTTATTACGTAAATCAACAGTATAAAATTAAATAGTCATTTATTTCAGATTTTGCATCCATATTTTAAACATTTAAATAGTAAGTAGTAGTTATGTTCATTAAAAAATAATCAATAAAACTAAAAATAAAAACATGTCAATAGTGATGTAGACACCAAATAAAATAACCAATAAGGATTAACAATACTGTCAAATGGAGCAAAAAGTAAAGCAGGGGAAATAATCACAAAGTTATAAGTGTCCAAAGTTCTAAGAGGGGGTATTTTCTGCCCCTTTTCCGCAAAACGCACGTTCACATGGAACGTTTGTCATTTACTATGACGCTCGTGGATCGTGACGTCACGATCCCCTAGCGTTTTCGCTCTCTGACAAGTAATATTAAAATGGTTGTAACTTCGTATTTTTTTGAGATATATGAATGGGATTTTCGTCACTAGACATATTTGTTTGCCTTCTTTCTTTTGGATTATAAAACATTTTGAGTCTACACCCCTATTCCAGAGGAATATCAACTGTAGCATTTTTACGTCTCACAGGCAAACCAATTTACTGCATTACTCCATGCAAAATACGGTTTCGAAAAACATTAATTTATAATAGCGTTTTTTTGTATTATTTCATTTTAAAACGTTATTGTAAGATGCTTTATTTATTATTCAAGAATCCAACAAACTTTCCATCCGGAAGTATTTATATAGATTAATGTATATTTTTCTCTTTATTATACAAACAAATTAAATGAAGCATGAATTGTCTTTTTTTGCATTATTAATTTTTAATATCATAGAGCAAATGTTAATGAACCAAAATAAAGACAAAACCATTTATTAATATTTCTTCAGACTTTTCAGAAGCTAGTTAGTTATCATTTTTTTGATGTCTGAAATTTTGTTGGATTTTGTCGCTAGGTAACTATGTATTTAATTGATAATATATCTATTACATAGAAAAAATATCCTATTATGAACCGATTTGATTTTTTTTTCTTTGTTTTGAAAGCATAATATACTTCCCGATTGGTCCCGTGTCCCGTTGTCACTAAAATCCATTTTTATAGGCAAACTTGAAGCAATTAAAACTTTCTTTTTAAAGTAAATTATTTAAAACATATTTTAATCCAAAATTACCAAGAACACTTGAAATACTAACTTTTTGTACACCTTTTTAAAAAACGAACTTATAAAAATACATAAATTTAAGGTTCTTTTTTCATTTTTTTTGTTTCATTTACCTTTTGCTCATTGTTTGGAAAATAGAAAACGATTTTGAGTCTGCTCGGACCAACTAAGGAGTAATGTTTTTTTTTGTTTTTTTATAGAGCCTTTATTTAGAACATATTTTTCTCCAAAATTACCAAGAATACCGTTAAATCCTCGCAGACGCTTATAAAACGAAATATTTCAGATTTTTTGACTTAATCAATTTTTTTTCAATAAATAGGGAACTTGCATTTTTTTTATTTTATTACTAAAATCAAAAGTATAATCCAGCATTAAAACAACTGTAGCACTAAAATTTTCTTATTATTTATTTTTCTGATGGTATATGCATTTGAAATCTGCACGCGCCGGCACCCCCCGAAAACGCTCTATATTAAACGGGCTTATGCTATGACGTCACAGCATATATTCTCGGCACGTTTACTATGGAGTAAGTCATTCATTTGCAATTATCTCCACAAAATTTGCGTTTAAGTCTATACTTGTCATACAAAATATAATTTCTAATTTAATATTCTGTGTAACTGTTATGTAATTTTATCGAAAAAAAATAATTTTTTTTTTCATCATTTTAACGTGAGATAAAACGAATACAATCGTTTTTTTTTCTTTTTTTTTTTCTTCTGTATGATATTTCTACGTATATCCGTATTTATTGAGTGCAATTTATTCGAAATTGAAGTTCCATGCAAGTTCCCCATTGAGTACATCAAAAATCAGTAATAATTAGTTTTATACGTTTCTGCCAGGATTTAACGAAGTTCTTGGTAATTTAGGGGTAAAATAAGTTTTAATAAACGGCTCTATACATTTTTTTCGAAAAAAAATCATTACTCATTAGTCTTTACTCCGAACAGACTCAAATTCATTTTCTATAGTCAAAACGATGAGTAAAAGGTAAACCAAACAAATACATATTAAAAAAACAGTGATAAAAAAAGGTGCAACCATTCTTAAAAAATTGAAAATGTCGAAAAATCGGAAATAATTATTATTATAACCGTCAGCGAGGATATTACGGTTTTTGTTTTACTTTCGGAGGAAATCCGATTTATCACATACGCGCCATACAATTTTTTTTTTATTTAGAGGGCCAAATTATCTCAATATCATGTTGTGGTATGATGACTACAAGAAGCCATTTCCCGAAAAAAACCCTACCCCTTACCCTACTACCCTTACTGCTGAAGCTACTGAAGCGTACTGAAGCTCGTTCTGCTCCGTGTAGAGGGATATAGTTAGCTAGTCACCTGTCCGACGAGTCGGTCGGCGCGGCACAGCGTGGGCTCGATCTTGGTCCCGACGCCGATGAGCCCGCCGGGCACGGCGTACTGAAGCTCGTTCTGCTCCGTGTAGAGGGATATAGTTAGCTAGTCACCTGTCCGACGAGTCGGTCGGCGCGGCACAGCGTGGGCTCGATCTTGGTCCCGACGCCGATGAGCCCGCCGGGCACGGCGTACTGAAGCTCGTTCTGCTCCGTGTAGAGGGATATAGTTAGCTAGGCACCTGTCCGACGAGTCGGTCGGCGCGGCACAGCGTGGGCTCGATCTTGGTCCCGACGCCGATGAGCCCGCCGGGCACGGCGTACTGAAGCTCGTTCTGCTCCGTGTAGAGGGATATAGTTAGCTAGGCACCTGTCCGACGAGTCGGTCGGCGCGGCACAGCGTGGGCTCGATCTTGGTCCCGACGCCGATGAGCCCGCCGGGCACGGCGTACTGAAGCTCGTTCTGCTCCGTGTAGAGGGATATAGTTAGCTAGTCACCTGTCCGACGAGTCGGTCGGCGCGGCACAGCGTGGGCTCGATCTTGGTCCCGACGCCGATGAGCCCGCCGGGCACGGCGTACTGAAGCTCGTTCTGCTCCGTGTAGAGGGATATAGTTAGCTAGGCACCTGTCCGACGAGTCGGTCGGCGCGGCACAGCGTGGGCTCGATCTTGGTCCCGACGCCGATGAGCCCGCCGGGCACGGCGTACTGAAGCTCGTTCTGCTCCGTGTAGAGGGATATAGTTAGCTAGTCACCTGTCCGACGAGTCGGTCGGCGCGGCACAGCGTGGGCTCGATCTTGGTCCCGACGCCGATGAGCCCGCCGGGCACGGCGTACTGAAGCTCGTTCTGCTCCGTGTAGAGGGATATAGTTAGCTAGTCACCTGTCCGACGAGTCGGTCGGCGCGGCACAGCGTGGGCTCGATCTTGGTCCCGACGCCGATGAGCCCGCCGGGCACGGCGTACTGAAGCTCGTTCTGCTCCGTGTAGAGGGATATAGTTAGCTAGTCACCTGTCCGACGAGTCGGTCGGCGCGGCACAGCGTGGGCTCGATCTTGGTCCCGACGCCGAAGAGCCCGCCGGGCACGGCGTACTGAAGCTCGTTCTGCTCCGTGTAGAGGGATATAGTTAGCTAGTCACCTGTCCGACGAGTCGGTCGGCGCGGCACAGCGTGGGCTCGATCTTGGTCCCGACGCCGATGAGCCCGCCGGGCACGGCGTACTGAAGCTCGTTCTGCTCCGTGTAGAGGGATATAGTTAGCTAGTCACCTGTCCGACGAGTCGGTCGGCGCGGCACAGCGTGGGCTCGATCTTGGTCCCGACGCCGATGAGCCCGCCGGGCACGGCGTACTGAAGCTCGTTCTGCTCCGTGTAGAGGGATATAGTTAGCTAGGCACCTGTCCGACGAGTCGGTCGGCGCGGCACAGCGTGGGCTCGATCTTGGTCCCGACGCCGATGAGCCCGCCGGGCACGGCGTACTGAAGCTCGTTCTGCTCCGTGTAGAGGGATATAGTTAGCTAGTCACCTGTCCGACGAGTCGGTCGGCGCGGCACAGCGTGGGCTCGATCTTGGTCCCGACGCCGATGAGCCCGCCGGGCACGGCGTACTGAAGCTCGTTCTGCTCCGTGTAGAGGGATATAGTTAGCTAGTCACCTGTCCGACGAGTCGGTCAGCGCGGCACAGCGTGGGCTCGATCTTGGTCCCGACGCCGATGAGCCCGCCGGGCACGGCGTACTGAAGCTCGTTCTGCTCCGTGTAGAGGGATATAGTTAGCTAGGCACCTGTCCGACGAGTCGGTCGGCGCGGCACAGCGTGGGCTCGATCTTGGTCCCGACGCCGATGAGCCCGCCGGGCACGGCGTACTGAAGCTCGTTCTGCTCCGTGTAGAGGGATATAGTTAGCTAGTCACCTGTCCGACGAGTCGGTCGGCGCGGCACAGCGTGGGCTCGATCTTGGTCCCGACGCCGATGAGCCCGCCGGGCACGGCGTACTGAAGCTCGTTCTGCTCCGTGTAGAGGGATATAGTTAGCTAGTCACCTGTCCGACGAGTCGGTCGGCGCGGCACAGCGTGGGCTCGATCTTGGTCCCGACGCCGATGAGCCCGCCGGGCACGGCGTACTGAAGCTCGTTCTGCTCCGTGTAGAGGGATATAGTTAGCTAGTCACCTGTCCGACGAGTCGGTCGGCGCGGCACAGCGTGGGCTCGATCTTGGTCCCGACGCCGATGAGCCCGCCGGGCACGGCGTACTGAAGCTCGTTCTGCTCCGTGTAGAGGGATATAGTTAGCTAGGCACCTGTCCGACGAGTCGGTCGGCGCGGCACAGCGTGGGCTCGATCTTGGTCCCGACGCCGATGAGCCCGCCGGGCACGGCGTACTGAAGCTCGTTCTGCTCCGTGTAGAGGGATATAGTTAGCTAGTCACCTGTCCGACGAGTCGGTCGGCGCGGCACAGCGTGGGCTCGATCTTGGTCCCGACGCCGATGAGCCCGCCGGGCACGGCGTACTGAAGCTCGTTCTGCTCCGTGTAGAGGGATATAGTTAGCTAGTCACCTGTCCGACGAGTCGGTCAGCGCGGCACAGCGTGGGCTCGATCTTGGTCCCGACGCCGATGAGCCCGCCGGGCACGGCGTACTGAAGCTCGTTCTGCTCCGTGTAGAGGGATATAGTTAGCTAGGCACCTGTCCGACGAGTCGGTCGGCGCGGCACAGCGTGGGCTCGATCTTGGTCCCGACGCCGATGAGCCCGCCGGGCACGGCGTACTGAAGCTCGTTCTGCTCCGTGTAGAGGGATATAGTTAGCTAGTCACCTGTCCGACGAGTCGGTCGGCGCGGCACAGCGTGGGCTCGATCTTGGTCCCGACGCCGATGAGCCCGCCGGGCACGGCGTACTGAAGCTCGTTCTGCTCCGTGTAGAGGGATATAGTTAGCTAGTCACCTGTCCGACGAGTCGGTCGGCGCGGCACAGCGTGGGCTCGATCTTGGTCCCGACGCCGATGAGCCCGCCGGGCACGGCGTACTGAAGCTCGTTCTGCTCCGTGTAGAGGGATATAGTTAGCTAGGCACCTGTCCGACGAGTCGGTCGGCGCGGCACAGCGTGGGCTCGATCTTGGTCCCGACGCCGATGAGCCCGCCGGGCACGGCGTACTGAAGCTCGTTCTGCTCCGTGTAGAGGGATATAGTTAGCTAGGCACCTGTCCGACGAGTCGGTCGGCGCGGCACAGCGTGGGCTCGATCTTGGTCCCGACGCCGATGAGCCCGCCGGGCACGGCGTACTGAAGCTCGTTCTGCTCCGTGTAGAGGGATATAGTTAGCTAGTCACCTGTCCGACGAGTCGGTCGGCGCGGCACAGCGTGGGCTCGATCTTGGTCCCGACGCCGATGAGCCCGCCGGGCACGGCGTACTGAAGCTCGTTCTGCTCCGTGTAGAGGGATATAGTTAGCTAGTCACCTGTCCGACGAGTCGGTCGGCGCGGCACAGCGTGGGCTCGATCTTGGTCCCGACGCCGATGAGCCCGCCGGGCACGGCGTACTGAAGCTCGTTCTGCTCCGTGTAGAGGGATATAGTTAGCTAGTCACCTGTCCGACGAGTCGGTCGGCGCGGCACAGCGTGGGCTCGATCTTGGTCCCGACGCCGATGAGCCCGCCGGGCACGGCGTACTGAAGCTCGTTCTGCTCCGTGTAGAGGGATATAGTTAGCTAGGCACCTGTCCGACGAGTCGGTCGGCGCGGCACAGCGTGGGCTCGATCTTGGTCCCGACGCCGATGAGCCCGCCGGGCACGGCGTACTGAAGCTCGTTCTGCTCCGTGTAGAGGGATATAGTTAGCTAGTCACCTGTCCGACGAGTCGGTCGGCGCGGCACAGCGTGGGCTCGATCTTGGTCCCGACGCCGATGAGCCCGCCGGGCACGGCGTACTGAAGCTCGTTCTGCTCCGTGTAGAGGGATATAGTTAGCTAGTCACCTGTCCGACGAGTCGGTCGGCGCGGCACAGCGTGGGCTCGATCTTGGTCCCGACGCCGATGAGCCCGCCGGGCACGGCGTACTGAAGCTCGTTCTGCTCCGTGTAGAGGGATATAGTTAGCTAGTCACCTGTCCGACGAGTCGGTCAGCGCGGCACAGCGTGGGCTCGATCTTGGTCCCGACGCCGATGAGCCCGCCGGGCACGGCGTACTGAAGCTCGTTCTGCTCCGTGTAGAGGGATATAGTTAGCTAGGCACCTGTCCGACGAGTCGGTCGGCGCGGCACAGCGTGGGCTCGATCTTGGTCCCGACGCCGATGAGCCCGCCGGGCACGGCGTACTGAAGCTCGTTCTGCTCCGTGTAGAGGGATATAGTTAGCTAGTCACCTGTCCGACGAGTCGGTCGGCGCGGCACAGCGTGGGCTCGATCTTGGTCCCGACGCCGATGAGCCCGCCGGGCACGGCGTACTGAAGCTCGTTCTGCTCCGTGTAGAGGGATATAGTTAGCTAGTCACCTGTCCGACGAGTCGGTCGGCGCGGCACAGCGTGGGCTCGATCTTGGTCCCGACGCCGATGAGCCCGCCGGGCACGGCGTACTGAAGCTCGTTCTGCTCCGTGTAGAGGGATATAGTTAGCTAGTCACCTGTCCGACGAGTCGGTCGGCGCGGCACAGCGTGGGCTCGATCTTGGTCCCGACGCCGATGAGCCCGCCGGGCACGGCGTACTGAAGCTCGTTCTGCTCCGTGTAGAGGGATATAGTTAGCTAGGCACCTGTCCGACGAGTCGGTCGGCGCGGCACAGCGTGGGCTCGATCTTGGTCCCGACGCCGATGAGCCCGCCGGGCACGGCGTACTGAAGCTCGTTCTGCTCCGTGTAGAGGGATATAGTTAGCTAGTCACCTGTCCGACGAGTCGGTCGGCGCGGCACAGCGTGGGCTCGATCTTGGTCCCGACGCCGATGAGCCCGCCGGGCACGGCGTACTGAAGCTCGTTCTGCTCCGTGTAGAGGGATATAGTTAGCTAGTCACCTGTCCGACGAGTCGGTCAGCGCGGCACAGCGTGGGCTCGATCTTGGTCCCGACGCCGATGAGCCCGCCGGGCACGGCGTACTGAAGCTCGTTCTGCTCCGTGTAGAGGGATATAGTTAGCTAGGCACCTGTCCGACGAGTCGGTCGGCGCGGCACAGCGTGGGCTCGATCTTGGTCCCGACGCCGATGAGCCCGCCGGGCACGGCGTACTGAAGCTCGTTCTGCTCCGTGTAGAGGGATATAGTTAGCTAGTCACCTGTCCGACGAGTCGGTCGGCGCGGCACAGCGTGGGCTCGATCTTGGTCCCGACGCCGATGAGCCCGCCGGGCACGGCGTACTGAAGCTCGTTCTGCTCCGTGTAGAGGGATATAGTTAGCTAGTCACCTGTCCGACGAGTCGGTCGGCGCGGCACAGCGTGGGCTCGATCTTGGTCCCGACGCCGATGAGCCCGCCGGGCACGGCGTACTGAAGCTCGTTCTGCTCCGTGTAGAGGGATATAGTTAGCTAGTCACCTGTCCGACGAGTCGGTCGGCGCGGCACAGCGTGGGCTCGATCTTGGTCCCGACGCCGATGAGCCCGCCGGGCACGGCGTACTGAAGCTCGTTCTGCTCCGTGTAGAGGGATATAGTTAGCTAGGCACCTGTCCGACGAGTCGGTCGGCGCGGCACAGCGTGGGCTCGATCTTGGTCCCGACGCCGATGAGCCCGCCGGGCACGGCGTACTGAAGCTCGTTCTGCTCCGTGTAGAGGGATATAGTTAGCTAGTCACCTGTCCGACGAGTCGGTCAGCGCGGCACAGCGTGGGCTCGATCTTGGTCCCGACGCCGATGAGCCCGCCGGGCACGGCGTACTGAAGCTCGTTCTGCTCCGTGTAGAGGGATATAGTTAGCTAGGCACCTGTCCGACGAGTCGGTCGGCGCGGCACAGCGTGGGCTCGATCTTGGTCCCGACGCCGATGAGCCCGCCGGGCACGGCGTACTGAAGCTCGTTCTGCTCCGTGTAGAGGGATATAGTTAGCTAGTCACCTGTCCGACGAGTCGGTCGGCGCGGCACAGCGTGGGCTCGATCTTGGTCCCGACGCCGATGAGCCCGCCGGGCACGGCGTACTGAAGCTCGTTCTGCTCCGTGTAGAGGGATATAGTTAGCTAGTCACCTGTCCGACGAGTCGGTCGGCGCGGCACAGCGTGGGCTCGATCTTGGTCCCGACGCCGATGAGCCCGCCGGGCACGGCGTACTGAAGCTCGTTCTGCTCCGTGTAGAGGGATATAGTTAGCTAGTCACCTGTCCGACGAGTCGGTCGGCGCGGCACAGCGTGGGCTCGATCTTGGTCCCGACGCCGATGAGCCCGCCGGGCACGGCGTACTGAAGCTCGTTCTGCTCCGTGTAGAGGGATATAGTTAGCTAGGCACCTGTCCGACGAGTCGGTCGGCGCGGCACAGCGTGGGCTCGATCTTGGTCCCGACGCCGATGAGCCCGCCGGGCACGGCGTACTGAAGCTCGTTCTGCTCCGTGTAGAGGGATATAGTTAGCTAGTCACCTGTCCGACGAGTCGGTCGGCGCGGCACAGCGTGGGCTCGATCTTGGTCCCGACGCCGATGAGCCCGCCGGGCACGGCGTACTGAAGCTCGTTCTGCTCCGTGTAGAGGGATATAGTTAGCTAGTCACCTGTCCGACGAGTCGGTCGGCGCGGCACAGCGTGGGCTCGATCTTGGTCCCGACGCCGATGAGCCCGCCGGGCACGGCGTACTGAAGCTCGTTCTGCTCCGTGTAGAGGGATATAGTTAGCTAGGCACCTGTCCGACGAGTCGGTCGGCGCGGCACAGCGTGGGCTCGATCTTGGTCCCGACGCCGATGAGCCCGCCGGGCACGGCGTACTGAAGCTCGTTCTGCTCCGTGTAGAGGGATATAGTTAGCTAGTCACCTGTCCGACGAGTCGGTCGGCGCGGCACAGCGTGGGCTCGATCTTGGTCCCGACGCCGATGAGCCCGCCGGGCACGGCGTACTGAAGCTCGTTCTGCTCCGTGTAGAGGGATATAGTTAGCTAGTCACCTGTCCGACGAGTCGGTCGGCGCGGCACAGCGTGGGCTCGATCTTGGTCCCGACGCCGATGAGCCCGCCGGGCACGGCGTACTGAAGCTCGTTCTGCTCCGTGTAGAGGGATATAGTTAGCTAGGCACCTGTCCGACGAGTCGGTCGGCGCGGCACAGCGTGGGCTCGATCTTGGTCCCGACGCCGATGAGCCCGCCGGGCACGGCGTACTGAAGCTCGTTCTGCTCCGTGTAGAGGGACACGATGCGCGAGAATATCGGCCGGCAGGTCAGCTTGCCGTCCGCGTCCTTTGACACCAGCCCCGGCCGCACCTGGAAACGATAATAAACTAGTTATTCGCCCCGAATTGTCAACTCACGGTGTACTCGATCACGGTCATGCGCGGCGGAGACGTGAAGTCTCGCAGCGGGACGGGGATGGACCCTTGTGACATACTCGCAGAGTAATGATGAACGTTTGTGAATGAGGCCATTAGCTAGAGCGACACAGCACCTCGATCTCCATGCCGACGGTGAGCACGCCCTGCAGGATGGAGCCGCCGGCCACGCCGCCGCGCAGGTCGTCGACCTCGCAGCGGGACGGGGATGGACCCTTGTGACATACTCGCAGAGTAATGATGAACGTTTGTGAATGAGGCCATTAGCTAGAGCGACACAGCACCTCGATCTCCATGCCGACGGTGAGCACGCCCTGCAGGATGGAGCCGCCGGCCACGCCGCCGCGCAGGTCGTCGACCTCGCAGCGGGACGGGGATGGACCCTTGTGACATACTCGCAGAGTAATGATGAACGTTTGTGAATGAGGCCATTAGCTAGAGCGACACAGCACCTCGATCTCCATGCCGACGGTGAGCACGCCCTGCAGGATGGAGCCGCCGGCCACGCCGCCGCGCAGGTCGTCGACCTCGCAGCGGGACGGGGATGGACCCTTGTGACATACTCGCAGAGTAATGATGAACGTTTGTGAATGAGGCCATTAGCTAGAGCGACACAGCACCTCGATCTCCATGCCGACGGTGAGCACGCCCTGCAGGATGGAGCCGCCGGCCACGCCGCCGCGCAGGTCGTCGACCTCGCAGCGGGACGGGGATGGACCCTTGTGACATACTCGCAGAGTAATGATGAACGTTTGTGAATGAGGCCATTAGCTAGAGCGACACAGCACCTCGATCTCCATGCCGACGGTGAGCACGCCCTGCAGGATGGAGCCGCCGGCCACGCCGCCGCGCAGGTCGTCGACCTCGCAGCGGGACGGGGATGGACCCTTGTGACATACTCGCAGAGTAATGATGAACGTTTGTGAATGAGGCCATTAGCTAGAGCGACACAGCACCTCGATCTCCATGCCGACGGTGAGCACGCCCTGCAGGATGGAGCCGCCGGCCACGCCGCCGCGCAGGTCGTCGACCTCGCAGCGGGACGGGGATGGACCCTTGTGACATACTCGCAGAGTAATGATGAACGTTTGTGAATGAGGCCATTAGCTAGAGCGACACAGCACCTCGATCTCCATGCCGACGGTGAGCACGCCCTGCAGGATGGAGCCGCCGGCCACGCCGCCGCGCAGGTCGTCGACCTCGCAGCGGGACGGGGATGGACCCTTGTGACATACTCGCAGAGTAATGATGAACGTTTGTGAATGAGGCCATTAGCTAGAGCGACACAGCACCTCGATCTCCATGCCGACGGTGAGCACGCCCTGCAGGATGGAGCCGCCGGCCACGCCGCCGCGCAGGTCGTCGACCTCGCAGCCCGGCTTGTTCACGTCGAACGAGCGGATCACGATCATGCGCGGCGGAGACGTGAAGTCTCGAAGCGGGACGGGGATCTTCTTTGTGACATACTCGCAGAGTACCTACAAACGAAATAGAATAATTTATCTTTTGGTTTTGGAGCTAGCTAGTGGGTTTTTTTACCTGTTTCGAAGCTGGTTACCAACCACGGTTACAAATCGGTAAAAGAAAACTCTCGATTTGTAGCTTGTTATGGTATTTCTCCGTATTTAAGCTGCGTGCGTACACGGTTGTCATTTTAGGTAGGTATCACTTATTGCTGTGGATAAGACATCCATCACGCGAGTGCGAGAGTGACGGATGTCTTAGGCCTCTCACAGACTGGCGCGGCCTGGCCGCGGCGGACAATAGAAAACTTGTCATTAGCTGTCAAATTTACTATGCTTCGCCACCGCAGGCCGCGCCAGTGTGATGCAGGCTTAATGGAGAACGATAAGTGATAAAATGGCAACCATCTTAGGCATTTCACCAACGTAAAAAAAACAACAAAAGACCAAGTTACAAAGTTTAACGGAACTAAAGGTCAAATTTAGACTGCTGTTTTATATAGGTAGTAAGTCTTTAGCCTTCCGCAGTTAAAAACACAGGTGGGTACTGGTCAAGATTTTGCGAAAAATGATGTGCAAACACGGAAATTACTTTAGTGCGCCATCTGTTGGCAACTCTTTGGCAGGAATCCGTGTCGTTCATCCTTAAAGGTTACTTAAATATTGTGCTACTTTGTTTTCCAGAAAGATCGTTCTGCAGGATCCGTTACCTCAATATTGTACTTGAGCTGCGCGGAGATGGGTATGATGGGCGCGCCTTCCGCGACGGTGCCCTGCACGAACTTGACGATCTGCTCGTGCTGCTCCTTGGCCTGCCCCTCCTTCACCAGGTCTATCTTGTTCTGCAGAATCAGGATGTGCTTCAGCTTCATGATCTCTATGGCGGCTAAATGTTCGCTCGTCTGCGGTTGCGGGCAGGATTCGTTGCCTGGTCAAATAAATGTGATTCTTTATATTTTTTATTTGCATCATTATAGACTAAGATATCTATGTACAGTGGCGGAATGAAAAGGTTGATCAGTCTTCAAATCAAATCATTTACGCGTTGCAAGCACATGTTACCTTTTTAAACTGTGTAACAGACGAGAGTGATGTATTGAAAATTATGTTCAACTGTTTGACAACAAAGTTCAAATTTACATAGACGAATTTTCCTTGCCTATTAATAGTTGAACTAAAACCTTTTTGTAAGTTTGATCTTGCCATTACGTTGTGTCAAGTTTGATAAATCTAATGATTAAATCCTCTTCGCTTAAAATGATTAAAACTATAAATGTGAGTAACAGGTCCTGTCAATGTCATCATTGCTATTTCTTGTATACGTTTTTTTTTCTTTTTTTAACTCGTTTTCCAAAACTCAGAGGTGTAGTGAAATGACATTAATTATGACGGAATGTGTCTGACACTCGGTCGATAAAGCAGATACTGATAACTTATACTGAGCAAGCAAAAACAGATCTTAAGGTGATCAACCTTTTCATTCCCTGACTGTACAAAAATTACTCAATTAATACGTTAAGACGGCGACGCACAACGCATTTTCTGGGAGTCAAATAACCGACTATGAAACCGCCGGGCAAGTAAGCCTATCGCGTCGGTCTATACTTTGTTTAGGCATTGGTAGGTGTATGTACCCACAAGGTGGACTGATGACCTGGTAAAGGTCGCGGGAGTCCGCTGGATGCGGGTGGCACAGGACCTGGGTGGGCACTCTTTGGGGGAGGCCTATGTCCAGCAGTGGCCGTTATTCGGCTGATATGATGATGATACACCTCATCATCATACCAGTGTACTTTCTGGTAGACGCAGGACGAAGTCAATACATGATTAAGTCAGCAGAAAAGGTTGAAACGAGTAGTGGTGGCACGCTGGAACAGTTGGTGCACATTCTTCCAACGGGATTAAGAACAAAAGATAAGTACGACGACCGCGAAGTGGATAAGATTTCTACATCGCGGTAGCGGCACGAGATTGAAACGGCCCGAGCGCTGTCCATCAGTGAAACTTACCGGCAATGAGGAGTAATGCAGCGTCCATGACTGCAGCGCCGTTAAGCATGGTTGCCATGAGGATGTCGTGCCCAGGGCAGTCGACAAAGCTGACATGTCTGACCAATTGGAAGCGGCCCGTGCAATTGGCTCGCAGACACGGGAAGCTGTCGTCCTTTGACGACCCGCCGGATATGAACGAGGTGGGGCGCGGGCACTTCGGGTGGTCGCATTTGTAGATCTTCGCGTTAGCGTAACCTATGTTGTCAATGGGATTCGTTTAAAGGTGCGTAAAATATTTTGACACCGACTATTGCAAATACAATTGCACCAGTGTCCAGTACCCTATTTCAATAACTCAACAATGATCACATAACATTAACAATTCGCCATAAATTTCTAGGTCAGTATGTAACGATAGTGCCCAGCCATTTTTTTAACCGACTTCAAAAAAGGAGGAGTTATATGTTCCACAGTATGTATATTTTTTTTTAAATGTTGGCCGATTTCTCTGACAATTGTGAACCGATTTCCAAAATTATTTTTTTATACGAAAGAGTATACACCTGAGATGGTTCCATTGCCCACAAGTCAGGATTTGTTGATGGGATCCCAGGAAAATTGAGGGCAACCCTCAAATTTTATAGGCAGGCGTGTAGTGATTTCGGTATTTTCTATTATAACTCGTGTATGTACCCTCGGAAATAGCAATTTTGGTTAAGTGGAACTGATGATGAAAACCACAGATGACTTATGGAACGCATCAAAGATGTAAAGTACGTCAAAGAATCTGACATAATTCCGTTGAAGTAGCAACTAATGAAGTGTTAATTCTGAGATCCCTGAGGAGTCGATCTCGTCATATAGCAACTTGGATTTTTTTCTGTAATAATCAACGCATTTGCTCTCGGAAAGCAGTTCATATGGTAAATTGGAAAGGGAATTTTCCTGTACCTATGCGGCTTGGCACAGTCCTGAATTGAAATCGGTTTAAACTTTGTTTTTAAAGTACATTATTTACTTTTAGACACAGCAATGTCTGTCAATTGTAAAGTTGGTGAAATAGGGTATTTTTGAGTGTGTTAGTAGCGTCATATCATAATATTTTCATGGCTGCCTGCGCATTGATACCATATTCCAGCGGCGCTCCTATGAAAATCGAAGTTCGTAAATCTCCATAACCGTCTTAGTGTGATAAGTGGGAATGTGCGATAGAGACGGCGATATCCGAACTTCGATACTTGTGGTCCTAGCTCAGAAAATTTTATTACCAAATATCTAAAATAGGATAAGGGTTAATAAAAAACGTATTAATAGTTTTATTAATATAATTGCAATACTTAATACAATCCATAACATTAAAAGATGTCGCAAGCGTGACAGTGCACGCAAATTGTACAGTCGACGTCAAAAATATGTTAAATTTCGACAATGGAGTACAGTGCAAAAAACATATATGACGTCGGATGTACATTAAGGATTTTGCAATCATGGACATACTAACAATTTCATTAGAAATACAATTAAAAACCCTAATGCATGCAGAGGGATGGACAAATACTTCAGTTCGACTACAGAACCCTACTACAGTAATCTACCAATTTGTTCATAATATTATACTTAATGTACATATCAAATACTCAAAACATACGCTTATAAATATATTATTACTTCCTTACTTGTAAATATATTGCATTGTGAAAAATGAAGATGTTTACTTATTCTGACCACTTCTCATTTATTTGTGTTAATACTATAAAACAAAATATTATCGATGATTCTGTTCCGTGACCGAATGATAGTTTATAATACCTACGTTCTATTATCAGTTTACAACTGTTTCAATTACAATACAATTTTAGGAGTATGAACCTTTTAAATTTATAGGTTTTCGAGTGTAGGCTCAGATCAACAAACCAAAAGAGATGGAAACTTTAAGAGCCGCGTAATTAACGTCAGGAGGAAGAACGACCGCCTTATACAGGGTGGCTCATTCAAATCGGTCAGTATGGGAACGTCTGAAACTATAAGACATACGAAGATTTGTTCTTAGGAACCATGTCACCGATTTTGATAAAAATAAAAACTGCATTCATACATTTGAAAAAAAAACTGTACCCAGCTCGGGAATCGAACCCGGTTGTTTTGAAAAAATAAACTTTCACTTTTTCTATTTAAATATCGATTGTGTAGGTCTTAAGCTGTAAATGTCTCTAAGAAACGTAATGTCTAAAATGAATAAAATGCATTGTTTTGACATACTTTAATTTATCATAGTAGTGTTCGAAGTGACCACCGTTACAATATTCAACAAGTTCAGGCATGTAAAATTGTCTCTATGGCTGTTTGTACCTCTCTACTTGTTACATACACCTTATCATGTGGCATTAGCATTGCATTAAATCTTTAAGGAAGTTTTGTTATCTACAGTAATCAAACATAAACAATCAATTGAAAAGCCCACTTAAAGTAAGTATGTAGATATTGTAGATAGAGAGACGTGTTAATAACGGTGGTCACTTCGAACACCTACTATGATAAATTAAAGTTTGTCAAAACAATGCATTTTATTCATTTTAGACATCTTGTTTCTTAGAGACATTTACAGCTTAAGACCTACACAATCGATATTTAAATAGAAAAAGTGAAAGTTTATTTTTTCAAAACAACCGGGTTCGATTCCCGAGCTGGGTACAGTTTTTTTTCAAATGTATGAATGCAGTTTTTATTTTTATCAAAATCGGTCACATGGTTCCTAAGAACAAATCTTCGTATGTCTTATAGTTTCAGACATTCCCATACTGACCGATTTGAATGAGCCACCCTGTATATAAGTGTCAAACTGGCGATGGATAACCAACAGATAACAAACATCATATCGATACGGCTGTACATCGACGGAGAAGCCTGAATTCTGGGACGACCTGGATGACTTGATGCACGATATACCGATAAATGAGTACAATATCATATATGGGGATCTCAATGGACACGTCAGCTCATGTGTAGAGTCGCGCACGGTGGCTATGGGTATGGTCAGCTTAATAAAGAGGGCGAAGAAATACTGCACTTTGCAGAGAGACATTCCTTAACTATCATAAACACTAACTTCAAAAAAAGCCCGAACATATTATTTATTACCTATAAATGCGGAAATTTTAGGACAGGGAGAAGCACTAACGTCTCAGCATCGCATACTGGTGGCCGTGTCTGACCTGCCTTAGTCTATAAAACCGGCCAAGAGCGAGTTGGACTCGCGCACGAAGGGTTCCGTACCATTATCTATAAAAACGGCAAAAAAAAATCACGTTTGTTGTATGGGAGCCTTCTGTAGCCTAGTTGGTAGTGCCTGCCTACGAAGCCGGACGTCCCGGGTTCGAATCCTGGTAAGGGCATTTATTTGTGTGATGAGCACAAATATTTATTCCTGAGTCATGGATGTTTTCAATGCATTTAAGTATTTATTTATCTATATAAGTATGTTTATAGTCGTCTAGTACCCATAGTACAAGCTTTGCTTAGTTTGGGACTAAACCGATTTGTGTAAGATTGTAAAAGAAAAATAAAATATTATTTATTTATTCTGTTTTTTAGTATTTGTTGTTATAGCAGCAACAGAAATACATCATCTGTGAAAATTTCAACTGTCTAACTATACAGCCTGGTGACATACGAACAGACAGACAGCGGAGTCTTAGTAATAGGGTCCCGTTTTATTCTTTGAGTATGGAACCCTAAAAAGTACCGTTCATAGAACAGGAACAAAATGGAAAAACTTGGATGGACCCAATGGGGAACAGCTACTGAAAGTCATTGACGAACATCTTCAAGTTGATGCCCTGATAGAACATCAATCAACCGAAGAGACTTAATCTAAGTTGGAAGAATAGGCATGCCTTATGTTAAAATTTATAACTTAGTGTTGCTAAATGGATAGTAAACCATCAAATTATTGTAATAAAGTATAAATTATAAAATATAATTAAAATCATAAAAATATATGGACCTTGAAAGTTTAGAAAAAATATGCATTTTTTTTATTGTCCAAGTGTAAGTTTAAGGCTACCTATAATAACCCTTACGCTTTTATAGAAACAAAATTCTATGACAACTATGGACCTAAATGCAGTATTTCGCGAGCGAAACAGCAATTTACTTGACTTTCCATACAACGGTTAGTACAAATAACAGGTGTGACGTCATACCTGTGTGTCAATTATTATGAAGCGTTTATGGCTGCCGCCAGCGAGGTCAATCTTTGTCTCAAAATTTTGGGTATTTATGTTCTTTAATTGTAGTTGCTCCCATACAAACATTTGTTCCTCTCCAAAAACTGGTACGAATGGCATCGTAAAAAAATCTTAGTCATCATCCCTACACAAAGGTGTAGCCAGCAATGGGAAAGACCCAACATGGTGGAACTATAGGTACTGTCAAAGAGGCTCTGGCCAACAAGAAAGCCCAATTTAAGCAATGGCAGTATTCTCAGCTAGACACAGATAAAGAAATCTATAAAATGGCAAAGAAAAGAGCAAGGATAAGTGTTGGCCCGGAACAATATAAATCAAACCAAACATTTTACAGAAACCTTGAAGATACCTACTAAATATAAAATAAGAATCAATAAATTCATTAAAGATAAAGATCGTAATTAGATAACGAACAATCCACAAATTAATAAAAGATGGTTTGACTATTATCAACAGTTTCTAAATGAGGAGTTCCCAAACGAAGAAACCATTCACCTAAAACCAGTAGTAGGAGCAATACGAGAACTTAGCTTTGATTTTTGACACTGCGAGTTTTGTTTCTCGCTGTGACAAAAATGAAAAACCACAAAGCCCAGACGAGGTGCCAGCAGACCTGTGCAAGAGACTAGGAAATCCAGCGGTCAGCTGGCTTACTAAGTTGTTAATATTATCCTGACAACGAAACGCATACCCGAGTCCTGGCGGCAGAGCTATCCTGTACCCTTCTATAAAAATAAGGAAGACGTGGCACAATATGAAAACTACAGGGGAATAAAATAAACATCAACTACACTGAACTGAACCAGATTTTCAGAGTATGTGATCTTTATTTTATATATCAGACAATCAGTTTGGCTTCAGACCATCGACATCAACAACGAAC
Source organism: Epinotia brunnichana (assembly GCA_963854355.1). Lineage (NCBI taxonomy): Eukaryota > Metazoa > Arthropoda > Insecta > Lepidoptera > Tortricidae > Epinotia > Epinotia brunnichana. Next base: position 12,251,411 of record OY977948.1, read on the forward strand.
GCGATACAGGGCATTAGAATCCTGATAAAGAAGTATAGGCTGAAAAGACCTGCACCTAGCCTTTATAGATTTAGAAAAGGCTTTCGATCGCGTTCCTCGCAAACTCGTATGGCAGGCTCTTTGAGCACAAAATATACCCGAACACTACGAACACTATGTATTGTCAACATATAGACGCTACCGTAAACCACAGACTTAAAGTCGCGTGGCAAAAATGGAGATCGCTGACGGGAGTACTGTGACCCACGCATACCGCATACCTATTAAAACCAAGGGAAAAGTCTATAAGACGGCTGTTCGTCCGGCATTCATCTACGGCCCCGAGTGCTGGACAGTCAAAAAGTCACACGAGCATAAATGCCATGTAAACGAGATAAAAATGCTGAGATCTGGGAGGTTTTTTCGTTGGGGAGGGAAATGGGCGGGACGTGGGACTCGCATGGATAAAGTTCGAAAGGAGTACATACGGGGAGCTTTAATCTCGCACCAATCACCGAAAAACTCACAGAAAGTTGTCTTATGTGGTACGGACACATAAACAGGCATGACAATGATTATATAGCCAAAGTCACACCAGGTCTGCCAAAAATCAAGAGGGGGAGAGGCCGCCCGCCATTTACCTGGTAGTCAAACATGGAAAGAGACCTTAAATACTCCCAGATGTCCAAAGAGACAACGCAAGACAGAGTAAGTTGGTGCAAGAGAGTGAGGAGACCCGACCCCAAATAAAGGGAACAGGGAAAGAAGACGCTGATGCTGCTCAGATCAACCTGTCAACCAACAACAGTCAAAAGTTTATTGATCCCTATAGCAAAAATCATAATGAGAATTATAAATGTCAGCAAAAGTTTCATAAAAATTACAATATTTCATAATAGTAATTTATGTGACTGTACATAATGCCTAATCTATCCACATATCATAAGCCTCCATAGGTGCGTCCACACCAAACGCACGCTTGCCCGAGCCCTCCGCACGCTCACCCGAGCCGCTCAGGCGAGCGTGCGGAGGGCTCGGGCGAGCGTGCGTTCAGTGTGGACGCACACCGCGAAAATAATTTTCACGTTATTCATTTGAAAACGTTACATAAATAAAAGTACATTGCCAGTAGCATGGCGCCGCGGCCCCTTTGATTTCGCCCAAAAAGCCGACGACGAGCGGGTGAGCGTGCGGCCACACAAAACAACCATCCACACCAGCGCGGCTCGGGTGAGCCGCTCGCCCGAGCATTCGGACGCGAAGGCGAGCGGCTCAGGCGCGCCGTTGCTCGCCGATCGCCGTCCACACTTAGCGCGCACGCTAGGGCGAGCCGCGCTCGGGTAAGCGTGCGTTTGGTGTGGACGCACCTCATGATGCATTCAGGAGCCGCATATTATGGCCGACATCGCGGCGTTGTTTTCTGGCAGCTTTCATAGTATTTTTTTAATTCAGAGACAAATTAGAGTTGGCGCCAACTGTCATATCGTTCGATATCTTACTTACGTGCGACATTTGTCAAATTTGTATGCAAATTGACAATTCGTTTCGAACTAAACGTCATCTCGACTGATATTAGAATAGAGGTCAAATCAAATTGCTTTGTTTTTCAGAGAAGTTCGAAATTTGAATGTAATAATAGCATCAAAGTCGATGTTATTATTTAGCAATAATAACATTTTCACAGATAAGAAATTTGTTCTAACAAAACAGTCAAGAGGGCCTACCGCGAAAGGCATTCGAAGTTTCCCCTCTCTGTCACACTTACGAGTTCGTACATAAGTGCGACAGAGAGGGAAAACTTCGAATGCCGTTCGCGGTAGGCCCTGTTTTTATGGTGGTCATAATGTGCGGTTCTTGAACGCATCATGGAGGGTTTATGATATTTGGATAGATAAAACTATTAATATATCTAATAACAACCACAATTACTTCATAAAGATGAAAGACACTACAAAGGCACAACTTCAAGATGAAGAGATTCAATGCATTAAAGGCACTAAACATATGTGATACTGGAAGTAAAATAAGCCCTTCTAAATTACATCTATCATTAAAGTTATATTTTAAAACAAATACTTTCTACATCTCATAGTACCACATTTGCATTCAGTTCTGTTTCTTAGCATGGTCATGTTTTGCTGTTGAATTTCAAATCTGGACCTGACCGGTGAGGCAAGGGAGTCTGCAGTAGTGGCTTCATCACCATTCGAAATACTTGAGTCATCTCCTTCTAGCACAGATCTCTGAGGGGTGTGGCTACTGGGCTCACTGACTTCATCACTATCACTTGCTTTCTGCAAATAATCAAAGCTTACCTCCTCCCCAGCTTCAATATCGCGCGTCGCAAACAATGCCAGCATAGGAAGATTCGGATCCAGACAATCCGCCCAGATAGCCCACACGCCAAGGTTGGGGTCACAAGAGTGGTTAATAAAATGAGATACATTACCAAGATGGGCCGCGTCAACTACGTAAGGATTTTCCTTAGAGTTAAAATCTAAATCAAACAAATATGTCAAGCCATTAGCATCATATTCCCTTCCTCGCTTCTCAGCCTCCTCAAAAGTAATCACTTCTCCTACATACTGACAGAGGAATTGCCCCTGTTTTATTTTTTGTTCTGTCCTAACACCCCACCCACACCCATTGGCTGTCCTATAAATACATAACTTAATGTTTCTTCCACCTTGGACGACTCTATTGTTGCATTCTGCTGAGCACTTGCAAGCTTTATTGCACTCATATATTGGTGTACCAGATGCCACCCGTAGTCTCTTGTTGACAGTGTATGCAAACAGGCCTGCTTGCATGCCGCAGCAGGATTTGGAGCGGCAGTTGCAGGCGGTGCAGTCGCAGCCTATTGGAGGATCATCAGGAATAGTTACACCAGAACCAGGGATGGACTGATTTATATAAGTAAAGTTTTCAGGTGGGCCAGCCAAATCAACTTTATTTTCTATAGCCAGTTTTTTGGATTTATCTACTTGATTAATGTGTTCTTCCCATTCCTTTAAAGAAATCATCTGACGGCATCTCTTTTTACACAGCACATAACATTGTAATAGATCTCTAGCATCCTGAACAAGCTCGGAGGCAAATTGTTCCTCTTCCACAGGTAATGTGATCATTGACAATAACTTAATTGTTAGTGACCCTTTTAGTTTATAAATTTCAGTCTCATCTATTTCATCTATCCTTGCCACTAAGTTGTCCTCACTAAGTAAATCTCCAAATGAGATTTCTTTTTTGAGTTTATCTATACTTTCACAATGTGTTAATTCTTTATCAGTAAGAAATTCCTTTAAAAGTTCGGGACAATTGTCCAGATGTTCTAGCGGCTCCCAAGTGTTTTCAACATCATAAAAACCTTTCCATTTTATAAAGAAATATTCTTTGCCATCTTCAAATTTGAAGTCAACTATTTTTTCTATGACATAATCATCTTCTTTAACCTTGCCTTTTTTTTGTTTCTTGGCAACAGGCATATCCTCTTCTCCCGGGTCCAGTGAATGGTTTCTTTTCCTGGATTTTTTCAACTTTTCCACATACACAGTCATATCTTTCTCATCAGCTCTTTCACGAAACAACCTCAACACTGAGTCCGACAGGCGCTCTGCAACATACCATGTGAATAAGTTTAGTAAATGCTAAATTAACTTGAAGTACAAATTTAGAGATAATATGTTCATATTTACTTTATTCATAGTCCTATTCACATGGTATATTGTAATAATAGATAGTTATTTAAAGTCAAAAGAAGTAAAGCATTACTTTTTTTGACCATATTATTTGAGGCTGAAAGTACCTTGGCATATTTTTAACATCTATTAAATCAAATTGAAAAGATATTATTGGTGGCCAACATAATTTTCTGCTATATTATTTTAAGAATGATGCAATACCAAAATGAAGCTATGCAAAACTATGAAAATGAATTATAGAATATAAAATTATGAAGCTTTTTGGTGACTCAAATTTAACAGTTTACTATAGTTCTAAGAATAGATAAGGCCTTAAAAGAATTTAACATATATTTAAGCTGCATTCACAAGGTTCTGCATGGCAGTCCTGAAATTATATGTATATCTATGGTTGTAGACATATATTCATTCATTTCCCTATCTTATTTTATAGGACTGCTATGGACCATGTGGATGCATCTTTAAACATAAGTTACTTTTTAAAAAGACAAACAGTAATAAGATGTGTTCATTTATGAAGGCATATCTCACTCATGGTCATTACAAACCAACTTGACAAAATAGTCAAGAATGACAAATGAATAGAAACCCACTCATTCGCAACTAAACAGTTGAGCCTCACCCGTGAACATATCTATTACTAAGGTTATTATAATTGACAAATGTTAGCATACCTAATTTGATGGTAATATTTCTTTCCAATTCATTCTTGAATCTGACAGTTTGGACTCCTGAAATGGCTTTGACAACTGTTGATTTCCCATGAGCGACATGGCCAATGGTACCAATATTGATAGTAGCCTGTCTGGATATCACTTCAGGAGACAGAGCAGACAGTTTTGTGATATCCTAGAAAAGTGGAAAAATAAAAACAATTAAAGACAGTGACAATTAGGATACAGCCTAGATAATTGACCCTTACCTATAATGCAAAAACCAAAATTAATGTTAAGGTATATACAGTTCGGGCATCGCATGAAATACCTTGATACGTTTTAGAGCCCAAGCATGGAAGAAAAAATTACTGTAAAGCCCCTGCTAGACGGTTGCCAACACGCGCCTCCAACCGAGCGATCTTGGTTGGCACTGACCGCTGAAGTATGAAATTTAGCTCCAAACAACTGTCTACACGGTCGGTGCGGACCAAGGTCGCCCGGTTGGAGGGGCGTGTTGGCAACCGTCTAGCAGGGGCTTAAAGGCCGACTCTGTTTCAATTTCACTTCAAAGTCAGTGAAGAAAATGTGCCAATTTGGTATACAAATTTATGATAGATGTGTCTTAAGGAAATGTACAACTAATTAAAAATTGACATTAGATTCACGTAGCAATCACTTAAAACCAAGCAACATAGGGATTAATAGTTATTTTGTACTTACAAGTTTGGTTAAGTCTTGCTGATGCAAGTTTGACTTGGCAGTCTGTCCTTCATTCGATGCCATGATTCAGCCGCAAGGAGTAAGTCCCTCAATTTATGGTGCCGTCTACAAATAATGATAATAATCAATTCTTTTATTTAACTTCAAATACACTACTGATCGTACATTAATTATTTTCACCTCACAAAATTTGTAGATTTCGTGGCGGTATGGCGCGGCTAGTGGCATGCATGACATAGAGTATATATATATTTTTTACGTAATTGACATGCACCATAGACAAATGGTTCATTATAAATGATTTAAAATTTTAGCATCAGCGTTACATTGTATAGCTCGAATAAACTTATAAGCCATGTACACACTAGGTCCAACGGCTATTTGTTGGATAATAGTACATTACTTACCTAGGGCGGTTAAACAAAGAATGAGGCTTTCTTTATTACCGCCCGTGGTGAGTACAAAATTTTACGTCTCTATCTGGCCAGGAAGGGGGGTTTTCCGCACGCATAGCGTGCGGTAATTCCTACTTTATGGCCAGGTATGACGTAAAGATAGTAGCCGTATATTCAAGTATATTATTCTCTTTGATAGTAGCTTACGGCCGGCCACAGACGTACGGAATTTTCCATGGACATAGGATACTCTGGACAGGCTATGGTAATAATAATACCACGAGCGACCGTGACAGTGCTATACCAAACGCAATAAGTGTGACAGAAAGAGATATATCATTCGTTGTCCTTGTCATAGTTCCACTTTTTTTTGTTGGGCACAACTGATTAAGTATGAAGTTGTGCCCAACAAACCATTACCCGTCCAAAGTAAGTAGGTTATTTATGATAAGCCATCAGCCATTTTAAGACCAGTTTTTAATTTAGCTGCATAAGAGCCTTTCCGTCCCTCGTTGTGGCATCACGTATAGCCTGTCCAGAGTATCCTATGTCCATGGGAATTTTCATTCGGTTTCCGCACTAAATGAAAGGTGGGAACGGGACGTGTATAGCGCTGTATAGCGCCTACACATGTATAGCGCTGTCTCACTTGCACATGTTATTCCGTACGGAAAAATAATGAAAATTCCGTGTGTCTGTGGCCGGCCTCAATCTCTCGTTCTAAGCCGTGTCGCTATTTGTCCGTTTTCGTTCGAGAAAAATCGAGAGAACTCGCGCGCCGTCTTGTGATAGCCGTGCAGTGTGTACGCGGCATTAACCCGGCCACACACGCTAGGTTATAACCGATGGTTATGCCTGCACAGTTCATTTGTGCAGGCTTAACTGAACGTGTGTATGACATGACTCCTTGCCTGCGCAAGCAAAATTGGAAATATGAAAATTTATATTTTTTGCCGCTCAGTTGTGCTTGCGCACTTCGCTTGCGCAGGCATAACTGAACGTGTGTGGCTGGCAGGCTTGTTGACAGGCTTCAGTTCAGTCATCCAGTTCATGCTATGCGAACTTAGAACTTAATGCAAATCCAGTTGCTTATTGAAAACAGTGCCACCTTCTTGATAGCTGGCGAACTCTCTGAAGCTCTAGCGATTGCTAGGCTAGGCTGTCAAGGTATTTCAAAATTCGCCGTATTGACACAAGGCATCAGTAGCCTAGGGGTACAGACGGTGGTATTTGGAGTCGATGATCCGGGGTTCGATCCCTACGACCGACGCACTTTTTGTATGTTTTGTACATTCAAAGAAAAGTTGTAACTACCGCAGAAGAGATGGCGCCTGTATACGCAAGCATTAAATGCCTTCTCAATTTGGTCGAGTTGCCTGTCTATCTCAGTATGTATATTGTAGTCTTTGATCCAGTTATTGCGGAGAGGTCGCATCGCACGTCACTGCGCATGTCGTCTCGCAAACGAAATGCTATTGTAGAGGAATTTATCGGAATATACATATAAATTGAAGCCCTGTATTTGGCGAGTGAAGGATAAAGACTATCATGACCATATGAACAGAGCGGCAGTGTATGAAACACGTTTAACTAAACTGAAGGAATTAGAGCCAAATGAAGAATAATAAATAGTAGATTCCAAAGGGTAAATCGAGTCCCGTTTATTACCAAGACTCCCTGTCCGTCCGCCCGCATGTCACTAGGCTGTATCTCATGATCCATGCTAGTTAGACAGTTGAAATTTTCACAGATGATGTATTTCTGTTGCCGCTAAGACGACAAATACTACAAAAACCGGCCTAGTGCAAGTCGGAGTGGGGCTCCTATACAACATTTGCCGTTTTTATAGACGACCGCTTTAGCCTAGTTGGTAGTGACCCTGCCTACGAAGCAAGATGTACTCGGTTCGAATCCCGGTAAGGGCATTTATTTGTGTGATGGGCATGAATATTTGTTCCTGAGTCATGGATGTTTTCTATGTATTTATATCTTTATATAAGTATGTTTATCGTCGTCACCGTAGCGTCGGCTTGTACCCATAGTACAAGCTTTGCGTAGTTTGGGACCAGGTAGATTTGTGTAAGATTGTCCGCAAATATTTATTTATTTATTTATTTACGGAATAAGTTGACATGGCTGTATTGGATCTTCAGTAAACAATTTTTACACCACTCACTTCGGCTACGTCGTTTAGTTTTCCGTTTAAAAATTACAAATAATAAACCTAATAGTGGTATTGCGTCGACGAAGTCAACCACCGCTACCGGTGCCATGATGGTTTGAACTGAGAGTGTGTGCAGGTTTGTTGTTACGTGTATGTGCCCTATGAAACTCGGTTGTGCCTGTTGGTATTGCTTGCACACGCAAAACCGACACGTAAAACCTAGCGTGTGTGGCCGGTTTTAGGCAACTTGAGCGCCGATCAGCGGTCGGCATGAGCGGTACGAAGTTATGTGGATAGGTGGATTCCACACGGGCCGAAACGTCTGTACACGGCTTTTCGACGCTGTTTCAGAGTGAGTATTGCATTGCAAGATTTTTGATTGACAGTGATTTCATGATTTGATTAGGCATCTCACAGACTGGCGCGGCCTGGCCGCGGCGGACAATAGAAAACTTGTCATTAGCTGTCAAATTTACTATGGTCTGCGACCGCAGGCCGCGCCAGTGTGTTGCAGGCCATATGTTGGTGCTGTCGCTGTCACCTAACTGTCAGATACTGTCAACCCGACGATTTTTACTATTTGTATTCCTATTCTTCAAATTCACAATATTATTAGGTTAGTGTTTATAATTAATTTCTTCCGACAAATGTGTTTATGTTTGCTAGATACAAAAATTCGCAGTCACTATGGTCGTGAAAAGTGAAGAATCAGAGGGGCTCACCAAGAAGTTACGTTTTAAACCTGTCTCCAATGTTCAACATTGTAGTGGTGATAATAACTTTGATGGCAAAGGCGCGAAAGACGTAAAGAGCAAAGGTAATAACTTGAACTATTCGTGCTTCATTTTAAATAGTTATTTGTATATCTTATTGAGTTATTATTGATATAAACCGGTTTTTGCAGATGGACGTAAATCGGCTTCTTTATTAGCTTTTCTTCATGTTGAGCTGACTAGGGGTTATATGCTTGAGCACGATGAGGAGCGGTTCTCGGCGCGGCGTGAGAAGGTGTACTCATTTATCAAAATTCCCCAAGAACTTGAGAAGTTCATGGCTTACGGGTTCTTTCAATGTGCAGATTCCCTTCTGTTTGTGTACACTTTCCTTCCATTGAGATTTCTTATGGCGTTTTGGTCATTCTTCAGCAGATTGTTCAGAAAATGCTTTGGGTAAGTTTCATTGGACTAATATGTGATTAAATAAACTTTTTATGGTTATTTTGTTTTTTAAACCTCAGTAATTAGTTTTTAGGTAAAATATTTATAATGCTACTACAAACCTGCTTGGGATAGCCCATTATAAAATAAACCTAACAATTACTTCATGAAATAATGTAAAAATTGTTTTTTTTTATTTAATTTGGAAGAGTGAGGTCTAATAGTACTAGGTAATAATAGTACCTAATAGGAGGACTCAACCACAATGTATTTACCACCTAAGGTTGAATGGAAATAAATTTATGATTATGGTTTAACAATGTGCTCCAGGAGACGTAACCAAGGCAACAAGCTACTAGAAACTTGATTGACCTAACTATTTTAAGACCATGATGAGTTAGGGAATGAAAGAGCTCAGTCAGTCAGTTCATATAACTTTAAAATATTTTTATGGCCAAATAGTCTGTTTGATATTACCTAAATAATGTCTCGGTCAACTCACCTATTCTTCTCTGTTTTTAGGATCCATCCACATCCATGGAAGAGTATCTTAAAACCGGCAGAGACGTGTGATGTTCTAAAAGGGTTCATCCTGCTGGTTTGCAGTATTTTGATGTGCTATATAGATACAAACATGATGTATCATTTAGTGAAAAGTCAAAGTGTGATGAAGTTGTATATATTTTTTAATATGCTGGAGGTTGGAGACAGGTTGTTCTCTGCTTTTGGACAAGATACAATTGATGCTCTATTCTGGACTGCCACGGAGCCAAGAGACAGAAGACGAGAGCATTTGGGGGTTATACCCCATTTATTATTTGCAATGATTTATGTGTGTATCCTTTATAAACATTTAAAAAGATTGGATTTGTATTTTCAAATTCAAATGCATAATTGAAGTCTTTAGTACATTCACCAACTGCAAATGTGCAATTTCTGAGATTCCTGATTTGAATTATGTTCTCCACTTAAAGGAAAAAATATTCTGGAGAACAACACTGCTAAATTTGTATAGAACATATTGTATTGCAAGGAAAGATGTACTATGTGATCATTTTTAAATTTAAGACCAAAGTAACTCTTTACCTCTTTAGGAACCATAGATTTCTCCCATCTCTCCCAAAAAAATATCCTCAAGGTCTCAAGACTAAAGAATGGATTAAGTGCAAAAGTTTTCTATTGATAATTATTGAATGTACTACATTAAATGTGCCCCCTATCCGACTGGACGGAATAGCCCTCACAAGAGTTGAGAGATTTAAATATCTGGAACACACTCATGACTTGAAGGATGATGAAGACATGGAGAGAGAGTGCAGGGCCTTGTGTGTGAGGGCAAATATGTTAGCCAGCAGGTTTGCGGTTGAAAGCAGTTAAAATAACGCTGTTTAAAGCTTATTGTTCATCTTTTTACACAAGCAGCCTGTGGGTTCGCTATACCCAAAAATCATACAACGCTTTGAAGGTACAGTACAACAACGCTTTCAGAATGTTTCTTGGGCTGCCAAGGTTTTGCAGTGCCTCCTCGATGTTTGCAGAGGCAAAACATAGTTTTTAAGTTTTATTGTAAATACTAACAAAAATGATATCCTCGTTATCTTGAATAAATGAAATTGAATTAAATTAATGTACAGTCAAGGAAATTGAATGTTTATCACTTTTGGACCTTAATGCCATTACATAGAGTCCAAAAGTGCTAAACAGCTTCAAATCGAAAGTTCAGTAAATTTCTGTTTAATTTCCTTAAGTACGTTTTCAGTCCTCCACAGCTTATTAGTGTTGTTCCAAGCGACAACACTTAATGTAGCATTCAACTCCAACAATAAAAGTCTCCTAATTATTATGATGACTAATAATGTAAGTACGGTTACCTATCATAAACTCGAAAACTGTTATTCCGATGTGTCCCCCACCCCCCCTTTTTGGTCTTTTTAAAAACTCGTGCAGCACTTTAGTTGGTATTATGAGATTTTGTGACGGTAAAATGATATTAGAGAAAATGAGATTTAGATCTTACGTAGCATCGGAATTATGAAAAGGTGGTTAACAAATCAGGCCCCGTAGCAGGGATGGCGTTATCACGCGATAAGTGATAGGATAAGCGCGTCGTCTCGTTCAATCGGACGGGTTGAGCCAGGGACGGATGCTCTATCCTGTCACGTATCGCGTGATAAGGCCATCCATGCTACGGGGCCAGTTGTCAAATAATAATGTTGGCAATCGTTCTTCTGGTTATTGAGTTTCGGGAAAACGTTAATGTGGGAAAACAAACCAGCGGCATTTCAAAAGTATGGTAAACAAAGTATATGGGTTATAAGAATTCGGTGAACCTTTTTCGGACAAGTGAAAATCGATAGGTTACCGTAAGTAGGTACCTAATCTAGTTTTGAACAGTTGTGCAGCGAAACATGCAAATAACGGCTTTATGATATGAGCTCCAGGGTTCAAAATATCAACAATAAGTTTCTGTCAAAAATTAAATTTTTGGTACAAGCTTTTATTGCCGACTGTACTTTTCTGCATACCATCATCAACTACTCATTGAGAAGATTCTAACGAGCCCAAACTCGATGGGGTTGTGTCGTTTTCTTGCGGAGTTCCTATGGCCACCTTCCAGCTCCAGCATCAGATCAGCTCCAAGTCACCATAATATTGCATTGTCATGCGATATACATTTGCATGCAAAAATTTCAGCTCAATCGGATAACGGGAAGTGACTGAAAAATGGATTGCAAATTTGACGGACAAGTTCTTACATATCTACATGTTTACATACATACGAACAGTGCAAGTTAATATAAAGCTTGTAAAAATAGTATTAATTTCTTTCGAGCTTGTATACTAGAAAGAGATAAATGCTTTGTGTTCGTGTTATGTTTAATGAAACAAAACTACAGAACAAAAATATATAGAACACCCTCGACACACCAAACAAAGCTATAAAAACCATCTGGACGGACAAGATTTTTAATAAAAAAAAATACCGCACTCAAATCGGTTCATCCGTTTGAGCGCTACTATACGATGCCAAAGACAGACACCGATTTAAATGTTAAACGTATAACTGTCATTTGCGTCGCGGGTTAAAAATAAAGCGGTCCTAATTTGCGTGAGGATCAAGTGTCCTAGTATTCAAGTACCTATTCATGTACATACTGAAAGAGCTATTCTCTTCGGCAGCCTACTAGGCACGTGTACGAGACGAGTAGTATAGCTTGAGGTGGGTACGAATTAGAGCAGCCTCGGGTTGAGGCACGCACGGCACCTATTTTGCTCAAATTCGTACGCGCTCACGCGCCGTGCGCGAGCAGCGCGCGAGCGGCACGCGGCGAGCCGCCGAGAGTCGGTCTTTTGACCTTTTTTTTTTTTTTTTTTCCCCGTTTGGCCTGCAGTGCGGCCAGTAACGGATATGTTACGGTATATCCTCTCTGAGGGCCTTAAGGGCCTCTCAGAGGGAGAAAACGGTCTTTTGACCGTGCTCAAAGGCGCCTCCAGTGAGCGTGCCTCGCTTAATTTGGACGTGTATCCGAGCTAAGCCAGTAACTTTATACATCCATAGCATGCGTCAAATCCGGTAAAATTGAAAATACCGCGAATGTTTTTATTATAACCCATAAGGACTAGTTTTTGATAGTACCTTCTCAGGACTTTTTTAAAGTAGCCTAGGTTTGCTAGAATATGAGACTAGAATTGTCTCCGTAGACCCAATAGTTTCCGAGATAAAACTTTTCATAGTTTATAATTTTTCGAACTTCGCAACACTAGCAAACTCCGTACGGGGGTACTTGGAACTTCATCCCGCTAGAGTTGTTCGAGCGACGTCTAAAAAATGGCGAAGTACGAAAAAATTATGAATTTTGAAAAAAAGCTTTATCTCGGAAACTGTTGGGTCTACAAAGACAAGTCTAGTCTCATATTGTAGCAAATTTAGTCTAATTTAAAAACGTTCTTAAAGGGTTCTATCGAAAACGGGTCCTTTAGGGATTTTTGGCTAAGTTGCGTTCGGCGCTCGAGGTTACAAATTTGGATTATTCATTGGGCCAACATTATAAACAAGTCTGAACTACCGGATTTGACGCAAACTACCCCGTACTTCGCGGGCAGAATGACAAGTTTATACTTGTCTGTGGGCGAGGCGCGTACAAATTTGTTCTAGTTGCTGAGCCGTGCGTGTTTTTATTAGTAAATGTATTTAAATAAAACCGTGTCAATTCAAAATTGTTAATAATTCGGTGAATTATGATAAACGCAGCCACGGCTGTCACCGTGTCCGACGCCATTTTGAATGACGCATAAATCGCACAGTGTCGGCTCACCGCGAGCACGCCTCACCCGCGCATGTTTAAGTGCAACAAATTGCTCGTGAGCCGCTCAAATTCGTACCCACCTATACATATGTAGGTACATATAAACACGCCTCTTTTCCCAGAGGGGTAGGCAGAGATCACGGATCTCCATTTGCTACGACCCTGACAAACCACTTTCGCTTCACTCATGCATGCTCGTCGGTTTAGGGTACTTTTGACATGGACTTTTAGTAAGTAGATACAGAAATCGTTCGAAGCGTGCTAGCTATTATAAACAGGGTGTATTCCAAATGGGGTAGTGAGGCAAAATCTTGCGCCATAGCTGGGGCCGGTGACCCTAGGTAGTTGCGGGCGTGAGCCTTGATAAGCCGAACTTACTCTCCAACACTCGGTCGCATGAAGCGTAGTAAAGCTGACCGGAGCTGTTGTATACTTAGTTGTTGTTGTTGTCCTAGGGCACCTCAGAGAGGTGCATAGGGCCTTCATGAGCTCGCGCCACGCCTTTCTGTCCTGAGCCAACAGCTCGCAGTGAGTTGAGTGTGAGCTCTCGACTGTTCGCCGCCATGTTTGCATAGGATGTCCAAGAATTAAATTAAAAGGCGGCTTCCACTCAAAAGCGATGCTTGCATTATTAAGTTCCTCTTGCGCTCATTTTCGCTTCGAGATCTCAATGGCAATGGGTTGTTGCCTGCACTTACTCGATAAGTGCTAATTTCTTACGGTCTTTGGCCAGAAAATGCGAAGTATCGACCTGGGGACTTATCGACGAAAACCTGCAACTTATTCGTAAGGCTTTTCGTCACTCTCCACGTTTCACAGCCAAAAAGCAAAACTGACTTGACGATTGATTCGAAGAGGGAAACCTTAATGCGACGCGTGAACACGTTTTACTCCCACTCGGGCTTCAGTTGGACGAATACAGTTGTAATAACATAGTATGCAGCTGTGTCTGCGTTGACCTCCATCCCAACAAGGAGCAAGATAAAACGTACACATGGCCTTGCATCGCATCACAGTCGGCTTCTATACTAACGTTTCCTAATATATTCTAAGAATAGGTGAAAGCAATTGTTACATTTTGCAGTTCGTCGAGCTAAAAGGCAGTGTTTTCAAGAAATTCGACAAGAACAACCTCTTCCAAGTGTCATGCAGTGACGTCAGGGAGCGACTTCATCTCTCAGTGCTCATGTTCATTGTGGTGCTGCAGACCATGAAGGAGTACATGTGGAAGGAGGAGCGGTTCTGGATACTGGCGCCGGATTGTGTTCTGGTGCTTGTCTTTGAGGTCATCATTGACTGGGTTAAGCATGCGTTCATCACTAGGTAAGTTATCATCAGTAGAGTCGCGTATGATATTAATTAGTTTTTAGTGAAAATCTATATCAGCTCCCATACATACCTTCTGTTGCACATGCACTACAGTAGCGCGGCAACCTCATCAGCATCCTGAATGCGTTGTATTGAGGACGCGCAGGGCAAAGAACCTTCACAGATTAGACAGACTTTATTGTATTTATTTTCAGGTTCAACGAGATCCCGTCCGGCGTGTACCGTGAGTACACGGTGAGCTTGGCGTACGACGTGGCGCAGACGCGCCAGAAGTACGCGTTCAGCGACCACTCGGACCTGGTGGCGCGGAGGATGGGCTTCATCCCGCTGCCGTTGGGGGTCGTCATCACGAGGGTGCTGGTGCATGCTGTCAAAGTTGACGGGTGAGTGGGTCCGGTTAGTACACGGTCAGCTTGGCGCACTTGGCACTGAGCCAGAAGTACGCGTTCAGCGACCACTCGGACCTGGTGGCGCGGAGGATGGGCTTCATCCCGCTGCCGTTGGGGGTCGTCATCACGAGGGTGCTGGTGCATGCTGTCAAAGTTGACGGGTGAGTGGGTCCGGTTAGTACACGGTCAGCTTGGCGCACTTGGCACTGAGCCAGAAGTACGCGTTCAGCGACCACTCGGACCTGGTGGCGCGGAGGATGGGCTTCATCCCGCTGCCGTTGGGGGTCGTCATCACGAGGGTGCTGGTGCATGCTGTCAAAGTTGACGGGTGAGTGGGTCTGGTTAAGCAGCAAGCAAACCCAAGGTACTCTCTAACTTAGATGAGCTGCCGTAGCTGAGCTGGTTAGAGTGACGTTACCCCCCGCTTTTCACTCAAAATAGGCACACTGGAGGTCGACTTGCGGAAAACGCCCAGAACAACTAACTAACCGAGTCTGGTTAACACTTTCAGTGCCAGCAGGTACCCGCTTGGTGGGCGCTCTGCTCGTAGACGCTTTCAGCTACAAACTGTTCTTCTAAATGCTATAGAAAGGGATGGCCACCTGTAGGCTCGTTCGGCATACCTATACAGGGGATTTGTTAACAGAGAACCTTCTGTACGTAGTATTATTATTTATTTTATGCCCATGTATAAAAATAAGGGAGAAAGATAAGTGGACGCGGATTATTGGACCGTACATTAACTGGACCCGGTGAGTTCTAAGCGAATACGTTTATAGGAGGAATCCAAGCGTTTCAGCAGTTGACCTAAAGGCTATTACTGCTTGATCCGCGCGCATTACTTGGGTCTTGCCCTAGGGGTTAATGGGTCAATTTGGAGTAAGTACGACACCGCCAGAAGCGTCAGAATAACCGATGATATACGTACGAGTTACGCACGTAATAGATAAGGTTCATATAATTGATTATTGCCGTCTCGTTGTAGCATTAAGACCTAACGGTGCAAGTCATGTATACCTACACACCAGTGGCGGCGCGTGAGAATGGGCTTGTGACCTTAAATTTGTTTACGATGCCATTCGAACCAGTTTTTGTAGATGAATAAATGTTTGTATGGAAGCAACTACATTTAAAGGACATTAATACCCGAAAAATCGAGTTAAAGACGGACCTCGCTGACAGCAGCCGAAACGCTTCATACTGATTGGCTTTAAAGTATGACGTCACACCGTGCAATTTGTACTAACCGTTGCATGGAAAATGAAGTAAATTGCTGTTTCGGTTGCGAAATACTGCGTTCAGGTCCATAGTTGTTATACAAATTTGTTTCTATAAAAGCGTAAGGATTCTATTGGTACCTTTAAATTTACTCTTGGACAATAAGTAAAAAAAACTTTTTTTTGTAAACTTTCAAGGTTCATATCTTTTTATGATTGAATTATATTTTGTCATTTATACTTTATTACAATCATTTGATGGTTTACCATCCATTTAGCAACACGACGTTATCAATTTTAACACCACGCAACAAGCCTATTGTCACTGGACAACCCGGAGCATAAAAAAGGGCTGTTTTTTGATGATTTACATGTTTGTTAATATGTAACAAGAAAATTTAGGCAAGCCGGTGAGAATCGGCTTGTATGGGCGCTCCGCCACTGCTACACACCGAACTACCGAGACGCGAGCCGTTGACCGAGTATAGTACCACTAGTACAATACGATTAAAATGTATGGGCGCTCCGCCACTGCTACACACCGAACTACCGAGACGCGAGCCGTTGACCGAGTATAGTACCACTAGTACAATACGATTAAAATGTATGGGCGCTCCGCCACTGCTACACACCGAACTACCGAGACGCGAGCCGTTGACCGAGTATAGTACCACTAGTACAATACGATTAAAATGTATGGGCGCTCCGCCACTGCTACACACCGAACTACCGAGACGCGAGCCGTTGACCGAGTATAGTACCACTAGTACAATACGATTAAAATGTATGGGCGCTCCGCCACTGCTACACACCGAACTACTGAGACACGAGCCGTTGACCGAGTATAGTACTACTAGTACAATACGATTAAAATGTATGGGCGCTCCGCCACTGCTACACACCGAACTACCGAGACGCGAGCCGTTGACCGAGTATAGTACCACTAGTACAATACGATTAAAATCAGTTAACGATTTTGATGTTATAGCTACTAGTAGCGCCGCAAAGGTGCGGGTATGCGGGAGGCGACTCGAGGCTAACTTCAGACTCGTTAACTGATTTTAATTATTGTACCTAAGGCCGCGGGGCGACGAGCGAGCGTTCATAGATTAACTTGATAAAATGTATGAACTGTCGCTCTTCGCCCCGCTGCTCGCTGTCGTCCAGTCAGTTTAGGCATAGGCGATATATTCCACGACGCGACGCGCGATGTGTCAGGCGACTATGACTGGCAGCAGCGGAGGCGCAAAATGCCATATTCGTTTGTGCTTGACAGCTCAAGCGTCTTTGCTTGTATTACGCCCGGGCGTAAACGCGACCTTAGGCTGGTAGAAGTACGCATAGGCTGTGTGACGCGCGGTCAATGCACTATAAGAATTATTTTACACCTTTATTTGTCGATACTTATTCGTAAATCGTAACGAATGTCTACCGATCGTATTCATTCTCCACATTTGTGGAGAGAGCGATGTTTTGCCATAAAAATATTTTTATAGCACTGATATCCATGTCGAGTCTTTGTCGAAAATATCTTGTTTACGTATGATATTACTTATGATATTTATGCAGGGTTTGATAGCTTTTTTACCGTTCTTTTTTATTACAGATTCGCAGCGGTGCTGTTGATATTAATAGCGTATTTGTCCTTGATAACAATAAGGGTGCTTGTGTCCATCGTAATTCTGGGCAAAGCTTGTGATTTGATCTCACAACATCAGACTGAGAAAAGCGATAGCCATCACACGACGCCTAAAAAGTACGTAATACTACTCTACTTATTTTATACATTATAAAAATAATATATTTTTCTCAAAAATGGCCCGCAAAGTGAACATAACTCGCTACATATTGGAAGGTAAAGTGTACCTATAGTTGAAGGCCAGATCAAAATTAAAAAATAAAAAACATTGCAGGCCGCCTGGAATGTTACATATGAATTCCTTTATTTGTCGAGTACCAAACTTTTTAAAAAGTAGAAACTGGCATATAAAAGACAGCACAGGTCGTATTCAGCCAAATCAAGTCGTATTTTTCTGTTGCAAACGCGACATTTTTGTATGTGTCATAAAAAGATTGCGTTTTTCGGTGGAAAATGCACTTGCGATTCTATTTAAAAAAATATTATGACTTTTAATTTTATGTAATTTGTAGTATCCTCAATTTGTATTTAATAATAAAATAAAGCTTGATTTCAATTTAGTCTTTTTTATTCCCCCATTTTTGAGAAAAGCACTATATTAGCCTCAGCCGGAATGGCAATTGTAGGCTTCGTATTATAATTAAACGGACTCGCAAGCTCGTCCGTTTAAACAAAATACTCAGCCTGCAATTGCCTCCTTCCCGGCCACGGCAATAATGTACTATTAATATCTAAAAATATTTACAATTCACTTACATTAGAATTAAAGTATCAAACTATCAACTAATAAAAAGGACCGCCCCGGATCGTTGGTGGAATTATAAATGCTTATAATTAATTATATTGCTGATACGTAAGTAACTCAAAATATTGGAATGCGATCATATGTTCTAGGTACCTATTATAGGGACCTACTTTCAAACGTAATAAGTATTACTAATGATTTTCATTGTTCATAAAAAAAATTGCGGGTTTAAAGTACACTTTTTATACCAATAGTATAGTAGTATAGTTTGAAAGACTCAACTTATTATATGAAATTAACCTGGAAATAAAGAGAGATATTCTATTGACCATACTTTGCAGGGAACCTAAAGACTTCATTCCAAAAGAAACCCCTTGCACATATAATTTCAAAACACCTGAAAAAGAAATGCCTCCCGTGAAGAAAACAGTTCAACTAAAGTTTGAAGAACCTGAGGATGTTATTGTAAGTTATAGTCACCAATTATTATCATTTAGTTAAGTAGTAGTAATTTAAGTTGTGCACGTGCAAAGGATGGAGCCCTCTCGTTTGCCACGTAAAACACTCTTGTGTGAAGTAGCTTACGCTAAGCGACCGGTGGGGCGCCCTATGTTACGTTTTAAGTACAGCGCAAAACGTGACATGCTGTCCTTCAAGATCGACCCCACGAACTGGGAAAATCAATCACAGGACCGAGACCAATGGAGAAAGTCACTTAATGAAGGCGTGACAGTACATGATATCACCTGGTTTGACCTGTTGTCCCATAAACGAGCATTGAGACACCAGCGCGCCGCTGCGCCTCCAACAGCGATGTGTATGACATTTACATGTCATATATGCGGGCGTCACTGTCGCTCTCGCATTGGCCTGGCAAGCCACGTACGCAAGTGCCGCACTCTAATGGACGCTACTTAAATCATCTTTTATAGATTTGATGATGATGAGTAATTTAAGTTGTAGATCTATATTTTTATTGTTTCCATGTACACATGTTTAAAGTTTGTCACAAATTGCATTTGTACCTTTTCAGTGCCTAATTTAGCACAGTCGGAGATATTTTAATTTTTGGAAAATATTAGTTGGTTAAAACAACTCGGTTTATATCTGACATAACCCATCCCATCTTGTCTTCTATCAAAACTAAACTATACATAAACCGAAGAAACCACCAGCTTAACATCAGGCAGGCCGTAAGCTTGTTTGCCACCGTGTCGTTGTATAAAAAGCGGCCAAGTGCGAGTCGGACTCGCACATGAAGGGTTCCGTTAAATAAATTGCTTTTTACGATTTATGACGTATTAAAAAAAACTACTTACTAGATCTCGTTCAAACCAATTTTCGTTGAAAGTTTGCATGGTAATGTACATCATATATTTTTTTTAGATTTATCATTCTCTTATTTTAGAAGTTACAGGGGGGGGGGGGGGCACACATTTTACCACTTTGGAAATGTCTCTCGCGCAAACTATTCAGTTAAGAAAAAAATGATGTTAGAAACCTCAATTTTTGAAGACCTATCCATAGATATAATGGATATGACGGTCGAACACGTTATAGAAATTTGCGCTATTGAATTAAAAGGCTTAGATATCATTTTAGTAATAGTATATTGGAATAGCAGAGAGAGACCGACATTTTTTATAACCAAATGAAAAAACTATTACAAGTACTAACCAACAAATACAAAACGAAAAAAATTGTTATTGGGGGCGATTTTAATGTAAACATATTACAAAATGACAAACATACCACATTTTTCTTAAGTTTTATGCAAGAATATAATTTTATGCAACAAATCATAGAACCAACAAGAATTACAAAAAATAGCTCGACTTGTATAGATCTGATATTCATCAATTTTGCCGACAAGTTACTAAAGACCGATGTACAAGATTTTGGATTTTCTGACCACAAGAGTACAAATATATATATACCTAATGCGAGTCAAACTAACCCCAACCTTGTCTGGATAATAAATAAAAGGATATTTAATGACACAAATATAAACAAATTCAAACTGCAGTTACAAAATATACAATGGACAACCCTCCTCAACGCAAATAAAAACGTACAATTAAACTACAAAATATTCGATACCACTCTAAGAACCATACTCGATACATGCATACCCGTAAAAAAAATTCGAATTAAAACTAAAATGAGAAAAAAATGGCTTACAATGGGCATTAAAACTTCGTGCAAGAACAAAAGACTGTTAAAAATACTAGCTATGTACTCAAAAGACCCTATTCTTATTAAGCATTACAAAATGTACAGTAAAGCTCTGAAACATATTATAATACAATCAAAAAAAACATGTATACATCAGGGACATAAAGAAAGCTGAAAATGTAACAAAATGTATGTGGAACGTAATAAAAGAACGCACTAACAAAACTAATAAACTGACTAGACACAATATCGAGCTAACGATCCACAATAATCTTACAACGTCAAATTCTTATCAGGTAGCAAACCATTTCAATGCATTTTTCGCATCAGTCGGAGCCCCCGACGGGGGAGCACCCCCGCGCGGATTACCTGTTCTTGACCCAATGACCAACTCACTGTATGTGCAACCAGTTGAACCCAAAGAGGTAAACAAAATAATAAAATCCTTAAAAAATAAATATAGCTACGGGAACGATGAGTTACCACCCACACTAATTAGAAAATGTGCTGACGAGCTAACAATACCGTACTGCATCCTTATTAACCAATCTTTTTCGGAAGGAACATACCCAGATATTTTAAAAACATCTATTATCAAACCTATATTTAAAAAGGGTAAAAAAACGCAGGCCAACAACTACCGCCCTATTTCGCTCCTACCTACATCCGCAAAGATATTTGATATGGCGATGTGCGATCGATTACACTCATTTTGTGAGAAATACAAAGTATTTCACGAATCGCAAAATGGATTTAGGAAAAATAGATCCACCATCTTAGCCACCTACAAATACATGCAAGAAATATCGAACATACTAAATAATAAAAAATACGCAATAGGTATTCTCCTCGATATGACCAAGGCCTACGATAGGGTACAGCATCACATACTCCTGGACAAATTATATGCAAAGCCGTGAACAATACGTCGAAATTCAACATACTGATAAAAGGTCTGGAAAAATTAATAATATCAAATCAAACTCATTACCAATGTTATGTTCAATACCCCAAGGTGGCGCCCTCTCGTGTTTATTATTTTTAATTTACATCAATGATTTGCCTAAAATTCTAAATGAAACTTGCGTGATGTTTGCAGACGATATTTCTATAATTACTTCCTGTAATAATAATGAAAACCTATGCACCGATCTAAATAACATCCTCACAAAACTCACAAACTGGCTAACAGAACACAACCTGGAAATCAACTTCTCAAAAACAAAATTAATGCAATTTAGGCCCCGACAAAAAGTTCCCCTGCAAATAGATTACACATTTACAGGAACCGAAATTGAGTGTGTCGATACTTTCACGCTCCTTGGACTAGACATCGACTCGCACATGAATTGGAAACCACATGTGGAAAAAATTAAAAACAAATTATCTAAATTCATATACGCCCTAAGAGAACTAAAGAAATGCACCGACCTAAAAACAGCCCTCAATGCATATTACGCATATGCATATTCGTGTTTAAAATATGGAATTATACATTGGGGTAATTCTACAAACGCTGAAGACTTGTTTATCCTGCAAAAAAAATGCATCCGTATTCTTGTTAATATCAAAAGCCCAGAGAGTTGCAAGCCGTACTTTCTAAAACAAGGTATATTGACCTTAACATCGATCTATATATTTGAGATATGCAAATTTGTTCGGAAATACCCTCAATTCTTTACAAAGGCTAATGAACAACCACGACGCTACGCTGCGAGGTATAAAAATAACCTGGTAATTACAACAAACCCAAAATTAACCTTACATCAAAAAAGCCCAAACATAATGTCTGTTAAGATATATAACAAGCTTGCAGATAAATTGAAGAAGGAAAAATCCGAAAAAAAATTCATTCATATACTCAAAGAATTTTTGGCAAAAAAGAGCTACTACAGCCTACAAGAATTCTTTGAAGATATCTAAGAAAAATGAATAATTATACTAATAATAACGAAATTTCAACTACATATGTACGTAATTAAAAACATATAAAAGTACTAAGTAGGTAAATAAAGAATAGGTACTTACTCTAAGGAAATGATGCATGTATGTATAGCTTAACTTTAGCCATAAGAAATTGCTACGCCCTTACAGGGTTCCCATGTACTTAGCACTTAAGATTTCTACCACCTTATGTAACCATGGTTTTGCAATAAATAAATATGAATATGAATATGAATAGATAGATACCCCACACGTATGGGTTTGCTGAAAAAAATAATAATTTGAGTTTCAGTTCTTAGTATGGGGAACCCCAAAATTAATTGTTTTTTTTTATATTTTCGTGTGAAAATCTTGATGCGGTTTACAGAATACATCTACTTACCAAGTTTCAACAGTAGGTATAGCTCTTATAGTTTCGGATAAAAGTTGCTGTGACATACGGACGGACAGACAGACAGACATGACGAATCAATAAGGGTTCAGTTTTTTGCCATTTGGCTACGGAACCCTAAAAATGGTTATACAACTCTATCATGACATCTGGTCACTCAATTCCTTCCCATTCATATCATCTCTCACTCAGTCCACCTTTTCCTAGGCCTCTCAGCTTTTAACTTTTTCGACGCGTACGGTACGACGTACCTATACAGGGCGTCCCACGGCGATGCCACATGAAGGGAAAGTACCTTGAATATTGTAGATAGAACATTTTACTGAAAGAAGACATTATTTTAATTTTAAAAACAATTTAAACTGCATTCATAGATTTTAAAATAATTACATGGTTGAACCGGGAATCGAACCCGCTACACGAGAAAAATAATTACCCTGTAGCTTTATCATACCGATCGAAAGGCGTCATCGTAAGGATTATTTTTTGCTAAATAACATAGTGTCAGAAATAAAAGGAAAGACCATGAGTTTTAACATTGTATGTGAAATTTTGTTCAGAAAAATGAAAAGCTGACATTGCCGTAAGGACATACAACTGACATTATCATAAGTACCTATTACTAATAAATCAGTACCCACTTGAGAAGTACGCATCATTTCCCTATTAAAATTTAAGTGCATGATAAAATGACAAAGAGATACGTAATTAGTAGGTACCTGGTTTTATGCAACAAATCGAGTTTCTGTCCAATCAAGTTTCTGACATATCCTAAATCTGCCGAAAGGCGCGTAAATGATTTTTTCAATGGGACTCTTTTTGAGCAATTGATAGATTAAATTGATTAATTTTGAACTAAAATGTTAAAATTCATGGTCTTCCCTTTATTTCTGACACTATGTTATTTAGCAAAAAATAATCCTTATGATGAAGCCTTTCGATCGGTATGATAAAACTACAGGATGATTGTTTTTCTCGTGTAGCGGGTTCGATTCCCGGTTCAACCATGTAATTATTTTAAAATCTATGAATGCAGTTTAAATTGTTTTTAAAATTAAAATAATGTCTTCTTTCAGTAAAATGTTCCATCTACAATATTCAAGGTACTTTCCCTCCATGTGGCATCGCCGTGGGACGCCCTGTATACATAACTGCACCGCAGGTTCAACGCCAACGACTGATATATGAGCCAAGGAGCCCAGCGCGATAGCAACCTTCTTGCATTGACATAAGGCTTAACTCCGCACTAAATATCTTATTGACTTGGCGTGTGGTTGACAACTTTTCTCTTTGACAGAGCGTTAAAAAGGTTGATCCAATTAGAGCTAATCACAAGTAACGTCTAACGAATGTGTGACGTGACACATGCGTTACAGGGCTACGGACGTTTTACGTTGCATATTGGGATTAAGCTTGTACAGACTAAGGCATTAGCTTAGCAGTGAATAAGATCTAAATAAAACCGGTCAAGTACGAGTCTGGCTCGCGCACCGAGGGTTCCGTGCAAACGTTCATACACCATACCCGTCACCTCACGACCATCTGCTTTTTGGCACTAACAACTTACAACGTAGTATGTTTGTTTATCAGCGATATTTTTTTATCATGCGTACCGATTTCGATAGTTTATTTTTTATTTGAAAGAAGGGTCTTTAAAGATAATCTCATAGGAATTTGAAGACATAAAATAAAAAGAAAACGCTGCCTATATATTTTTTCATTTTCCACACACGTGTACCTTCTTAGTAGTGGTACCAAATTTCAAATTAGTAGCTTAAGTAGTTCCTGAGATATTTAACGTTGTGACAGACGGACAGACGGACAGAGTCGCACATGCACAAGGGTTTCTTTTTACTTTTTTGGTACGGAACCTGTTGCGGATGCAACCTATTTTGTACCTTTTTTTGTCTATTATTTTTATACTTTTGGAATGTTTTATTTTGTTTTATCAGTTGTCAATATATTGCTGTCGAAAACAGATTGAGTCGGCTTGGTTTTAATATATTTCCTATAAATAATCACTCCAGCTATACAGTCCATCAGAAGTCCTTTATATTTGATCCTTCTCCCGTCTTATAATGAATATGCGAAGTAGAACCAAGCAGCTGGCAACGCCGGCTAAAAGTCGTAAGGCGACACGTTCAGAACCAGGTGCACCCGCTGTGGGTGGGGTCGGTCGGTCCAAAAGTCAGGGCCTCACGAAGACTGATGCCACAGAAACACCCGCAGCTCTCGATATTGTTCGCGCGTGTCCCGCAACTACCACCACCGGCGGCTGCGGCTCCGCTGTTGCAGCCGAACATTTTGACGTTTCTCCTAGTTGCAGGTCGCACGTATCAGGGTCTTCGCGGTCATCAGCTACTATAAAAGCACGGAGGCTTTCTGCGGAGGCCGAGTTGGCCCGCAGAAGTATGGAGCGAGAGCAAGAATTGATGATTCGTGAGCAAGAAATTGAGATTGCTCGACAAAGAAAACTACTTGAGCAGGTAAAACAAGTAGAACAATTAGAAATGGAAGCTGCTCTGGCCGCTCAAGAAGCCGAAGAACGTTCCGCAAAGTCGGCCAGTAATGTTCATTCCCGGACGGCATCTTGGGTTCGCGATATAAACCAGGGTAGCTGCCTACGCATGACGAATGAGCCAACTGTCGAATTGCATCGCAATACAGGAAACGATGGAATTATACTCAAAGCGATTGCTGACACTGCAGCTGCAGCAAAAGCTTTGGCTTCAGGTCGTAGAGCCAACATAGAACTCCCTACATTCTTCGGGAATGGTTCCCAATGGCTACAATTTAAACGTCAATTTAGTAGTACTGAGTCTTCTCATTCCCCCGCAGAGAACGTTGCGCGTTTACAGAACGCGCTTCGCGGACCCGCGCGTGAGGCGGTCGCTTCGCTGCTCCACACGGCAGCTGCCCCCGAGGAGATCATGCACGCACTCGAGCGAACATTTGCGTGCCCGGAAATGGTCGTCTTTGGTGAGGTACAAGTGTTGAAAACGCTGCCGCGGCTTGGCGCCGAGCTTAAGGAGATTGGTATTTTTGCCAACAAGGTACGAAACAGCCTTTCTACTATGAAATTACTCGGTCTACGAGAATATTTACATTCACCTGAGCTATTTCATAGTATTTTGGGCAAATTTAACCCTTTAATGAAGATGAGGTGGTCTGACTATGCGTCAGAAATGTCAAACCCTCTCATGTCAAAGTTAGAACTTTTATCTGATTTTCTAACTCGTGAACACGAGCGTTATATTAAATTCGCATTATCTCCTGAAATAGGTTTTATTGCTACACAACAAAACATCATTGTGCCTGTCAATAAACAATTCAAACGTGAAAATATTCACGCTGTGACACATGACAATATTAAAACAGGTGACAAAACCGAATGCATTTATTGTAAAAAGTGCCATGATATAAAAAACTGTTCCGAATTCACAAGGTTATCAGTTGAAAACAGGTGGTGTTGGTTGCGTGAACACAAAATATGCTACAAATGTCTAAAGAGTAAATCACATCAGTGGAAGTTATGTAAAGTGAACCCTTGTGGTGTCGACGGTTGTACTTTCCGACACCATCCACTTTTACACGGCAGGCAGGATACATTTACATCACCGCAAACACACCATACACAGGCGTTCCATAATACAGTGTGTACAGCTGCGCTCAACCATGAGTGTGAAACAGAACTAAACAATATGAACAATACGGGGTGTACGGCACCGCTAAACAAAACTGAGTGTACTGCGTTCAATAATATTGGGTATGCGAATTTGTCTGAAAGGGATGCCAAACACACGCCGTGCTGTTCCAAGACTACACAGGAGTTGTCAAAAGAAAACGTCATGGTTTCTAATACAGGTATTTTAAGTCAACATGTTGGAACGACAACCAAAACACAACCACACAGCGCATTATTAAAAGTGGTACCAGTTATTGTGTCTGGACCAGCTGGCAGTTACGAAACCTTCGCACTCCTAGACGATGGCAGTACAGCGTCGTTAATTGATTCTAAAGTGGCTGCCCGTATCGGGGTGTCAGGGCCAGAGGAGGTTATTACTGTCAATGCTGTAGGTGGCTTACACAAAACTACTAAGATTTCTTATGTGGACTTTTACATACAGGGTAAACACGAATCTGACAGGTTTTTAGTCAATCGTGCCAGGGCCATGCCCTTACTCAGCTTGAGCACGCAAACATTGTCCAAACACACCGCACAGTCTTACGATTATTTGAGTGATTTAACCGATTATTTGACGTACACTGACGCTATGCCAACCGTGCTGATTGGTGCCGAGCACTGGCATCTGTCAATATCTCGTGATATCCGCGCTGGTAGTCGTAATGAGCCGGTAGCTTGTCACACCTGGCTTGGTTGGACATTGTATGGAGTGGCTTCTAGTAAAACGAAACCGGTTGAGTTTGTCAACCACTGTCACCTAGACCGTATTGAGCTTACTGAACATGAACGTTTAGAACTGCTAATAAAGGAGCAGTACAAATTGGACTCACTGGGTATTACCAAACATGAGAAACTTCATAGTAAACTGGATGCTCGAGCTGTTGAGATCTTACACAATACTACCACACGTTTGCCAACTGGTAGGTATGAGGTAGGACTTCCATGGCGGGATAATATTCAGTGCGTTCCCGACAGTTATCCGCAAGCCCTATCTCGCTTCTTAAGTTTAGAAAGACGTATGTTTCGAGAGTCCGATTTTGCTGAAGCGTACAAAAGGTTTATTGACAATATGATTGCCAAAGGTTATGCTGAAGAATGTGATCCTGTCACTTATTATGGTCATTCTGTCAGTAATAGGAACGGTACCAATGTTATCAACAGTAAACACAATTTAGTGGAATGTCCAAATAAAAATAACACTTCGTCAGGTTACATTCAATATGGTACAGTCAGTCCGAATAAAGTGCAACCAAAATGTCATGACTACATGTCAACCACAGACATGGATAAAATAAACTTAAAAACGACTTCTGAATCTTCTGATACAACTCAAAGTGAAACCAATACCGAAATAAGGTGGTATTTGCCTCATTTTGGGGTGTATCACCCACAAAAGCGTAAACTCCGTGTCGTCCATGATGCAGCCGCAATGAATCAAGGCGTTTCCTTAAATTCGTTGCTTCTTCAAGGACCAGATCTCTTAGAAAACTTATTAGGCATACTTTGGCGTTTTAGAGAGGGCGCTGTCGCAATGACAGCGGATATTAAGGAGATGTTTCCCCAAATACGGATCCGTGATCAAGATAGGGACGCATTACGTTTTTTATGGCGCGACGTTAGGTCAAAGAACACAACTCCCATAAAAGAGTATCGAATGACAGCTGTTGTTTTCGGGGCGTCATCCAGTCCATTTACTGCGCTGTATATCAAAAATAAAAATGCAATGTCACATCAGGATTTGTATCCCAACGCAGCCAATGCAAGCATTCACAGTTCCTATATGGATGATTTTTTGGACAGTCTTGATGAGGTAACTGAAGCTGCGCAGCTGGCATCCGATGTGGTGACTATCCACCGTAACGCCTGTTTTGAAATGTGTAGTTGGATTTCTAACAGCCAGGAAGCGTTGCGTCTTGTTCCAACTGAATTGCACGCTGCACAGCCTACTGAAGTGTCTCTTGGTAGTGAATCAACTAACGTCAGAGCCTTAGGTGTCTCTTGGGATCCTATATCGGATACCATTGGTTTTAGGACTGGTTTAGAAGGGCTCAAGTTACATGGTGTTTTTACTAAGCGTAAAGTTTTGTCCCACCTCATGAAAGTGTACGACCCACTAGGATTGCTTGGCCCTATAGTGGTCAAGGGCCGTATACTCCTTCAGGAGGCATGGAGATCCAACATTGACTGGGACACGGTTTTTCCACCTTCACAGGTATTAAGGTGGAACGAATGGTTTAAAGAACTGTCAGATATATCTAATATTAGAGTTCCACGTTGGTACGCTAAGGTAAACGGCGAGCCTCTGCACAGGGAGCTACACGTTTTTGCGGATGCGAGCGAGCTTGCCTATGCGACTGTCACTTATTGGCGTTTTTTGTACGCAGACGGTACAGTCAAGCTTGCTCTCATATCCAGTAAAGCAAGAGTATCGCCATTGAAGCCCACTTCAATTCCACGCCTAGAATTGCAGGGTGCTTTAATAGCTTCACGCCTTGCTATGACCATCAAGGAATTTCACAAGAAAAAGCCTATTCGGACGTTTTTTTGGACAGATTCGAGAACTGTCCTTAGCTGGCTAAGAAGTGACGCACGAACGTTCAAGCCCTTTGTGGCCCATCGGATCGGCGAAATAACTGAAAATTCATGCGTTCAAGACTGGAGATGGGTCCCAACTGACTTGAACGTCGCGGACGATGCCACGCGAATCAAACCTCTCCATATCAACCCTAACCACCGATGGTTCACCGGCCCCTCATTTCTTCTGGCTTCTCCGGAAAATTGGCCTGTGGAACCAGCTGGCCAGCCTCCAGTTCATGAAGAGTTTAAGCATACTCCTACACTTGTGGTTGGGCATCTGGTTATCACCGCGGATTTCAGTCGTTTTAGTGACTGGTTGCGCTTACTGCGCGCCACTGCTCGCGTTTTGCAGGCGGCTTCTAAATTTCGCTCACTTTTGGACCGCGTTAGACACATTGATCACACTGATCCTAGCACCGATTTTAGGGTTCGTCAACGTACAAACGCGCCTACGTCCACCGCTCTATTACCCCTGACAGCGGAATTGATGCAAGCCGCAGAAAGGCACGTCCTGCAGAAAGTACAGTCCGAGACATTTGGAGAAGAAATTCTGCGGATTGAACGAGGAGAGTTATTGCCCAAGAGCAGTCGCTTAGCAAAGTTATCACCCAAGATGGGAACGGACAATTTGCTACGTTTGGTCGGCAGAATTGAGGCTGTAGAAGACGTCGGTACCGAAGTCAAATCGCCCATACTGTTAGATGGTCATCACCCAGTCGTGCGCCTTTTGGTTCTCTTTTACCATCGCAAGGCTGGACATGCGAATAATGAGATGGTCGTCAATGAGCTGAGACAGAGATACTGGCTTCTTCCCTTGCGCAGCACCATACGAAGCGTCGCCAGCAAATGTTTGTATTGTCGGATCAGGAAGTCAAAACCGATGAATCCAATGACTGGAAACCTTCCTCCGCAGCGGCTTGCCCACCATCGCCGCCCATTTAATTTCACTGGACTTGATTATTTTGGCCCGATTAACTCCACAATCGGACGCAAACAGGAAAAACGATACGTAGCCCTATTTACCTGCTTGACTTCCAGAGCCGTCCATTTGGAACTTGTGCACTCCCTGACGGCTGATTCAGCGATAATGAGTTTACGTCGATTTATTGCAAGGAGAGGTGCTCCCGAAACAATATTCTCTGACAACGGAACTTGTTTTGTTGGTGGTGACCGAATATTACGGGAGTTTTATCAGACAGATGTCAACGATTTTGCTGCCAGCCGAGGAATCAATTGGAGCTTTATTCCTCCCGCTGCTCCTTTCTTTGGTGGATGCTGGGAACGGCTAGTTCGCACCGTCAAAGTTGCACTGAACGCCACCCTACGCGAAAGGGCACCTAACGCAGAAGTACTCGTGACCCTCCTGATGGAAGCTGAGGCCATTGTCAACTCCCGGCCCCTAAGTCACGTTTCTGTGAGTCAAGATGACCAGGAGACGCTGACACCTTTCCACTTTCTAATTGGCACATCCTCGAATCAAGTCCTACCTGCAACCCTTGACGACCGAGACCTTCTTCGTAGAGCAGACTGGAGGAAGGCCTTGAGGTTAGCCGACCATTTTTGGAACCGTTGGGTGAAAGAGATTCTACCTACAATGCAACCACGACAGACAGGCGAAAACAGGGAACGCGACTTAAACATCGGTGACCTGGTACTCATCGTGGACGAAAATCTTCCAAGAGGAACTTGGCCAAGAGGCCGCATCACTGCAACCTTCCCTGGCCGAGATGGCGTAGTCAGGGTGGTGGACGTAGCCACACAGGGAGACCTTCTTCGTCGGCCCTCCAAAAAGTTGGTCAGGCTAGACGCGTAGGGCTCCTTATTGGCTGGCCCGGCTAGCTTCGTGTGCTTTCGCACACTAGGGGGTGGGATGTTGCGGATGCAACCTATTTTGTACCTTTTTTTGTCTATTATTTTTATACTTTTGGAATGTTTTATTTTGTTTTATCAGTTGTCAATATATTGCTGTCGAAAACAGATTGAGTCGGCTTGGTTTTAATATATTTCCTATAAATAATCACTCCAGCTATACAGTCCATCAGAAGTCCTTTATAGAACCCTAAAAACAGACTTTTTGTCGCTAGTTTCCATGGTTACCTCCTGGGTCACCGTTTGAAACTTATTTTATGGATTTAAATCCACCAAGTGTAGGGTTTTGCTGATGATCAACCCCTTTTTACAAGCTTTCTATTAACTTGCAACCTAACTATATACAGATGTAGTGCATAATTGTTTTCCATCGTAGTTTCTCGGAAACTTTCGTATTTATCATGCTACTTCACAACGTCAGTACTTTTTGTACCGAGACTGCCTGAAATAGCAAGACACGTTCGTACGTTTCCGTGAAAATACGATGGAAACAATTATGCACTACATCTGTAAGTATGTGATATGTATGTAACTATGTTTGTTCGGGTGGAATCTTCCAACTCAATTTTGAAGCAGATATCTTCAACCGATTGAGCTCAAATTTTGGGTAAAGGTATAGTTTGGAGGACAAATCAATATTATGGTACCATCGAGCTGCTCTGATGATGGAGACAGAAGGTAGCCATGGGAATTCAGTACTTAACCGACGTAAGTCCAGTCGGCAATAAGAGCTTGTACCAAAAATACTTTTTTTGACAGAAACTTATTATTCTATGTTGTTTGACGCTCATGATGTAATATTTAGGATAGAATAACAACACGAAATATTTGATTGACTTATTTACTATCCGTTCAGACGGAGGCGCTAGTGGACGCGTCAGTAGGCGCGGCGGCCATCTTCTCAAACAGCGCCATCGACTTGAACGGCCTGTGCCACCTCAACGACAAGATGACTCCGCAGCCAAAGCAGGAGCCTGGGGACTTGCTCGACCCGGACTTGGTAAGAACTTATACAACATATCACTGCGATTTGGCTATGACCGAGTGATAGCGGCAGCGGCAGCCATACTTGTGAAAAGGCTGGATCCCGGTCTCGCTTCCTTGTATAATGTGCCGCTTTCGCTGTCGCTCAAAGTTCTGGCAGAGCCGTACAGCAAGAAAGGTAGGGCACAGGGCACAGTTGAATGTCATCTCGCTCATATTTGGAGCAGCCCAACTGGGGAACCTTACAGAAGACCGCAGCAATTCCCTTCGTTCCAGGTCTTTTGTAGTAATGTAGGGTCATTAAGACGGTTACGCGACCAGAGGGGTAATCACGTAACGTTCCGAACACGCGTCGGTACAATTTAACTGTCTATTTTCCTTATAAAAAGTGACATTTAGACCTACCCAACGTTCGTACAATGCGTTACGTGATCGACCTGCAGCTTCAGTTAGCGACAACCTGAAAAATGATAATAATGAATGTATGATGGATAATGTTTATCAATTAAAGATTAATATTTTTTTTACAAACCGTGAGCCTTATGCAATTTTTTAAGTAGTTATTAAACAGGAATCTACTGAAAAATCGAGAAAATATTCTTTCGGTTCACCAATTTACCCGAGTGGTCGCAAACCGGAATTCTAAATTAGGTCGTTGCTAACCGGCGGAATGAGTCTGCAATATTTTTCCCGAATGATATTGAAAGTAAGTAATGTTGTCAGGGCGACATGAGCCGCAGCGCGCCGGACGTGGCGGCGGCGCAGACGGCGCGTGCCGACGCCGACGCCGCCACCGCCGCCGAGCGCGCGCCGCGCCGCTCCGAGTCCGAGCCCAACCTCGCCACCATAGACGACCTCGAGGAACCCGTCTAGCACTGGTAAGCGTCAGCCACACCTACCTAATCGGCCCGTGTGGATACGTTCCGGGAGCACGCCGTCCGGCCAAACCAAGGTACAGTCAGCAGCGGAAGTTGCTAAGCGGTCCTAGTGCTCAAAATTATCTTACACATGGACTCTAATGTCAGGGGAATAAGGACCTGTGTAGGTCTTTTAGAGCGTGTTATTTTGCTTAGCTACGTCTGATGATGACTGTACTACATTTTTTTTGACCTTTCTCGACCGCCCGCCGATTTCGTTCGTCTGGCGGCTGCTTTCGGTTACTTTTAAGGTTTTAATTAATCCTTTTAGACTGACGGTTTTGGACATTATTATTCTGACAACGAACGCACACAAAAAACGAATTTGTGCTCTGATGAGGTAGTTTTTAGTATTCAATACAGTTTCAGACGTACTAAACACAGAATTATAATATTTCATTTATTTTCTGTACACAAGATGATAATTAACATTAACTAAAAATTAAATTAAAACAATGTTAAATCTTGAAAAATCCCTTGAGGCATTCAACCGAGGATGCTTGCGGCATTTCCTCGCTCGCTAAAAAAATAAAACAACAAAACAATTTATTTGCTAGAATGCAGGTGAGGTTACGTTTATACAATATGAGCAATATCCAGCGTGTATTTTTAATATTAGGTCCTTACCTATGAAATTGGCGGTGTGTATGGAGAATTTTATGAAAACTGTGATTTTCATACATTGAATTTTGCTGATTATTCAGCAATGTCAAATTCAAAGCAAACTAAATTTTGGTAGGAATATAGAAAACTTTTAAGCTACTTTACACATATCTTAATTCCTTAAAAATAGTTCGCATCATAAAACTATACGTAATTGAAACACTTTAACCGGCAGCACATGAAAAGGGCGGTTTTCAAGCTTTAATTTGAAACACTAAATAAAAAATTCAAACCTATTTTTTGTATTTAAAACCTTTGTTACATAGTCTACTAATGAAATTCAAAAATAATTTGGAAGTTGCAATAGAAATAAATAAATTACGTACAAAATAATATCTGTGAAAAAAACGCCAATTTCATAGGTAAGGACCCAATATTACCTCAAATTGTAACCAGACGTTAGGGATATGAACCGATATTGCAAGAAAATTTTCATAACCTACCAATTTTTTTTCCTTATAAAATTATTCAGCATGCATTGTATCACTACTTTGTCTTACTGACGTGACGTCACAACTGTCACAAGTGACCCGCTTCTTCCATTTGTCTAAGGAGTGTAGGCAATACATAGCTGCTCCATGAATTTTCAAAAATGAGTTTTACTTTGTTTGTTAAGACTAACTTAAAATTTTCTTGCAATATTGGTTCATAGCCCTATTATCTACATCTGGTTACAATTTGAGGTAATTTAAAAAATAAAGGCTGTATACATTACCATAGTAATCCCGGTAAGGGCATTTATTTGTGTGATGAGCTCAAATATTTGTTCCTGAGTCATGGATGTTTTCTATGTATTTAAGTATTTATTTATCTTTATAAGTATGTTTATCGTCGTCTAGTATCCATAGTACAAGCTTTGCTTAGTTTGGATCTAAGTCGAGTTGTGTAATAAGAGTGTCCCCAAATATTTATTTATTTATTTATTCTATAGTAATAACCAGCTTGTAGGCTACGGTAGCCTAGTGGTTCAGGCATGCGGCTGTCAAGCGGCGGTCGTGGGTTCGAATCCCGGCTCGTACCAATGAGTTTTTCGGAACTTATGTACGGAATTACCGTTAGCTTTTCGGTGAAGGAAAACATCGTGAGGAAACCGGTCTAATCCCAATAAGGTCTAGTTTTCCCTCTGGGTTGGAAGGTCAGATGGCAGTCGCTTTCGTAAAACTAGTGCCTATGCCAAATGTTGGGATTAGGTGTCAAAGCGGACCCCGGGCTCCTTTAGGGGCACAACCGGGAATAATAACGCTAGGAGGATGAGGATGATGAGTAATAACCAGCTTGTCAAAAAACAAATGGTGAATTATGAGATGTTACTTTTTGTAAAAATTAAATTGCAGATAAGTAAGACAAATGTCTAGCATATTCTAGTCGATCTGAATAATTTTTATTTATTAGCGTTATTTAATTTTGTTTCTTTTTGCTGCAGCAAATAGGCAGCTAAACTGCTACAGTCTTTTTGATATTAGTGTACCATAATTTTATGTTGCCGGTGTAATTGTCTAATCTAAAGGGATTGATTACAACCATATACCAGAATCAATTATTTATTTTTGATTCGATTCGGTCTAGTCTTTACATGAGCTGTATACGTGACACGATTTTGTATAAAAGATTTGCTACGATTAGCAAAGGTCTAAAGATTTAAATATGTTTTAAACGTCACAGTATTCCAATATATGGTGATTCTGTGATAAATGTATAACTACCTGCCCAGCTAGCACGATAGGTTTTATCGTTACGTTTTGCGGTAAAAATGTAAGTAATCGTGACGATAAAATCTATCGTGCTAGGGCCTCTGCTAGTTATAAACGAACACAGCAGTTTTTTCGTCTTGGTCCTGTATACTTTGTTCAATATTTTTGACGGAATGATGTTTTATTTATATATTTTGTGGGACTAACTGTTTTAAGTATTAGTAAATAGTAACTTAAATAAGTAAACTAATTTTTGACTTCTTTAGATCCAATGGGATTATTAATTTTGTACCTAAGTTCGGTTGTTATTTCATGGTTAATGTCGATCAATGGTAAAAACATGACAGGTATTTACCTTATCAAGTAGATACTATTTTAACTCTTTCACCGTCATTCGTCACATAACGTCACATATTATGCCTATGTAAGCATATATGACTTTATGTGACGCAAACATGTCTTTGCTTCACGATAGCAAATAGGTATAAGAGAAAGGGTTAACGGACCACGATACACCATTTTTGTATATTTACAGTCACAACGTTCATATGTTAGACTAAAAATTAAATACCTATAAAACTTGTGGTACAGGATAGATGAGTTGCTTATAAAGTAGGAACTAGAAGAGTTATATGTATGTATATGTATATGGAGTGTATAATATGATATTGTATATAATTTAAAAAAAGTCGGTACCTATTTAATTTAAATTAGCTTACAATTTGAGACTGATGACAATTGGGTGCTTAGAAAAATCGTTTTCCTAATGACTAGTTGTTTCATTGGTTTTTAGTGTTTAGTGCCTATGCTTCCTATTTATATTTCCTATCTTAGCAACCGTATCATTCCAGGCTTAGCTTCAGAACTCTTTAAACATTAGAAGGGCGAACATAGTTAAGGCTCTCACGTGATAAACGGCAAGATAGAGAGCATCCGTCAAATATACTTGGGTCGTTGTCAGATTTAGGTTCGCGTCTCTTCGGTGGACATAGCTAATAAAGTTAAGGGCTCTAAAGCCTAATTTTAGGTTGAATTCTGAATCCGCATAAACAGCGTTGCCCCTTCTATAATTCTATGTAATAAAAACATATTATATATAAACGGAAGCCCTTAACTATTGACCACCGGAAAGATGATTTTTGTTTTTGTGACTGACAATGACCCACTTAAGCAAAGTGAAAATTTGGATAACAACAACTTAGATTTCATTTCAAAGTTCAATATTTCAAAACCAGCTGAACCGACTTTGTTGAAACGTAGCTAAGAACCATCTCGACCACGTCAGCTTTCGGACAAAAAACCGCATTAAAATCGGCTCATTCGTTTAGGAGCTACGATGCCACACACACACAGATACGCAGACACGTCAAACTTATAACACCCCTCTTTTTAAAAATTTACGACACCATTGCTCCTGTCTCTTACTGGGGTTCAATGCCCCCTCATAGCGAATAATTTTTCTATTGGCTTTGATTGAAAATTAAAATTTCTTATCAGATGCTTTTGCTTGGCAGACTTTACAAGTGTAAGCAAGATCCAAATGCTTAATCATCTCATGACGATCAAACGCGGCTGTAATAACCCGCAGTTGTAAATTAGGGTAAACTCACCTGTCGGCATCACTCTAATTTGGGAACACAGAAAAAATCCGAAGTCATTTGCCCAAAATCATCATTATTCCAAAATAACAAAATTCCGGACGCTATTTTCCGCTGAACGAAAATTTGGGCGCAGACGATTTAATGGAATACATAAAGTTAGTAATATTATAGCCTGAAAAATGAAAAATTTGTTCAACGGAACATGGTTTTAGGAATTATGAAATTCGGAAAAAATATGATCTACAAATGACTCTACGCAAATATGTAGTTTACCTCTCCAATTTAACATTAGCTCAGGGCTGTTATTCGCTACGCGTTAATGCGGCTCACCCCGCCGGTCACCCGTTACGAAACTAGACCCCTATAGAGGTATATAAATATGTAGCTGATGCAACAATAATCGCGTTGATGTGGGAACAATATTACTAACAAAATAATACATGATTACAACCACAATAATAGAATTCGTTAGTGACAATATTTGAAACTGTTCGCTTAACAATTTTCAACGTTGTTATCTAAGATTGTCAAGGTAACAACAAATTAATAGCAATAAAAAAGTGGCTGCACCAACTATGAACTATGCACGGCTGTGTGGGGTTAAAGTTTTCTTGTTACCACAACAATATTTTTCTCTCAGTGTACCTACGCATAAATCACCTACTACGCATCGCGGTGTCAAGGTATAATTGTGGGTGAGCGTTGAGGTGAGCTTAATAGTAGTTTATGCTACTAATACATAATGAGAGGCCTTAAAACACGAGTGTGGTTTTATGAAACGAGCGTGTTTTAAAGCCTATTTATGTACAGTTGCATACACAACTTTTTCTAAACACATATCATAAGTACTCTAAGATGGGCTCAGAAGCCGTAGGAAAATGACCTGCATTGCTACGAGTGCTACCTGTAAGTTATCTTTGAAAAAAAAAAGTGAAAAAAAATTCAAAAAAGTTTAAAAAAAGAAAAAAAATGTGGTAAAAAAAGTAAGAAAAGTAAAAAAAAGTGAAAAAGGTAAAAAAAAAAGTAAAAAAAAAAAGCAAAATTAAAAAACAATAAATTGACGTTTCGTATCGATAACTTTTTTAATATCTATAGATACTAGAATGGAGACCCACTTGAGTTTTGACAGCTGTTCCAAAATTAAACTCATAACGATACCAAAATCTGTACTGTAATAACATTACAGTACAGATTTTACCTACTACCACAGACAAGAAAGTTGTCATAGTAAAATTGGTTGTAATAATGCTGGTCATTACCGACGGTTTCTGAACGCATTTAAGAGCACTAATGATATGTGCGTAGATAAAACAAGTTACAGAATAGGGGGGCTGGAATACATACATACGTCATTATAATTTGTCCATTTACTTGGACAGTCGAGGGAGGCTTCCTTTTTATGTTACGGGTTTTATCGATGTTACTGAAACAATCAAATCTTAGACAAACACTTTTTTATCCGGCAACGCATGAGACAAATCTGTCATATGTTTGTAAGGGAAACTGTTCTCAACCAGGTATTCAATTATTTATAATATAATACATATAATTATATCAATGGCTTACACTAGCAGTTCCGGGCTGCTATACGTTGTAATTGGTTTAGTGGACACAGTTATAAAACAAAATTAATTTAAAGTTTAGTTTAAAGTAACGCATGGGACGAAAACGTGGAGCGGCTCTACTGTCCTCGCGGATTATTCCCACCCGTTACCACCAATTTGTTACCAGTGGTAACAGCTGGTATTTCTTTCCCCATCTTTTACCAGTGGGAACATATGGGAATAGTAAGTGATGGTAACTACTGGGTATTTTTTCCAGTAGTTACCACCGAGTACTTTAGTGGTCAGTCGCCATCAGATATATCGGAGCGGCCAAAGTACTCACAAATATCTGAACACGTCTCTATTGTCGAGGCATTAGAGACGTGTTCAGATATTTATGAGCACTTCGGCCGCTCCGATAAATCTGGTGGCGACTGTACAAGATAGGGAAAAAATCCCCAGCTGTTACCACTGGTAACAAACTGCTGGTAACAGGCGGGAATAACCCGTTCCTGCGTGAAAACAAATATTATGTTTGAATTAGTCAAGAAATTGTCAAAACATAACCTTATTGTCATAGCATTAAAGCGTGTTCTGATTTTACTGACAACTTTGCATGTAACGATGTATAAAGGTGCTGTGTACTATGGTTTAAAAATAGGTGTTTAAAATAAGAAGTATTTTATTAAACTAGAATTTTACACTTGTAACGCTGCCTAGTAAAAATGACCTGTTTCGTTACACTTCACGTAAAGAAGACTTTATTACTTACGTTTTTATTTATTTGAATTGTCCATCGTCATCAGTGTAACTGTTATGGGCCCTCAAAAAAGTGTAATTAAACCTCTGCGGGATTATTAAACAGGAGCACAAATAATTTACTTCAAAAACAAAGTTTTAACCGACTCAAATTCAGTAGTTCGCCTTATTTGAAGAGTTCCCTCGATTTCTCCAGGATCCCATCATCGGATCCTGAGCTGATGACCATGGGACCACCTGAAAAGGACTCCCTTTCAAAAAAAAATCGGTCCAGGCGTCTTTGAGTTTTTGGGGAACATATATACATAAAAAATAAAAGATTCCGACGAATTGAGAACCTCATAGTGTTTTGAGAAATAAGCAACACGGGCGCACTGGGAATAATGTAAATATTGTAATATATTATTTTAAAAACATTGTATGACGTTTTAAAACAAAAACCGATTGTCAGAGACAGGCGTTGACAGACTCTACTTCGTTCAAAATACAAAGAGTCTAGTCTTCATAAAAATGGCCAGCGTTATACTCCAACACCTCCTTTTTGAAGTCGGTTAAAGAGTGTAGTGGTCTTTTGAGTTACGGGATAAAATATAAAGGGTGACCCAAAGAGTTTTGTGTTTTCGTGTGTTGCGGGACTGAGTATAAAGGGTGACACAAAAGTGTAAAATATAAGTTAAAGCAGACGCCTGCGGCGGTACCACGAACTTCGAATTTCGAATTTCGTATATCTCCGTTTCGGTCGCTCGAGTACCATAAACCATAAGTGCGATAGAGACGGAGATATACGAAGTTCGAGATTCGAAGTTCGTGGTAGCGCCGCTGGCGGACAGTTTGTGAACGTGATCGAAATGAAGTTTCCGTCAAAATTTTCATTATTGGTACAAGCTTTTATTGCCGACTGTACTTTTCTGTATACCGTCATCAACTACTAATTGAGAGGATTCTAACTATTTCTAACGAGCCCAAACTCAACGGGGTTACGTCGGTTAAGTACCTACCTACTGAACATCAGATCAGCTCGATGGTGCAGTCGCCATCACATACATAGGTACACTATAGGTGTTCAAAAATATCGGCACATGCACCCTAATGCCTTGAAAATAGAGGTGTGTTCCGATGTTTGTGACGTGCTTGTTTGCTCCGATGTATGTGATGGCGACTGTACCATAATATTGAATTGTCATCCAAACTATACCTACCTATACCCAAAATTTCAGCTCAATTGGTTGAAGATATCTGCTTCAAAATTGAGTTGCATGCCAACTATAAAGCAAAAAATGACAGAGCCTCAGATAATATACCGATAGCAAAAAAAATCGTACGGCACTAACTACCTACAGTGTGTGTTTGCCAATTTTCAGAGGTCCCAATACAGTGGTGGATGTCTATTTTAATCCTAGTTTTATGAAGAGTAGACATAGTTTATATTTGATTTTGTTGAAGTGGAGTTTTATATGAAATAAATTATTACTTGTTTAATATTGTTTTTAATAAACCTAATTGTTTACCAAAGAATAACATACCTTTGAAGATGCTGATACGTTTTGTATTTCAAACCTTAACCTATCGAACGGTGGAGTTAACTTCAGGGTCAAATAGAAAAACAAAATTTTGTTTCATTAAAAATTAACTCTATAAATCATCAAAATAAACCCATGTTAACTTGATTAGCTGGATGTGCGCGCCATCTCTTATGCTTCATCTGTACTTACTCGGCAGGTATTGCCTCATCGCGCTCGCTGTGAGCTTTGAGGTAGTTACGTAGCTGTTTCCCCGCTAATATGCCCAGCAGCCATTTTGGAGTTATGTGTTAGCGCTGGTAGATGTCGCTGGCAACCTTATTCATGACTTGCACAGTTAAGTGCATAAGTAACACAAGTTTCCGCGACCTTATACTATGACTATAATTATATTGTATTTTTAATTAATACGTACAGTCGAGTTCAAAAACATGTGCGCGGACATTGTGATAAAAATATGTGAACACGGCTTTATTGTTAAGGGCATAAGGTTGCTCAGATATTTTTGAACCTTTGGGAACGTACATATTAATGAATTCGACTGTACCTACATATTAAAAAAAAAATTAGGCCGCTCTAAATGCACGCTTTCTTTTACACTAAACTGGACATTATATGAATATATAAATTCACGTCTGTGTTGTTTATTATCGAAAAAAAAAGATAATTAAGTAAATACTTACTTCCAGGAAGTTAGTGTCAATCCCGCATAATTCTACTTAGTAACTCAAATGATCTCCTTAACGTACCTATCTGTTAAAGGAGTAAGTAGGTTAGGCTAGTTATATATAGCGTTTAAATTTAGCAAGTATCCGAGAGAGTTACATTTTTGTTACTAATGTTAAAAATACTGACACCCATTGAAGTGTGCCAATATTCTGTTGTCTCGCTAAATTTAACAGACGTCCTGTGCCAAGTGCGGGACTTTAGTAAAGAATTTACTTTAAAATTGTTTCTGATTCTTAAACTCTTGAGCAAGACTCGAGAAAACATATTTGAACTCAAGAGCAGGATAAGGTAAGGATGATAATCATAAAAATCAAATTTCAAGTTTTCAACAATTTGTATTTTCGCACCTTAGGTGATTTCATATTAAATAAAAATCTTCTTTTTCTCTTATATACACATTAAATCCAAATTTAGTCAGAGTGTATTTACAAATATATTAAATAGAATTTAGTAAAAATTAGTGAGATTTAACAATACCTACATATACTTAAAACTATATCTTAGAACATCAACAACATCTTTCACACCGGTGAAATATATACGATAGCTTAAATTATAAAACATAGGTACACAAAATTCGTAAAGAATTCGTTCTCATTCACTAGAGTGAACACCACAATGTAGTCGTTATTCTCTTTGAGTCGGTTCGGTAGCAATAGCAACGTGAATGTAGGACAGTCGCAACAGTGCCTCCGCATTCAAGAGTTGGTTATGTCAGCGCCGCCCTGCCGGTGCCACCATTACTGGGCACCTCGCTACTCGTATGTCATACAAACACCGTATATCAATAACTTTAACGCGATGCAACATTACGTAAAATGTGTAAGAATTTAGTCTTCTCCGTTTCAATTGTCACTCATTTGACTAACATGATTATACACTTTATTAATACCTATCTACTCTAGCCTTGTCTATCGGAGACGTGGTCTCACCTATAACAGTAAAAACGTTAGATATAACTCGAACACCTTTCTCGTCTTGTATATGATCACTGTCGCCGAAGACTTGCGTCTGCGGCCCGCCCGGGGTCGCTACTGTGTGGTGCACTATTCAACAATGGTTTACTTGAGAACATGGAACAAACTTTGTTTTTGAGTCAAACTAAAATGATTCAAACTTCCAACAAGTGTAGGCCCACGAATTAGTAATATTATTGTCAGTTATCCTAAATTCATACGGACCGACATCACTAAAACCCACCCTGCCGTGTAGGTATTATCACTGTGCGGTGACATGTTTCGGCCTAATCAGCTTTGCTTAGATTCAGTATAATTGCACTACCATTTGTGTCGTTTTAGTCTGATAGACGCCCGGTGACTAACATAATAATTATGACTTTATGATACTAGTGATTTTTAACAGTAGGTATATGGTATCATAAGTCGAAGGCAATTTTATAAACTCTCGTTCTCACTTTATAAGATATCTAAAGGCTATTTGTGCTTAATTTTGTACTATAAAGGAAATCTAATAATGCAGTTACAGCTATGACTCGAGAACCAAAGCGGCAG
This sequence comes from Epinotia brunnichana, assembly GCA_963854355.1. Lineage (NCBI taxonomy): Eukaryota > Metazoa > Arthropoda > Insecta > Lepidoptera > Tortricidae > Epinotia > Epinotia brunnichana. Next base: position 12,294,369 of record OY977948.1, read on the forward strand.
AAGTCACAAATTGCACGGAAGAGCTAACTGACTTGCGTAACATAATCACAGTTACTGAAGCCTACCTTGTACAAATAACCTATCTACACGTTATATTAACTATACAAAAACCTATGAGTATTATAAATAAGGGGCACTCGCTGTTTTTGAAATTAATTAATATTGATTAAGAGATCATAATTTAAACGCTAACACTATCCTCGTCATTAGATTAGTCTATAATACGAACATTAAAACATATATGCCACTGGGAAAACACTTAAAACTTTCGGAAATAGCCAAACGCGGAAAATTAAATAGCGAGATTAGACTGAAGAAGTGCAGAATGTAAGTTGAAGAAGTTAGTTGTGGATAGGTGAGAAGGCCGTTACCTCTATTACAAGAAGCGGGATTGAGCAAATGTTGTTAAAATAATCTTTGAGCAAGAGAAGACTCGACAGCAGCTCTCTAATGTACCACGAGAAATAGACAAAAGATACGAAATATACATACGTAAAAAACAGCGTAAGATATTGTACACGACATTCTCATGCCCATATCTTCGACTAGAAAATATAATATAAAATAATATTTATCACGTAGGTATTCAGCAGTCGTGTTACACTTAGTATTAAACAATAAGTGCAGTGGCACGTTGTAAAGTTAAATTAATGGCACAGTTTCACGTTAGTTTCGTCAAATAGGTACAAGAATATTAAACATACAATACTTAAGTTAGGTAGTCGCGGTCAGAGAAGGTTCACCACCTTGATTCATCTTTGACACACAACTTTACTTCCTACCTTAAACGTAGGACAATCGCTACACCTGTAATGGGATTTTGGCAAGTTTATAACATTTAGTTGTGTGAGGTTAGTAAACTTTTTCTAACCTTGGTCCTACCTGTGGATAGGCTCATTACATATCACTTTCTCATGCTTCTTGGAGTTTTGATGTGTGCTCGACAAGCACGCAAGAGACAACTTTAGCTTAGCTACAGACTTGTCGTCAGACAGAAGATATGTAACACTTTGCTCGCGCGCGGCGAGTGAACGATCAGTTTGTTGCGGAGAAGCGCGCACTACTCGGACACTTTAGGCCGCTTCGTATCTTGTTCCCAGTCGAATTCATTCAATTAGCCTATCTAAATTAAAAATAAATACATCGAGCTGATCATCTCCTATCATACAAATATGTATAAAAAGATATATATAAATTTCAATGAATTTACATATGTAGAGTTAATAAAGCTTCGTTAAAGACAATTCTTACATCTATTCGATGAAATTATTTCATAACTTCAACGTGAAAGTAAAAGTTCAGATGTCCACCGAGTCTGAGGTGGAGGGCTCGCTGTCACTGTCACTGGAATGTGGGGACGCGGGCCCGGGCGCCGTCTGCTAGAGGTGCGGCGGGTGGTCGTGGCCGCCGCGCTCGCGCTTCATGCGCTGCTTCAGGTGCACCTTGGCGTGCCGCTTCTTCTCGTCAGAGCGCGCGAACTTGCGTCCGCACACGTCGCAGGCGAACGGCTTCTCGCCCGTGTGCGTGCGCACGTGCGTCGTCAAGTGGTCCGACCGGCTGAACGAGCGCATGCAGATCCGGCACTGGAACGGCTTCTGGCCCGTGTGGATGCGGATGTGCCTCGTCAGCTCGTCCGAGCGCGAGAAGCGGCGGTCGCAGCCGTCCACGGGGCAGGCGTACGGCCGCTCGTGCACGGGCGTCTTGCTCGGCCGGTTGGGGTACTTGCGCGGCTTGACGGCGACCAGCCGCAGCGGCTGCGCGCTCTGCTGGTACACCTGCGAGAGGATCTCGTGGCCCTTGCTCGTCGACGGGTTGTACTCGGCGAGCTGCACGGGCCGGTCGGAGGGCGGCGCGGGGTAGGGCTCGCGCTTGGGCAGGCCGGAGGGCCCGGGCGCGGGCTGCGGCGCGGGCTGGTACTCCTGCTCCCAGTGCTGCGGGGGCGCGCGGTACTCGCACGGCACGGGGCAGGAGGGCTGCGGGGGCGTGCAGTAGGTCGGCTGGCACTCGGGGGGCGGGAGGAGGTCGACGCGCTCCTCGTACTCCTGGTAGTACTTGTCGCCGGGGCCGGGGCCGGGCGGCAGCAGCCACTGCAGCGGCGGCGAGGGCGCGTGTTTCCCGGATGGGGGCTGCACGGGCCCGTATAATGAGGCGCTTGCGCTGGACGCGTTGCTGGCGTCCTCGGCGCGCGCGCCGGGCGACAGCGACGCCTCGTGCTTGTGGCGTCGCGGAGAACACACCAGTAACTCGTCGCCTGGTAGGCTACCTGGAACAAACAATAATACCACTTTATTGATAACGTTCAGAGAGTATGGGTTGGTTTAATTGGACCGATTGGTCATAACGACTTGAATTTATAATTACATTTCACGGTATTATAAAAAAAACGAATTTGTTTTAAGTTTAACGCGTATGAAAAAAGGGCAATACAACGGCGATCAATCGATTTGTTTCGGTGTCGGGATAAGACATAAACACTAGGAAGACATATTCACATGGACTTTAGATAGGTGTGACGCGTTTAAGCTGGCCGCGGTGCGGTGTTATTGTTCATTGCATTTGTAAAGCTGTAAATGGCAAGTCCCATTCGATTTTACAACTAGACTTTGTTTAGATCTTAAGACAAAGACGCTCAATAAGGCTTGTGTTGTGGGTACTAGGTGATGATATATATAATAGATACATACATATAGATACTTATATACATATATAACATCCATAACTCAGGAACAAATATTCGTGATAAACACACAAATAAATGCCCTGACCGGGATTCGAACCCGGGACCTCCAGCTTCGTAAGGCAGAGTCACTACCCACTGGGCTACGGAGGCCGTTAAATTTTTATTTGTAAACATAGGTTACAAGGTCTTACAAAGGTCTTATAGTGTATCTCTATGTTTTGCCATAAGGCATACAAATGTTTTAAGTAGAGATGGAGCATGCATAAACAGTTACAATTCTTCATCTGTCAAGTATTCCCTTAGTGAATAGTAGGCTTTTTTAACTAGAAGTGCAAACAAGCTTTTTTTGAACACTACCAATCCTTCTAACTTAGTTATATTTCTTGGCAATTTATTGTACAATGTAGGTGCCATCCCGAAAATACTTTTAGCAAGAAGAGCTTTGCTAGCTGTGTTTTGTGATTTCACATACAGTTTATGACATCTGCGAGCACTTTTAAACACAGAAAATTGGTCCATATTGGCCTTAACGTATACTGCTATTTCATATATGTATAGACATGGTAATGTCAGTATGTTGTGCCTAATGAAATGTGTTTTACACGATTCTGTTGTTGGTAATCTGCATACTGATCGTAGACATTTCTTTTGTACTTTGAAGGCCATCTCTCGATCTGTGGAATTGCCCCAGAATTAAATGAGACATGTTTATAAATGTGGTTGCTGTATGCCAACTGCCAGCCTTCACTCCAAACCTAATGTTTTGTTAAATATAAATGTGTTATTTCATGTGCATTATTTTGTTACTGAATTTAACATTTATTTGCTTATTCTTGTCATTCTAATAAATAATTCACGTTCCCGTCGGAAAGTAAATCATAAAGGTTTTTGGCCAAGTATATTTTTCATAATGTTGTTATTGGGCTGCAATTATATTTTCTGTTTATTTACGTTTTAGAGTAATCATTTTTTTTCTAATAACTTCTACTTAAATCATTATTTATGTACAGTCAAGGACTTTAATTGACGAGACATTTACGTGTTAACTAATTTTGGTTTTTTAATAGTAAAGTTTTGAAGTGTTCAGTATAAAGTGAGTTCGACATGGCTCAACGATTAAAGTCCGTGACCGACTATCTGTCTACCTCAGAAACGCCAGTTGCGAATATATTTAATACCAATTTTAAACTTCCTGAATTGTTTAGAAAATCATTTATAGGTACCTGGGTACGGTCAAGTGCAAAATTAATGTATCGATTTAATCCTCTCATAAATATGTACCGAAACCCAAATCCGCTGACATAAGAACGATGGGATACATATTTATGAGTAGGTAAGTTGTATGCACCCATATTTTTAGGGTTCCGTACTCAAAGAGTAAAACGGGACCCTATTACTAAGACTTCGCTGTCCGTCTGTCTGTCACTAGGCTGTATGTCAAGAACCGTGATAGCTAGAGACTTGACATTTTCACAGATTAAGTATTTCTGCTGCCGCTATAACAACAAATAATAAAGACAAAATAAAATAGATATTTTTATTGATAATGGTACGGAACCCTTCGTGCGCGACTCGCACTTGGCCGGTTTTTTACACTTGACTGTACTTGGTATTCGCCATTGTAATTACATATGTTCTCTTGCCAATTTAATTAATTAACTAAGTATCTTTATTTTACTGTAGAGAATAGATACCTAGGGTCATTTCGCCGGTTGGCGACCACCTAATTGCATGTGCCGGTAAGCGACCACTTAGCTGACTTGGAGAACTGAAAGCATATTTTCTCGTTTTTTTTTGTAAATTCCTATTCCATAACTATAAACAATAAGACATACGACTGACTGTTTCAATAGGCTCTGTAGAATTGATGTTATCTTGAATTGAAAAAACCATGTTCTTCAAGTGGTCGCTAACCGAAGGTGGTCGCGTAACCGGCGAAATGACCCTATAAGCTACCAGCTAAGTGTAACATAAGTCATAACCATAACAGCTGAAATAAAATCAGTAAAAAAACACTACTATGTTTGTGTCAAAAATGTTAGCCTGTTTGTTCTTTTTTTAACTCAACACGCGGCCGGATTGCGAACGGAAGGCCTGATATCTACAGGATGCTGCGATACCGGTATCGGCGCGTATCGTATCTCGCGGCCAGCATACCGTCCTCCGGCAAAAGCGGTTTACACACCCTACTGTCAGATTTCACATCCTAATCGGAAATTCTTAGCGCAGCAAACAATCGGCGCTACGTGTCTTGTGCTACCATTGGAATAGAATATCTATAAAAAACAATTGTAGTTAATTTATCAGACTGCCATTATTTATGCAAACTGGACAAACATATTTTCTAATAAGAATAATCAAAATTGATATCTAGATTGTGAGAGGTTCCTCAATCAAATGTTTAATTTGAGCAATTTGGATGCATTGAAATCTAATTCAGATATCTAAATTATTGCATATTCACCCGATCGCCCGAAAGGGCCTTATAAGATTCACCAGTTTTTTCACTACCAACACTGGCACAGAACACATTCTAGGTATCACAAGACCAACACGTTCTATATTAGCAGCGAGTAGGTTTATGAAGGGAGGCAGACGGCGATTCACAACGCGAGCTCATTCAGTGTCGCGTATCGATCCGAGCGATCCCGAGAGACAGAAATTTCCATTTCACTATAACTTTATAACACTTCAAACTTTTCAACGCCGCGTGCAACATTTTAAACAATTTTCAAACGAGATATTGAACGGTTTCAAAAAAATTACTGGCGAAAAGTTGTCCTCGCGAACGGTGAAGGATGGCGAAGGACACGCAACGGGAAGAAAATCGCATTGTTTATTTACAACGTTATCGGCAGCGGGGGCGCGGGCCGCCTACGTTCCCGGCGCGTACGCGTGACCACATCGCACCTGATATCGGCGGCGGCTCCAGCAGGCACGGGAAGAACGCTGGCAAGTCCGACGTGGACACCGGCGTGTTCAGATCCGCCATCATGTGGCCCAGCACGGGCGCCGGCGCCGACTTGATCGGGCAGTCGAACCCCAGGCCCATGTCGGCCAGGGACAGCAGGTGCGGGCCCACCGGAGGCTCAGCGTCCATGCCCATCCCGTCGGGCACCACCTGCTCCTCGGCCCACTGGCCCAGCGGTATTACGAAAAGCGCCAGCGTGAAGACGGCCTCTCGCGTGGCCTGTGCGAAGGGGACTGGCTCCGCGCGACCCCGCGTCGCAGTTTTATCAATGGAGAAGCGGTCCCATATTCGGTAGCGGCGCGCGCCGGTCAGCCAATCGCGCGGCGCTGTGCCCCCCCGCCGCTGACGTCACCGCCCGGCCCGCCCACCGCCCGCGCCTCCCCGGGCGCCCGCCCGCCGCCTGCCGCGTCGGAGCCGACTGCCGGCACGAGCCCGACAGCCTTCTCCGGTAGACGTATGCTTCCTAGACCGCTACTTCATTCAACTTTGGCTTGGGGGGTTCAATCGATACGGATTTTTTGTAACTTGTTTTTAATATTGATGTCAGTTGTTATCTTATTTTATCCAAAGAAACATTTGTATTTTTTTTTGTTAAGCTTAGATATTATTATTGCTCTATCAAAAGTATTTTTTTTTATTTGGGATCTTGGCGCCTATTCTCTACCTCTTAACTCAGTGTTTTTCACAACCTGTTTAACGAAGCGACCCCCCTTTTTTTTTCTTTTTTTTTATAAATAAATAGATAGGTAGGTACATATAGGGGACAGTCTTAACACAAATCGATCCAGTTCCATAGTATAAGCGCAATAAGGCTTGTGTTATGGGTACTAGACGACGATATATTTAATAGATATACAATACATATACTTAAACTTAATAAATACATAATAGAAATCATCCAAGACTCAGAAACAAATATTCATAACCTACTCATCACACAAATATTTGCCCTTACCGGGATTCGAACCCAGGACCTTCAGCTTTGTAGGCAACGTCACTACCCACTAGCTAGGCTAACCTTTCTACTGAAAATATATTTTGCGAACCCCTACTCTCCTCTGTTTTAATTATTTTATTTTTATTTTAGGAATATTAAAACTTTACCTACTTAGGTACTTATATATAAAATGGAACTTTAAAATACTGGTAACTGCCACCCCTTCAAAAGCGGGGTAGCGACCTATACAGGATGAAAAACACTGACGTGAGTAAACGCCTGAAAATAAACGCTATGCATAACTTTTTAGTAATAAGTACCTATATACCTACTTATTCAATATTAATGTACTGGCATCAAGAAATACCCTAATTAAGCTATTAAACTGATAACAACGCGATTCTTTGCTTCGCTGAATTTGAATTTATTTTCTAATACCTATATGTACATCTGTACCTAAGTATGTACCTATATTAGAAAATAAATAAAAAATAATTACCTATGTATTGGCAAAAATAAATTAAAATATTAAAATAATAAACCATTTATTTCAGCCATGCCTATACATGCCTGAAAATAATAGTAGTTTATCTACACCCATATCATAAATCCTCTAGAATGAAGAAAAATGTATAAGAGCTGTTTGTGGTATTCAACAAACATACTCATGTAAACCGCTGTTTATAAAGTTTCACATACTGACAGTTCCGTGCCTATAGGTACATTTATGAAGTAGCTTTATATGTAAAAACAAATCGTAATCAATTCCTTAGTTTTAATAGTGCACGTCAACGAGGTAAAATTGACACCAAGACCAATGAAAACCGCCTTACTCGGAAAAAGTGTGTTTGCCATGGCACCCAGAATTTTTAATAATTTAACAACCTAAGCCATACTACAGATAGAGGATGTAATTAAATTCAAAAAAGAGCTACACAGTTATTTGACAAAAAAAGCGTAACTGTTATTCTATAAATGATTATTTAGTTGACATGCATGATAATACTTACATATAGGAGTGCTCTATTATTAATAATGTTTATCCTTTTACCAATTAATCACGACATAGTTATTGATATAAGCAAGTTGAAATTACGATTTATTAAAATTAATATTATTTAGTTTTTAGGTATTTGACATTTAATTATAATGAAAATCTTGATCGTATACCTACCTACTGAAGTCTTAATTTGAATTTTAATTTTAACTGAATTTTGTATGCCTTGTGGCAAAACACAGTGAGACATGTTTTTTTGATACCCTACCATACCTTGTATAGGTACCTGTGTTTGACAAATAAATTATTTGAATTGAAAAAAAAAAAAGAATGTGTTCGGAAACCATATGTAACGACCACCATAATTGCAACCATGCAGTAACGTAACATCAGCGTTTTATCTGTGCCAGTGTTATTATACTTATTATAATGTATGAATAGTATTTTATGCAACTGTTGTATAAGAAGGGTCTTAAAAGGCGAGTGGCGTGGGTTGCGCAATTAAAGACACCACGAGCATTTTTAGACCAGTTATACACCGTTGCATACAATACTTTTTCTACGACAAATTTTAAATAAATAGCAGACTACAGAATAGTGAAACTTTTCAGGCAGCAAGTTTTCTATTCGTACTTTTGCTACTCACGCAATTTCTTCAGGAGTGCTGTTATTAATTTCTTCGACCATGTTAAAAGGAACGCACACTTTTGTCTTCACAAACACGAATAAAATCTTAATAGTTTACAACGAATAGTTTATCATCTTTCGTCTTTTCTTTTCATTTTGAACTGTATTTTGGTGGGAAATCGGAAATGTGACAGCTCTTGCTTATGGTTTGTTTTTATTTTTTATTTGATTGCACTTGCCATCTGAACCAAACCGAATCCGGACCAGGACCGAATTCAAACTGTTTATTTTTATAAATAATACCAAGAATTTATAAAACATGTAATTTAACACACAAAAGATGATGATTTATTATTATTGTAGTAAATAATTTATAATATAGGTACAAATGTTAAATCGTAAATAAATACTTTTATTTCGAAATATTTATGAAGTTGGCACCACTGCATTATAGCGGCATTAGCGGCCGATTTAAAAAAAAGTTAAACAGTGCTTTTATGAAAAATGTACAAACCAAAAAAGTACGCTAAACAGTACGTTTTTGGGCCATAGAGCATAGAGTTTTGCGACGACTTATTAGTGGTGTCATTGTATTTGAGCTACAGCCAAAATGACAAATGACAGATAACGGTACAGGAGTAGAAAAATACTTTTATATCGAAATATTTGTTTATGAAGTTGGCACCACTGCAATATAGCGGCCGATTAAAAAAAAAGTTAAACAGTGCTTTTATGAAAAATGTATGAACCAAAAAAGTACGCTAAACAGTACGTTTTTGGGCCATAGAGCATAGAGTTTTTCGACGACTTATTACTGGTGTTATTAAATTTGAGCTACAAGCCTACATAAATGACAGATAACGGTACAGGAGTAGAAAAAAATCATAATAACATCGATAATCGATGTTATTATGGAAATCAGGTCCGGTGTTGGGGTGGTGCATGTCCAGTGGAGTTGGTCATGATTTGAAATCTAGTCGACCATGGCGGTGCAATGGCGGTTATTCTAATAGTGCATGTAGGTAACTGTACCTACCTACATAATTAGGCATTACTTAAACACTCGTGTGATGTTATTATGAAATGAGCCGAGGCTCGTTTCATAAATATCAGTTGAGAAATGCGACCTGCAGGTATCACAAGCTCTCTCGATTTTTCTAGCACTACCTATCCGTCTCTCTCTTATTAGAAAAAATTAGAAAGAGAGGTATAGTGCAAGAAAAATCGAGAGAGCTCGCGCGTCGTCTTGTGATAGCCGTGCTTTATAGGAGAACAGCTGGACAGCGGGTCACCTGGACATCCGGACATACGAAATAATTATGGCCCTAATAGCTAAAAAAGAAAAGTTCGTTCGCGTCGCTCGCTCGTTCAATAAACATGTAGATATCTATTTTCTCTATCTATCTTTATATGTCTATGCAGGTCATCTGGTATTTAAATGAGTCCTTGCCCGTTGAAAAACAAGGAGTCCGTTTCGAAACTCCATACTTCTTCATATTAATGAAATGAAATATTGGAGAAGGAAATAATACATTTTATACCGGAAGTCCCAAATAAGGTGAAGGGGGGGGGGGGGGGGGTTGCATAGGCGAACTCTCTGGTAAAACTCACTCTACTTAACTTACTTAACTCTAAGAGAGTTAGGTAGTAAGTAGAGTGGTTTTATAGAATCCTCTTACCTACTTACTCGTAGTACCTAACCTTTAAACTTCCTAGGTAGGTACCTAACTTTCATGAATGTTTGCGTAGGCATGGAGAAACTGGGTTCTGGTCGAAATGCAGGTAGAGTTCAAATAACGCTTTTATATCTTTACAATCGTTTTACGCAGGGCATAAATAACCTAATAAAACCAAGGTATCAATTATTTTACATCTATTAGAACTATCTCGTGTAGGTACCTAATTAAGATTTCTATGATAGTATGATGTAGGTAGATACCTAGTTGTATTACTTTTACTAGTTTTGTATTAAAAGTGTAAACGTTTGATGGTTGGTGGATGAGGTCGTTAGACGCTATGTTTAAAATTCCTGAGAAAAATTGTTACGATAGAGTGCAGTACATACGTATCGCTCTCCATCTACAGTTACTGTAATTTTACTAACATCATTAAAAACCAATGATCTGACACCTTTAAGGGGAGAAGTACACATTGCGAAATGTTGGTTTTTTGAAGCACTAATCATCATCATTACTTAAGAGCCTTGTATTTGTTGGTGGAGTAACCACCACTTTTCTCTGTCCATTGCCAGCCTCTTGACTTCGACATATGACTCGACATCAGCTTTATGTTTTATTTGGCTAGAATATGTTAGCCTAGGCCTTCCTCTGCCTCTCTTGCCTTCAATTTTACCCTCCAGGATGTTTAGGAAGAAACTGTCGTGCCGTATCAGGTGGCCCACCATTTTGCCTCTCCTATTTCTAATACATCCTAGCAAACATCTTTTCTCATCTACCATCCTTAAAACTTCTTCGTTTGTCTTTCTCTCCGTCCAGCTAATCCTTTCCATCCTTCGCCAGCACCACATTTCGAAGGCCTCCAGTCGTTCTCTGTCTCTCTGGGTTAGCGTCCACGACTCGCTCCCATATAAAGCAATGCTCCAAATGTAAACTTTAATCAGTCGCTTTTTAGCTGTTTTTGATAAGCGTGCTTTTAAGAGATGCTTTTTGTTATTAAATGGCTTTTTGGCCATAGCAATCCTCGGTATGATGTCAGGGGTGCACCTAGAGTCACTGGTAATGATACTTCCCAAATATTTAAATTTCTGAACTTGCTCTATTGTCGTATCTCTGATTACGATTGGGTTTCTGTATACGGTTGTGTGTTTAGAGATGGTGAGAATTTTAGTTTTATTGCTAGATACCAAAAAAACTTTTGAGGAATTAATTCCCAGAAAGCTGGATAGTTATTGTTTTAATACCTTCATTTGGTCCTAAATGCATGTAATCCGAGTTTGCACCATCCCAGGAGGTGTGCATAAATTTTGGGGGCCCAATAACCGCGAAAGTTTTGCTCTTTTTCAGTTTTTTTCATGTAGCACAAAAACAGTACGACGGACGGAAAATGTATTCTATTAACATATTAAAGAAGGTCAATGTATATAATGTGAAATTTTATTTTCTAAATTTCTTATTCTATGGGTTTTTCAGCAGGTATATTTCTTCAAAGATATGTTGATCTTGAAAAGTCGCTAAATGGCATAATTTTCCCAGTTTCTAACCTTTGATTTCGACTATACTACTGAACCGAATTTTAAGTTTTAGATATTCATTCGACGCAGAATTTGACCATCTTTAATATTGAATAGTATACATTTTCTGTCCGAAGTACCGTTTTTGTGCTACATAGCAAAAATTTATACACACCTGGGATTGGGCAAACTCAGATTACACGTAGGTATTTAGGACCAAATGAAGGTATTCAAACGATTTCTAGCTTTCTGGGAATTCATTCTTCGAAACATTCTAATTTGATTGGCCTATAAGCTAAGGCTCTTGAATGAGCCGGTAAAAAATTATGAAAAAGAAAAATATTCTTTAATATTTAGTTAATAGTTTTGAGTGTTTATGAATTTCTAGTAGGACACTAAATAGCTAATATCAAAACAGTTCTTTAATAGGTAGAGGCTGTTTTCAACAATTTGCTAATACTGCTTCAAATCTAACTAGTGCAAACGATATTTGCTATAAAATCTGAACGTAGCTTATTCCGAAATAATCATTCGTTTTGTCAATATGTGTTTTTATTAAAATGCCGTAAGTTGGTCGGTGCTTGACCGAAGAGCACAGCATATCGAGCTAACATGTAAGCGAGCGAGCGAGACATTACCCTTACGTGCTCAAGTATTATCCTTTCAACTGTATAGCATAGGTCGCCTTGATCTTGTTCGCGTTAGTGGCAGGTCGTGCGCCCACTCGCGAAACCTACACCAACAGACCAACGGTGACCGCAAACTAGTGACACTATAAGGCTGGTAAACATTGTAAAAAGTAACGGATTCTACCTTTACAGGCGGCGGGAAACGGTATCGATTGGTAGGTAGGTGCTATCCAATCACCCCAAGTGGGTACGAATGTTGCTGTGGTAAAAGATTAACATTGTTTACGTCACACCTGGCCATAAAGTGGCAATTACCGCCCGCTACGCGTGCGGGAAATCCAAGATTCTGGCCTAGGGAGATGTAAAATGTTTACGGGCGGTAATAAAGAAAGCCTGAGATCGCATATCGAGCTCTGGTCGAGATGCCACGCAGGTAAACGACGAATCGTGACCAGCGAGTTCAAGTACGGTAACTCAGGGGTGGTCTGAATGGTTTTAAAACGAATCTCGTGTCATTAATAAGCAATCAGATGAGTAGCGGCGGTGCCAGGCAGGCATGCGGTGGCGAGGCGACAATGGCCGTGTGCGGTGGCGGGTGCTCTGGGGAGCCCCGTACTCGAGACACGCCGACGCCTCTCGGGCCCACATGCAGCCGCTAACCCAATTATCGCGTAACGGAGACGATAAAGAAAAATAACAAACCCACGATTTCACTGCGGTCTAATTATAGCGCGCTATTTGTGGGTGCGCGAGCGCAGGCGGCATAGCGTGGCCGCGATGTCAGGGCTATTCCTGGCCGTCAGCTGACGCTCCCGGCTCGTAAACACCACGCAACCAATTGACGTAAAATGCGAACAATCGAGCTTTCAGCAGGTGAATCACTGGATGAAAACGTGCCTGTGGGAATCGCTCTAAATTTAACTTGACTGCTTTTGGTCCGGAGGCGGGGTGCTATTTCCACTCGTTGCTTCAATGACCGTTGTCTATTTCGGACGCGCGGTTATTCATATCGACTTGGCTTGTTATGAATGTTTAATTGCGTAAACAAGATGGGTACCTATTATTGTTGAGAAGTGAGTAACTCCAGTTTATGTTGCTGTTTCGGGCTTGGCAGGATAACTTAATTAGGTCTCGCAGTCTGCGTAAACAGCTTCGGAGATTTGTTTTTGTCGCAGGTACTTTATACCCTTGTTATTGCTCAATTTCGTTTATTTATTTTATTTAAACGTATGGCATACATTATTTGACCTTTTGAGTTTGTCATTGTCACTCTTTAAGTACCACCCAGGGGACACGTGCAGGGTTGTGGTAGGTATAGCTCCTGCGGACGCAAGTGACAGTTGTCCCCCCTTTGTCAAGTGAGTGGGCAACTCGACTGTTAGAGGTTCTTAAGCCGCCCGAAGGCCTCTAACTCGGCTTGACGACTACTGTCATAGACAGCAGCCGGGATCAACTGCTTGCGTGCCTTCCAAAGCACGAAAGCGCTCATTTATAGTAACCACTCAAACAGGCGGTCACCCATTCAAAGACTGACCGCTGCCATCTTTGCTTAACCTGCTCGTTTCCGATTCGCAGGCGCCGCTGGGCTATGAACGCTTATTTCTGAACTATAGACATACCTAACAATGTCGGGCACGAGTGTTTTACTTTCCATTAAGTAGGCTGCTTTCGGCATGGTGGTATTATCTAGCCGCGATTACAATGGGAAAGAAGGTGACAGTTTTGGCATAGGTATACTTACGTCAAAATGTATTTGTATTGACATCTATCTCATTAGCTAACTTAAGTACCCACTCGGTCGAATAATATTTTTGGGCTGCCGTCGCAGTTGCAAGAGGCAAGGCAGATTTAATATGAAAATGTTATTGATTCACCTGCAGAGGAGCAAGGTGCATAGGTATTTAAATTTCAGGTGTTCGTATTGTCTATTACCTACCTACATACTTGCAGCTCTACATACAGAAAATTTCGTCTTTTTTAGGGTTCCGTACTCAAAGAGTAAAACGGGAAGGGGAGACGGACGGACAGACGGACGGACGGACGGACGGACGGACTTAGTAATAGGGATTACTAAGTCCGTCCGTCCGTCCGTCCGTCAGACGGACTGTCTGCCACCAGGCTGTATCTCAAGAACCGTGATAGCTAGAGAGTTGAAATTTTCACAGATTATGTATTTCTGTTGCCGCTATAACAACAAATACTAAAACCAAAATAAAATATTTTTTTAAGGGGGCTCCCATACAACAAACATGATTCCTTTCCAACTCGCACTTGGCCGGTTTATTATATATTCAGCAACAGAAGTAAGTAGGTAGGGTAGGTCAAATCTGCATATGACTTTAATTATTAAGAGAACAAGGTATACCTATTATTCTGCGAAGCTACCTATTATATGCAGACTATCTAATTCAACATTGCCCCATAATACGTAGCTTGACCGTCAGGTCAATTGACATTCGGCTCGTGGCTCGAGAAATGCACTTCTTAATGACGACTCCGAAACATTTATACCTTGTGTCTTGTTCACTCTGCTGTCAAATTAAATGTGAGAAGAAGGAGGATCGCATTTTTTCCAAACCAGTAGCAAATATGTGAGTCATCAGTTGTCGCCTCGTGTGTTGAATGAGTATACAAACAGTTGTGGCCACTCGGGCTGTGCTTCCCACGGCCCAGGCGCCGGCGACTCTGGTGGGTGGCTGGGTCAAACACCAACCGTTCTAGTATGTACGCGATGTAATTGTAGTTTTACGAATCTTTGTCATCATCATCATCATCATATCAGCCGAAAGACGTCCACTGCTGGACATAGGCCTCCCCCAAAGAGTGCCAAAATGACAGAATCTGTGTGTGACATCCTAAAAAAAGAGATTTGTTTATGCGAATAATGTGGCGATCTGTACGTACCGAGAGCGAAACAAACTTTAGAATACGCAATGTGCAGATAATGTAATGCACCCATTCGAGGAAACCTCGTTGCAAGACACACCGGCACCGTCGTTTCAAGAAAATCTACTTCGATGCTTCGGGAATACCAGAAAAACGAAGGCGTTGCAGGCAGGTGACATAATAAAGGATCTTTCTTTACTTGCATCGCGGTAAAGGTGAAGATGTACCTTCAGCTAAATTACGATGGCTCAATGTCATGAATCCGCTTTTACCATTATCGGTAGAGAACACTAAAACGTAACCCTGTAGATTATGGAAGTAAAACATTGGAAAGGCAAATCCGGTCAAGACAAGCGCTAGGATAGTGGTTCCTAAACTTACCAATATCGTTTCCGCCGGGACCAACTGTTTACCCTCACTTAAATCTTAATACCTACTCGTTCATTTCAAATACCAGCTCTATTCATCATAAATTTAAGAGTTAGACTCGTGTCGATGTAGCTCCCTCCATCTGACTCTATCTAGAGCCTCCTCCTTGACCTCTTTATACGACGTGACTGCTACTTTGTGACTCAAAGAGATAAAGAATATTTTGGAAGCATTGGAGATGGTGTGTTGGCGTATAATGGAGAAAATTAGCTAGACCAGGCCCCGTATCATGGATGGCGTCTCATTCTATCGAACGGTGTCAGCCAGGGACGGATGCTCTATCCTGTCACTTATCGCGTGATAAGGCCATGCTACGGGGCCAGCTCTATTACCCCTTAAGAATTCGAACCGATGCGCTAGGAGGATCATCATGATGCATTATCGGTGTAGATGAACGAAATCTGACAAAAGGCCTCGTGTTCGACTACATCAGGGGTAGGCAACCTTTTAGCAACCAAGGGCCATATAGGGGCTAACAAAAATTACGCGGGCCGCACTTCTTAAATATTTGTGAGTTTATCAGGCAATTCCGAAATTCTGATTTCAACGACCTTTACATACAAAACAGCCAGGGAGGCTCGCGGGCCGCAAGCAAGGGTCTCGCGGGCCGCATGTTGCCGACCGCTGGACTACATTAATCGAATTTAGAGACTTTCATTAAATCGTCATACCTACAGCCTGTTTCTAACTATCGTAAAAATAAGTACATTCTTATCCTAAAAGTAACGCGAGAAGGCGAAGAGTGAGACCTGCAGTCTGGCCAAATCATTAACTATAATGATCACATGAATCATGCCTGTGTCATGTTGTGAGTCGCTGCAAGCATCACCAAGCTGAAGTCACTCGGGCAGCGAGTGTAAATAAATAGTACTGCTAACAATACCCTGTCCAAATGCAAGCGGCCACGAAGCCAATAGCGGACAGGAATAGAAGCACTACCTTCGTTTATATTTGATCGATTCTATTTATAGAATGCAATATCGGTTATGGATTGTTTTGGCTATTGATTGGTCGGTCTGGTGCAACCAAAAAGAGTGCAAACTAATAATACTAAGTTCTTTGAATGGAAAATGTAGTGGTGTTGGTAAGAGCGGTCACTAAGTGACTAGTTTGGTGACTAGTGACTTTAGGGTCTGTCCGCGACAAGTACATTTGATTTTTTTACTTGACCCAATTTTATTTTAATTTAGCGATATCCTTATTCGATAATATGAAAGCTGTTGGATATTGTATGGAATACAATAGAATGTTCTTTTTAGGGTTCCGTACTCAAAGTGTAAAACGGGACCCTATTACTAAGACTTCGCTGTCCGTCCGTCCGTCCGTCTGTCTGTCACCAGGATGGTACGGAACCCTTCGTGCGCGAGTCCAACTCGCACTTGACCGGTTTTTATGTTATTATTTCAGTATTTTCTAGTACCTATAACTCGTGTATTTACCCTCGGAAATCGCAATTTTGGTTAAGTGGAACTGATGATGAAGACCACAGATGACTTATGGAACTCCTCAAAGATGTTTTTTTGCCCACCTGATGGTAAGATGTAATGTATGTTCGCCGATTTTTCCGTCAATTGTGGACCGATTTCCAAAATTATTTTTATTCGAAAGAGTATACTCCTGAGGTGGTCCCATTGTCACCAAGTCAGGATCTGATGATGGGATCCCAGGGAAATTGAGGGCAACCCTCAAATTTTATAGGTACGAGTGTAGTGATTTCGGTATTTTCTATTATGTATAACTCGTGTATTTAGCCCCGGAAATCGTAATTTTGGTGAAGTGGAACTGATGATGAAGACCATAGATGACTTATGGAACTCCTCAAAGATGTAAAGTACGTCAAAGATTCTGACATGATTCCGTTGAAGTAGCAACTAATGAAGTGTTAATTCTGAGATCCTTGAGGAATCGACGGAACTCCTCAAATATTATCAGCCCACATTCAGCGACTTGGGTTTTTTCTGTACCTAATAATCAACGCATTTGCTCTCGGAAAGCAGTTCATTTGGTAAATTGGAAAGGAAATGTGGAAATTTTCATGTACCATGTGGCTTGGCGAAGTACTGAATTGAAGTCAGTTTAAACCTTCTTTTTAAAGTAAATTATGTACTTGTTATAATAAATTACCTAATGAAATTTCCAGCTCTTAAAAATTACCTGAAAAAAAAACATTGATGTCAAAGGCTTCTTACAGGGTTGAGGACAATCTAACTGACAGAAATGCATGGCCCAAACCAGAGCAGAGTCCAACAAGTACACAGTTCCTACAAGTAAGCACTCCCAACGATTTAGTTAATATTCGCATTGTTTTTTTCTTTTTTTCTTGTGTTTATAATGTTTATATTCAGGTTTAGGTACTTTACTTATTTTAACTAGGTTAAGTAATACGATTTTGTTTCGGCGTTTCTTCTTTTAACAATAGTCTACTTTTTCAGAAACGCTAGTAGATTTTTGACTTGTAAAAGTGCTATTGCGGCCTACTTGCAGAATAAAAATAATTTATTTCATTTATGTTTACTCTAGATACCCGAATTTTTCCTGTATCCACTTGTGTTTAGTAATGACGTGTAAAAAAGTGCTCCACGGGGATTTGGAGTGCTGCCGCCCGCCCAGCGTTGACCGATAACGCGCGCTGAAATAGCGCAGTGATGCAAACGCGCGCAAATAGTTCTCGCTCATTGGACAATAATGCGCGGCTTGGCAACTCCACTACCCGGCCGCACGTCACAACGGACAGCTATAATTACGACACTCGAAAGCTAATCTCGAGCGGATTCTATGACGTGCGTGACACCTGAAAATCATCGTTCATTTAAAGACTGCGTAATAGGGGTAATCTAACGCCTACGTGCAAACGTAGCAGTGACTAGTATCTGGGTATTGTCCACCGGGATGCCATTTACGTGATAGGGTAGTCATAGATGCAGATTTAAATTGTTGAATCTCATCGCGACAACGTGGTTGTATCATAATGGCAGGGATTTACGTGGGCTAATGTGTCACCGAATAAATATCAGAAAAATACCTAGGTACACACGGGACCTAAATTCGCTTTTGGTGTATTCTTATTCGTAAATCATCTTTGATCATTATTTATGACGGACGACCGCTTTAGCCTAGTTGGTACTGACCCTGCCTACGAAGCAAGAGGTCCTGGGTTCGAATCCCGGTAAGGGCATTTATTTGTGTGATGCTGATGAGCACGAATATTTGTTCCTGAGTCATGGACGCTATGTATTTAAGTATTTATTTATCTATATACGTATGTTAATCTTCGTCTAGTACCCATACAAGCTTTGCTTAGTTTGGGACTAGGTCGATTTGTGTAAGATTGTCCGCAAATATTTATTATTTATATTATTTATTATCTCTGGCGATAATGCATAGCTAAGTGTGTATGAGCGCAATGAACTTATAATCAGATTGCGATTTAATTCTAAATAATATCGGTGACGGGAATTGTATAAGGCGTGAAAACCTTTCAAAGCTCCGATTCGATGATATCATGAAAACGATGATCAATATACCTATACCTATTGATAAGCACTGGATATTCCTGTCGATCCGTGACGTAAAGCAGGTTTACGTTTGTGACTTTAAAGAGAACGAAACAATGATTGCCGAGTAATTGTCGCGAGACGGCGAGGGTGCGCTGACGTCACGAGTGCTCGCCCGCCGACCCCCCTCGGCGTGACGCACGGCACCACCATAGTCAACACTATCACTATCACTAGTATAGAGATTAGATTGGAACCTACCGCCAAATACTTATGTGGGATCAACGAATACGATTCTCAATACAGTACGAGATCACTCCGACAGAGACAGCTCATCGAACGTTTGATAATATAAATCGCGTGAATAGTATGTTTGCCTTAGCCGTTTTTTAGAGCAGGAAATTGAAGTCTAGCTTGCTGTTTGTGGGTACTGACAGATATCTTCCTGTTTAAAGTACGGGGTGGTGTGGAATGCAATGAGTAGTTGCAAGTGAGTCATCCATTTTATTTTCTTGGCATTTGTTTCCCATTAATTTATTTTGGGTTCGGTGCTGAAACATTTGGGGTTTTATGAAGGAACTTGGAAGTATAACATTGTTTAATGATACCTAGTGTGTTCTACGTGGCTGGGTACGAATTAGATTCGGTTTGTATTTTCTCACTTTTGACACAACACAATATAAAAAATACACCTTCTTCAAATCATCAATAGGTTACTTAATTTTATTAGTGTAAGTAACCCTTTCTGCTTGTCTGTTATTTTTTCAGGCTTAAACCGCTGAAACAATTTAGATGAAACGAGGAAGGACATAAAGTAGTTTTTATCCCGGAAATCATCCCCTAAAGGGGTAAAATGACGGGGGTTTGTACGCAGGTACCATATAAACGAGTTCTACGCGGAAGAAGTCGCGGGCAAAAGCTAGGGTACCTAGCTACGAGTACTTATTTACTTAGAATGTAGATTAGGTATACCTACCTAATCTATATTTTATCCCGCGCATTCGCTAGCGTTCTGCGTGATAAATACGGCGGGCGGAGCCGCGTATCGTAAGCAGCTAGTAGGTATGTTACGAGTATATTATAATACCTAATTTTAACATTGTGAATTATTTATTATGTGCAGCTTAAGATTGGATTCCATAATATGTTCGAGATAACCGTACCTGAAATGTGTTGGTTAGGTTATTACTTATATCCCAAATTCCAAAATGACTATCTAAAGTCATAGTTTAGTCTGAGGAAACTTTCAACCAACTGTTACAAATATAGACCGAGTGCCAAAACAATTAATTAATTAATTTAAACTTTATTGCACAAATCAAATACGTAGGTACAAACGGCGGACTTAATGCCTCAAGGCATTCTCTACCAGTCAACCATAGGGCCAAACAGAGAGTTTCTTTGAACAATTATAGTCCGGTAAAATAAAAATAGTTCCATAGGCTCCGTTTATTCATACGAAATCGTTGCATAATAAATGCGACATAACCGAACCAGTTAGATTCATTACATGAAGGCTGTGTTTACCAATGTGTATGACGTCATTCGGTGAAGTGAGTGATGTATGTGAGGCGCGGAAACCTCCATCCTGCCTCGCGCGTCAGTATCCACCTGTTGATCGTTCCTAACATTGCCCTTGCGTAGCAAGCAACCTTACCCTCGACCGGCCCGCTCCGGTCGATACCAATGACGTACGGCCTCATTCATGAAACAGGGGGCACCCCACCCTTACTCCGGGGCCCACCCCTCCCTCACACCACAACGTTCCTGTAACGGCTAGGAAATTCATGAATGGCGCCGCACACTATTACACTTTACATTTCATGTCATTTGTTATGGTCGGAAAATGTGAATGGTGCTTTTTAAAGTAGCGTAGATTAGGTAACTTGAATGCTTGTTACTTAAGCATATCCAGCCGGCCACCCACGCTAGGTTATAACCGATGGTTATGCCTGCACAGTTCATTTGTGCAGGCATACCTAACTGTGCATACACATGTTCAGTTATGCCAGCACAGTTCATTTGTGCAGGCATACCTAACTGTGCATACACATGTTCAGTTATGCCAGCACAGTTCATTTGTGCAGGCATACCTAACTGTGCATACACATGTTCAGTTATGCCTGCACAAGTGAACTGTGCAGGCATAACCGTCGGTTATAACCTATCGTGGGTGGCCGGCTTTGGATTCATTGCCTACGCATGAGTTTAGGAGGTTACTATATTGCTTAAATTCGTAGATACTCGTATAATTAGGGGCAATCCTCACTTTATTACCTACCCTTCTAACGGGCTTGGCGAGTAGTGATTTGATTAGACACGCCCTTTCGTTAATAAGCAAATTACTGTCGAAATTACTATTTTCATGTCTGGAGGAGGGATATGATGTGGGAAGGCTACAACTTTGTTTATAATAATTATGAGTAGTAGGCGTACCTACACTACGCAACCAGCGTGGGTTTTTATATCCCCATTGTTCCTAATCTCCACTTATAATAAATCTCTAAATTAAAAAAAGAATCAGCCAGTTTGAAACTAAGCTTTCTGTGGTACGAATGTTCTCAGCATCCCATGGACGGAAAAATATGAAACATTTTATATAGGTATATTATTATTCCAGCTGCAACTTAGGATAGTTTTTATCCGACTGCGACAATTAATTTATTTTCCGTAATATACGACTTCATTTAATTTTTCATTTATTATTCTTAAAGTATATCGCCGCCACATCTGTCAGCTAAAAGAAACGTCAAAATTACAGTAATAAGAAATACTACGGAGAAAATGGCGGAATTGCTTTGCCTTTCTTTCGCCTATTAATAATTTTAATCCCGTCTACGATATACATTGACGAGACACATAGGTACCAAAAGCAAATATAAAATTAATCGATTTTGATATGCGAACTTATATGCGCAAATGTCGAATTAAGGCGTACTTTGTACAAATGTAACAACAAATTCGAACAATATAAACTTGGTTTTTTTGAATGGCGCGCGCTCTTTGCGTATTCAACCAACCCACGAAAACCGAAACTCGAAGTTCGTATATCTGAGGGCCTACCGCGAACGGCATTCGAAGTTTTCCCTCTCTGTCGCACTTATGTACGAACTTGTAAGTATGACAGAGAGGGGAAACTTCGAATGCCTTTCGCGGTAGGCCCTCTGCATTCCTGTCATTTGTTAGTGCGATAGAGATAGAGATACCCGAATATTTTCGAATTCCGAAGTTCGTGGTTTAAAAGAAAATACGGATGTCGGATAGATCTAAATTAATATTTTATGTGTGAATATGGTTAAAATTATTTGGAAATACTATTGTTGTTATTGTTTTAGTATATTTGACTAGCTTTAAGTTTAATATTGTACGTCCGAAATGGGCAAGCTGTTGGACTTTTTCTTATTTTATCTTATCTTATCGAAAATAGGGATGTAGACACTAAACAAAATAATCATAATGTTGTATTATCTCGAAAAAAAAACAACGCAAGAGGCTATATAGGTAATCACTAAGTTATAAGTGTATAAAGTTTTAAGAGGGGGTTTGTTGCGTCTCTTTTCCGCAAAACGCACCTTTATAATGCAACGATTGTTTTTTACTATGACGCTCGAGGATCGTGACGTCACGGTCCCTGATCGTTTTCTCACTCTAACAAGCGACATTAAAACGGTTGTAGCTTCGTAATTTTTTGAGATATTTGAATGAGTTTTTCGTTTCTTCTTTCTTTTGAAGTGAGTCTACAGCTACACCTCTATTTGGAAGACAAGCGGAAATAATCCATACTATCCATACTAATAATCCATACTTCCATACTAATATTATAAATGCGAAAGTGTGTCTGTCTGTTACCTCTTCACGCCTAAACCGCTGAACCGATTTAGATGAAATGAGCCCCGGGGAATGACAAAGGGTAGTTTTTATATCTGAGGGGCTGAAATTGGGGGTGGAAATTTGTATGGAGCTACTTAAACCGCTGCACCGATTTAGATGAAATTTGGTATATAAATAGTTTGAGTCCCGGGGTATGGGTACATATGATAGGTTTTATCCCGGAAATCATCCCCTAAGGGGGTGAAAGGGGGGGGGGGGGGGGTTGAAAATTTGGATGTAATCTATTTTGATGAAATTTGGTGTAGATATAGGTTAAGTCCTGGGAAAGGACATGGGATAAATTAGGGGTGAAAATTCGGTTAGAACCCATTTTATTACAATTTGGTATAGAGATAGCTTGAGTCCTGGAAAAGGACATAGGATAGTTGTAATTCCGGAAATCACTCCCTAAGGGGGTGAAATGGGGGGTGAAAATTTGGATGAATCCCGTTTAGATGAAATTTGGTATAAAGGTCGTTTGAGTCCCGAAGAATGACATAAGATAGTTTTTATCCCGAAAATCATTCCCTGAGGGTATGAAATAGGGGGTGAAAGTTTGGATAAAATCCATGTACCTAGATGAAATTTGGTATAGAGATAATATGAGACCCTTCAAAGGATATAGAATAGTTTTTGCCTCGGAAATCATCCCTTAAGATGCTAGAATTTAGTTTGCATTATATTTTCTAAGTATTAAGTTCTACGCGGACGAAGTCGCGGGCAACAGCTAGTTCATAATAAACCTTCTCTATAATGTCTTTTCTCTTGAAATTTGCTTTTAATCTAAGCATCAGTCTTCTCAAATCATTAACCTTCATATGATACACATAGGCTTTAAAAGTTTACGGATCATATAAATATTTATGCAGGTGCCAGGTGATATGTTTATTTGTGTATCTGTTCCTGGTAATTAAGGATATGGAACCATTAAATCAACCTTACTCTAAACTGAACCCTATTTGTTAAATGAAATAAACATTATTTTATTTTTTATTTTTATTTTTTTATTAAATAAGTTCAAGTTCGGCTGACAGAGAAGTATGGAAGAAAAAGACATGCTGCGCCGACCCCAAGTAAATGGGATAAGGGCAAGGAAATGATGATGATGATTAAATAAGTTCAATCTTCCTGTTGACCGAAATGGCTATTGGGAGCGCTATATGCGGATTAACTCATAACGTCATAACCGTCATAATCTCATATGGAATAGGGGTACTGGCCTATTCTATATGATATTAGAAAAATCGTGCGTTAATCGACATGCGTTTTCAAGGAAAACCAATCTGAAACACAAAAAAAATATATTGCTATATGTTTGAAAAGCACTAAATGATCGAAATAATTAAAACTAGTGCAATATATATAACTTTGATATCCTAGATAAACGAAGAACCGTAGACGAATTTGTCTGTTAAAATTCTATTGTGACCTATATGAAATGAGGTAGGTATAGGCATAGAATTATAACGCATAGAAACGCAGTTCACGCGCAACGGTGAGGCCACCAAAAGTAGGACATAAATGGCCCAGTACGCCGATCGGCTTGTCAGTTGCAAGGACGCGTGTCAAGTGTAAATAGCTCCCACATTTTTCATTAATATGACGGTTTGTGCAGTGAAAGGGTGTCACAATGCATCGGATAAGAAGGATAAACATTCTAAGATAACATTTCACACGTAAGTATTATTCTCTAACTCGTATTTTTACGTAAAACAGTAATCAAAATTGCATATTTTCTATAAGCGGCATGACAGCGTAGTGTTGCCAATGTAACGGATACGTTTACCCATAATTCTGTTCTGATAATATACTTACATAAAATACAAATATCGGCAGGGTTGAAAATACGAAGAAGATTAATCACTTGATTTGTACCAAGCTTTTACTTGACTCCCCGTGTATGTTTGAGTATGTATATCTAGGTCAAATCTTGCAAGTCAATTTTGACTAACTTCCCAGAGTTCAATCGAGTTTAAATTTTGTACACGTGTTTTAAATCAGGTGACAATGCAATATTATTGTTCTTCCGAGCGGGCCTGATGATGAGGACGGAAGGTGGCCATAGGAACTCCTAAATTAGCCTACTAATATTATAAATGCGAAAGTTTGGATGGATGGCTGTACGTTCCAATCAATCTCAAAAACTACTGGACGATTTTTAATGAAACTTTTCAGTAATGTACCTTATGTAGCAGAATAGGACATAGGCTATAATTTATGTCAAATTTCATCAAAAAAGGGGATGAAACTTTGTATGGAGACCAAATATTTTGCGAGAGCGGCGTTATGGTTACCATGGTAATGACATCGTCAACAAATTAGAAAATTCATCTTGGGCGTACGTAACTTACATATTGTAGTTTTATCTCCATCTCCACTTATAATAAATCTCTAAATTAAAAAAAGAATCAGCCAGTTTGAAACTAAGCTTTGCGCGGTTCGAATGTTCTCAGCATCCCATGAACGGAAAAATATGAAACATTTTATATAGGTACATTATTATTCTAGCTGCAACTTAGGATAGTTTTTATCCGACTGCGACAGTTAATTAATTTTCCGAAATATACGACTTCATTTAATTTTTCATTTATTTTTATTGAAATCAAACGCTGCTCCAACTGTCAGCTATAAGAACCGTCAAATTTTCGTCAAAATGGCGGAATTGCTTTGCCTTTCACTTATTAATAATTTAAATCCCGTCTACGATAGACCTTTACGAGACAAATGCTAAAAAATTAAACCATAAAAAAATATTCGATTCTGATATGAGAACTTATATGCGTAAATGTCGTTTTATGTCGTAATTTCAATAAATGAAATCAACAAATTTGAACAATATAATTAACACGAATTTGTTTTTTTTGAATGACAATGGCACGCGCTCGGCGCATTCAGCCAAAGTACCTGCGGCGCTACCACGAAAACCGATACTCAATGTTCATATATTTGCATCCCTGTCACTCGAGTATGGTTAGTGCGATAGAGATAGAGATACCCGAATATTTTCGAATTCCGAAGTTCGTGGTTATAGCTCAGGAATCGAAAATATGGTAAATAATCATAATGTATTTTCTCGAAAAAGAATTTAAAATAAATATAGTCAAATGGAGAAAAAAACAAAGCAAGAGGTTATATAGGTAATGATTAAGTTATAAGAGTCCAAAGTTTTAAGAGGGGGTATGTTCTGTCCCTTTTCCGCAAAACGCACCTTCATATGAAACTATTGTTTTTTACTATGACGCTCGAGTATATTGACGTCACAGTCCCTCATTGTTTTCTCACTCTAACAAGCGACATTAAAACGGATGTAGCTTCATAATTTTTTGAGATATTTGAATGGGAGTTTCATTATCTTCTATCTATTTATACATATTAAATGCCTATGTCCTGACTGACTTATTCACTCAATCACTCACTCACTCACTCATCAACGCACAGCCGAAACTACTAATCTTAGAGAGTTGATTTTTGCACAGTATGTTGCTTTTATAACGTGGGCTAGGGATAAAAAGGAATTTTTGAAAATTCTACCCCTAAGGGGGTAAAATGGGGGTGCAAAGTTTGTATGGGAGAACCTTTTTTTTTTGAGCTATAGATTAAACTTTGTAGAAAAATTAGTTATTAGAATACAAATGAAACACTTTCAGCGTTTTGGAAAATTCCACCCCTAAGGG
Organism: Epinotia brunnichana; assembly: GCA_963854355.1. Taxonomy (NCBI): domain Eukaryota; kingdom Metazoa; phylum Arthropoda; class Insecta; order Lepidoptera; family Tortricidae; genus Epinotia; species Epinotia brunnichana. The sequence goes on from OY977948.1 coordinate 12,320,753, forward strand.
GGTTAAGAAAGCTTTGTATGGGCAACACTTTTTTTGAGCTAGAGACTTAAAAGTTTACGAAAAAAGTTCTTTCAGCGATTAGAAAAATTCAACCTCTAAGGGGGTTTAAAAGGGGGTTCAAATTTTAAATGGCGAGCAATAAAATTTTAAAGTGTGAGTAAGAGATTTTTAACTTCGGTCTTATTCTGTACGTTAAAAGACTACAAAACTGATTTCAGAGTTTTTCCAAATTCATCCCCTAAGAGTGTTAAAATTGGTTCAAAGTTTGAGTATTTCAAGGCATTTTTAAAGTATGAGATTTTTAACTTTGGTTTTAGACTGTTTGTTCACAAACTAGAAAATGAACATCAACTTTTTTTTTAATTATCCCCTAAAAGAGGGTTCAAATTTTGTATTGAGAGAAATCATTTTCTAAGACGATAAAAAGTTCTACGCGGACGAAGTCGCGGGCAACAGCTAGTTATAATATATATTTTCAGGGAATGTGCATGCGCTGGCAACACTATTGGTGCGTTTGCGTGCGTATTAGCGCGTGTAAATACGAGTTGATCACAACTACGTGAATCCATTTTATGCCTCACGCTTGGCGCGTCGGCCGTATGAAACTATCCTTCTAGGCGTTATAATTCTATGGGTATAGGTACTTTTTCGCGTACAGGAGAAACAACTTTTGTTCATGATTCTTTCATGGATTCTTTTACTAAGTATACCTATATGAAGGGACTTTTAGTAGGTATAACAGAGGGGTAATCACGTAACGCATTGTACAGTCAAATAATTTAATTTCCTACCCACTTTGGACTTTGTCAAAGTGACGTAATCAATCAAAACGTAAGAGACTTCTTATGATTTTATTTACAGTGTCACTTTGAAATAGTCCTAAATGGGTAGGAAATTAAATTCTTTGACTGTACGCGCGTCTGACAGTAAAATCACAATCTAAATGTCATTTTTCCATATAAAATTGACATTTAGACCTTACAGACGCGCGTAAGAAAAGTTACGTGATCGACCCACAGGACCGTCAAACCATACATAAACTATTGGTCAACTTATGAATGTGTAAGGTTTCGTTAAATAAAACCACACGATTTCTATAAATATGACTAAAAATGCAAAAATAAAGGGTAGTCGGCTGGTCGTTCTGACAGCAGAGCGGGGTTCTCAGTGCAATGACTGGCGAGACGGGACATTCTGGGTCGAGCGTTCCAACTGAGCGGACGTGCGAGAAGTAATAGTGCTACTTCGACTATGTATGACTATGTGTATGACATTGTATCCTAGTGTATCATGTTTTTGTCGAATAAATATTTCTATTTCTATTTCGCTATACGTTTAAACTGAGTTCATAATAATAAGTTTGGTGCCTTGTGATAGCCTTTATAAGTTTGGTGGCTTGTGATAGCCTTTATAAGTTTAGAGGCTAATGATAGCCTTAATGAGTTTGGTTGGCGTTTATAAGATTGGTTGGCGTTTATAAGTTTGGTTGGCGAATATAAGTTTGGTTGGCGAAATATAAGTTTGGTTGGCGAATTACAAGTTTGGTTGCTGAGATGCCTTGTTCGTGTAAAATGGAATAAATACGTGAATTGGTTCAAAGTGTTCCTCATTTCTGAGAGACCCTAAACATTTATATGTGTTGTGTGATATTTATTTAATCGTATGGCATATATTATTTTTTGTCCTTTTGAGTTTGTCATTCTTTAGTACCACCCAGGGCACACATGCAGGTTTGTGGTAGGTAGCTCCTGCGGACGCAAGTGACAGTTGTCCCCCCTTTGTCAAGTGAGTGGGCAACTCGACTGTTAGAGGTTCTTAAGCCGCCCGAAGGCCTCTAACTCGGCTTAACGACTACTGTCATAGACAGCAACCGGGATCAACTGCTTAGCGTGCCTTCCAAAGCACGGAAGCGCTCATTTATAGTAACCACTCAAACAGGCGGTCACCCATCCAAAGATTGACCCCTGCCGTCTTTGCTTGACCTGCGTTATCGTTTCCGATACGCAGGCGCCGCCGGGCTATGAACGCTTCTGTGTGATATTTACCTATTTATACAATATAGATATATAGATATATAATAATATGTCGGGTTCTGTAACATACATACATACATACAATCACGCCTTTATCCCTAAAAGGGGTAGGCAGAGCACATGAAACTTGTGTTCCAGTGCCACTTTTAGCATAAATGTGGGTATAAAAGATCGACAAAATGTGATGTTGCAGTGATAGGTTGCTAGTCCATCGCCCACAACACACACTTCTGTAACATATGGTACTTAATTGTTTATGGTGGTGCTTAGTGCAGTAATCTGCCGTGTCAATCCTATCTCGTGTATCTTTATGCTTTTTGTATGACTTTGTGCTTAAGTTACACGAGATAGGATTGACACGGCAGAGTTAGTATCTTAGTTAAGTAATAAATGCAATACCACTTCTATTACACATGTACCTAAACGGTTCTCACGAGCATACTTCTTTACTTAACCTAAAAGTAGATCAAATTATTGACACATAATGGATGAATTAACGAACTTTAACAGTTAACGGATAGACGATGGGAGTTCCAACAGCGCTGGCAATCACCAGCACGATTGCCAGCGCTGGTACGAGGGTCAAACTGAAAGTTCTTAGAAAATCAAAAACTGAGCAATCAAGCAACTTATTACTTTTATTATATCTTTTCAAAATAGCCTCCCTTCACATCAATACATCGCTGCATTCGATAGAACCACTGAGAAAAGCACTTTGCCCACTCGTCCTTAGGGGTCTCTTCGACGGCCTTTTGAAACGCAGCCACTGCTTCGTCGGCGTCCATAAAACGTTTTCCTCGAAGTTTTTCTTTAATTTTTGGGAATAAATAAAAATCACAAGGTGCAAGGTCGGGGCTATAAGGTGGGTGACCCAGTAATTCCACGTTTGCCGTCGCCAAATAGTCGATCGTTTGCTTGGCGGTGTGCGATGAGGCGTTGTCGTGGTGAAGCAGGATCCTACTGCGAGGCCGTTTTTCTCGAACTTTTTCCAAGACAAGTGGTAAACAATTGTTAGTGTACCACTTCGCAGTAACTGTTTTTTGATCCTCTAAAATAATTGTTGCGTAATGACCAGTCCTTCCGAAGAACGAGGCCACCATCTTTTTTCCCACACTTCGACCTCTCTTCACTTTAGTAGGCAACTCCTCGGAAGGAAACACCCACTCAGCAGACTGTCTTTTAGTTTCAGGATCATAACAGTAAATCCAGCTTTCGTCACCCGTAACTACGTCGAACACAGCATTTGAGTCACCTCCGTTGAATCTTTGACCCATTTCACGGCACCAATCAACACGACGGACTTTTTGGGCTTCTGTCAAATTATGAGGTATCCACCGGGCACAAAGCTTCCTCACCGCTAAATGTTCATGGAGGATTTTGTGGACTTGACTCATACCAATGGCTAAGCTTGTACGAATCTGCTGATAGGTTACTCTTTTGTCAGTCTCTATCATACGCCGCACAACACTGATGTTATCTTCAGTAGTCGCCGTAGAAGGCCGGCCCTCACGCAGATCATCAGTGAGATCAGTGCGGCCACGTTTAAATTCATTAAACCAGTTGTAAATAGTAGCACGAGATGGGGCTTCATCGTGAAAGGCCAATCGAAGTCTATCATAACTTTCTTGTTGACTTAAATTACATCGAAAGTCGTAAAAAATCATTGCTCGAAAATTTTCTCGCGTTAAATTCATGCTCACGTAGTACACACAATTTTCAATTTGCCGCCAAATCGTAAAACAAATGACAATCGAGTGGAATTCGTACACAAAAATATTAAGAAAGAGTTCCATTTTCAAATTTTGAACTTATTTTTTTATTATATTTATTACAAGTGGCCAGTTCTAAAGACTTTCAGTGTCGCCCTCGTATTCCGTTGGAACCATACGTCCAGCACTCCCATCGTCTATCCGTTTACTGTTAAAGTTCGTTAATTCATGCTGAGTTGGGACCATTTCGTGACGTTTTGTGTGTGTCACGAATAAATGTTTTTCTTTATTTCTTTCTTACTCTTACTTACAATATTTTTCATTAGGCAGTCGTGTAAAAAAATGTTTACATATTCTTCCAATTGTTGCACATATTGCACGCGATTGCAATTAAAGCAATTTTGATGTCTCATCTCGTCTAATGCTAACCAGAACTGGTTGGTTTTCTTGTCAAAAATAACTAAACGCAGGACGACTAGCATAATTGGTCTTCTCTCTCTGCCAAACATTGCTAATTAGAAAAAGTTTTTGACAAAAATTTAATTTTTGGTACAAACTTTTATTGCCAACTGTATTTTTCTGCATACTATCATCAACTACTCATTGAGACGATTCTAACGAGCCCAAACTCAACGGGGTTACGTCGGTCAAATACTGAATTCCCATGGCCACCTTCTGTCTCCATCATCAGATCAGCTCGATGGTATCATAATATTGAATTGTCATCCAAACTATACTACATAGTACCCAACATTTCAGCTCAATCGGAAACCGGGAAGTGGATCAAATTTAACTTGCAAGATTTGATTACAGACAGACAACGGGACAGGTGAAACTAAATAAAAGCTTGTAAAAAAGGCGCGTAGATTTTCTCTTCTCACGTTGAGCTAACCCAGCTAAAGAAGTTAAACGAGATATAATCTTTTAAATGTAGTGGCGAAACGCGGCCATAGGTCATAAGCGCTTAAAAAGATAGCTGACACAAGACGTTTTGGAATAGTAGGGTAGTGAGACGAATCAGTCCACGACAGCGGGATGCGCGGCGTGGGCGCAGAACGATTTGACACGCACTCGCGACACTTGCATTCGCAATCACTGCAGGAGAACACTGAGATGCAGTGTACAATTATTTATTTAACTTTAAGCACATTTCAGATTTACATACATTCAGTTTTGAGAGTAGGTACAGTAAACGTCTCAGTGGTTCAGTGGTTAACACCTTAATTCCTTAAGCGGACTTAACATACTTGCCTACACTTGTCTACATTTAGTGCGCGAACTGGGGGATTTTTAAATCGTGATCCGTTTGCAATTTTTTAAGTACCGTATTTATTAAACAAGTAGATATATGAAAAAAACTAGGTAATATCCTTTCAGTTCGGCAACGCAACTGACTGGCAGCAAATCAGCACACTAAATTAGGTGGTTGCTAACCGGCAAAATTAGCCTACGTTACTTCTCTCACTTACAAGAGTAATTCTGTCTATGACAATAAAATAAAATAAAATATTTTTTAAGCACACTACAAACGATGCAATTTGTAACACAAACTCGCAATAGTTGGAATGATACACAGCGATAGGTAGGTATGTACCAGTGGCGGCGCGGCGCGTGAAAACTTTCGATGGGCAACCCGGAACAAAAAATGTTATGAAATAGTTTAGAGTATATAACTATAGGCTTAGGTTACTTAGTAATACGTTTAAGTTTGTTTTAGTTTAGTGGGTTTGAAAAATTCTTTTTTTATTGAATTGTGTATATAGATTATTGAATATTTGAAAAACAATAAATACCAATTAAAAACTATAGGCATGCCTAAAATGATTTTTTAGGCAAGCCGGTGGGAATCGGCTTGTATGGGCGCTCCGCCACTGAGGTACGTACCTACCTTTCATTCTAATTGGGTATAATAGCAAGTATTTGTGACAAATTGCTTGGCATTTAAACGTACGCGCATTTTGTTTGCACTGATTTGTCTTAGTCATGACATGTCGTTAATAAAAAACCGGCCAAGTGCGAGTTGGACTCGCGCACGAAGGGTTCCGTACCTACCATTATCTATAAAAACGGCAAAAAAATCACGTTTGTTGTATGGTACGTTTGAGTATATTATATTTTATTTTGTTTTTAGTATTTGTTGTTATAGCGGCAACAGAAATACATAATCTGTGAAAATTTCAACTCTCTAGCTATCACGGTTCTTGAGATACAGCCTGGTGACAGACAGACGGACGGACGGACGGATGGACGGACGGACGGACGGACAGCGAAGTCTTAGTAATAGGGTCCCGTTTTACTCTTTGAGTACGGAACCCTAAAAAAGAATGCAGTATCTAATGGAATTTCATTAGTTAGGCCTGAACGCTACAGACGTGGCCTGCCTGCGATATTATATAATCTGTGCCCGTAGGCCGTGCCAGTCTGTGAGAGGTAACTTTTTAAATTTGCGCTCGTCAGTAACGAGGAACTATATTTGCTACAGTAAGACGAACATTTCCGAGCATATTGGAAAAAAATATTTTTTTATGCATGGTTCGACTCCCTGCATCCCTGTGCGTGCCTGTAGTGTAATCAGCGGCGCACGCGTCTCTTATTTACGGCGGATTATGCGCGCGCAATCAGCTCGCTTCCACAAAAATACAAACGCATGTGTGTCACAGCGCACAATGTGTCGTTACCCTTTTGATCATTATATTCAGTGAATTCTCGGACGTCGGAGGACAGTCGCTGAACAGTCTGAACACTGACTTTTGAAGAATAAATTAGGTAGGCATTTGTTTGAGATCAGCTTAGGTTACGATACGTTTCATACGTTCCATCTCAGCACGGTGCTGGCAGGCATACCTCCATCCCTGTGCTAACTCGGGGCACGTTTAAGGGATTTGATATCGATAAAAAAGATGTCGATATTAATAGGTACATGTGCTCATTGAAATTTCTCGATTACTATGAAAAGGTTCGATATCATATCTGAACACATATCATATCTGTTTTATTTTGACTCAAAAGTAAATATAAATATTGTAAGATAAGATAAGATGCCCCGTTGGCCACTGTGGACGTTGAGAGAACGTATATGACATGAGTGGATATTTTCATCTTGACGGCAATCTTTACGACTATGGAAAAAAATATAAATTCTATACGTACTATGAAAACTATTTTAAAATAAACAAATAAATACACGTTTAAATTTGTTTATTGTTTTTATTTAAAAATGAAGAGAAAATAAATAATATTTATTTATGTTGAATAACATTTAGATGTTGACAGTAACATCGATATATTTTTTGTCGATAAAATATTTTGCTACATCACTTTAGCCCCGAGTTAGCACAGGTATGCTAATGGCCAATAGGCCAGTGCTGATAATGCGATGGGTCGGACAGGTAATTCCACGGCGTCGGTACAAAAAACTAAAAATATTCAACAATATAAAACAGCAAGAAAATAATCAATTAAATAAAAATATCCTAACATAAAACTACCTAAACATTTTCTAGGCACATATATATGCATTTTGAACATTTATGATTTGTGATTTATGCATTTTTAATTTGTGACCACTATGTTCACTCAAATTATTTAAACCGACTATGCACTATGCTATGCCGTTTTAAACGAAAATACTTGTGCGTATCTCGCGAATTAAATAGTGAGTTTATTGAGCCTAATTAATCATTCCCGGATAAGATTTTTTTCAGTTATAAATTAGTTTCAGAAACGTTACCCGCATATTAAAATGATAACTAATGTAACACGAACTGAGTTGTTGAGTACCGGAGAATTTCTAGATGGTAACGATACCTACTTCTAGAAAGGCGTGTCTGGTAATGGAGTTGGCACAGGTACCACCCCCCCCCCCCCCTACAAAAAAAAACGTACCTACAGTGAAAACATTTTCTACAGGCTATGTGAAAACTATGGATACCTACTTGTATGGAAAGATGACAATTTAAATTTGGAAATAATTTATAATAGCTGATTTTTTCTATATAACGGATATATTATCAATTAAATAGTTACCTAGCGACAAAATCGTTAGACTATGTTTGCTCTATAATATTCAAGATAAATCATACAAAAGTAGACAATGCATGCTTAATTTAAATCGATATAATTACTTCCGAGTGGAGTTGGATTCTTGAATAAAGCATCTTAGAAATCCCTATACAAATAAAACGCTATTATAAAATAATATTTTTCAAACCGTATTTTTCCTGGAGTATATTGTCAATGTCATCATACATTGATTGGAAATCATTTTTGTCACTTTATATGGCTAAATGCGCCTCACCTCACCCGTCATGCCTAACGAAACTTGACCTCTACCTACGCTTAGGGTGGTATTCCACTTGTCCAAGACCTTTGTGTGCATTGCGTCTCACATTTTTTTTAGCAAACTGTGAGACGCAAATACACATTAGACAAAGATCTTGGAGAAGTGGAATACCACCTTTAGTTACTACGAATCGCGGCTTCAAGATATATTTGTGGGTGAACAGTAAGGTGAGGTGGAAGCTACGGTAGCCTAGTGGTTCAGGCATGCGGCTGTCAAGCGGCGGTCGTGGGTTCGAATCAATGAGCTTTTCGGAACTTATGTACGGAATATCTACCGTTAGCTTTTCGGTGAAGGAAAACATCGTGAGGAAACCGGTCTAATCCCAATAAGGTCTAGTTTTCCGTCTGGGTTGGAAGGTCAGATGGCAGTCGCTTTCGTAAAACTAGTGCCTATGCCAAATCTCATCAAAAACCGGGAATTAAACGCTAGGAGGATGATGAACAGTAAGGTGAGGTCAAAACAAGTTACAGAATAGCAGGGCTGTAATTCGCTACGCGTTAATGTGTCTCACCACGCCGGACACCCTTTACAAAACTAGACCTCTATAGCAGTGGCGGCGCGTGACAACTTTCGATAGGCAACCCGGAACAAAAAGTTATGAAAGAGTTTAAAGTGCATACTTTAAACTCTTATGTAGGCAAGCCTATAGGTATAGGCATCTATACCTATAGGCTTGCCTACATATCAATTTTAGGCAAGCCGGTGGGAATCGGCTTGTATGGGCGCTCCGCCACTGCTCTATAGTGCATGTTGTTAGTGGAAAATACTTCACTTTCGTATACCGGCGCCATATTTTATTATGTTGTTAGGCATGTCCTCTGGATTCCAAAACTGCTAGGAGACAACCTCTAAGGAGTCGATCTCCCCTGTAATGACGTCATCAAAAACGCCGCGGCCGCGCTTGGAAAAGTGTAAATAACACCCAAACCACCACATGTGGGGTACCAAATGAAAGCTGAATAAATTGTCTATAGTTAATTTTTACATTATATTTCAATATATAAACGCTAGTTTAAGTAATATTAGGTAAAGTATAAAAAAAACAAAGAAAAATCTAAGGACTTTCAGGATTTGCGGCAAAACTAGAAAAGATACACGAATGTAATGTATATAACACAAATAATACCTATTTTGTATTTCAGCTTTACATTTTAGTTATTTATTTGAAGACAAGAGCAAAATTGGGAAAATTGTGCTCAAAAAACGAACAACGCAAAGCGAGTTTTCCCTACAAGATTAATTTTATCGAAATTACTATTTTACAGAAACCAGCACGAACTTTTAGTATGTTGTTAGACATGTTATGTGCACCGCAAAACTGCAAAGAGACATACTCTAAAGTGTCTAATTCATTAGTAATGACATAATCTTCATTGCCACAAAGGCTTTTTGAAAAGTGGGATTTTTACCTGAACCATGTAATCAATACATAGTATAAAACAAAGTCGCTTTCCGCTGTCTGTCTGTCCCTATGTATGCGTAGATCTTTAAAACTACGCAACGGATTTTGATGCGGTTTTTTTTAATAGATATATTATTTTTATAATAGAATAGATAGGGTGGTTCAAGAGGAAGGTTTATATGTATAATACAAACCATACATACATGTATTATGCACATACACCCGTGCGAAGCAGGGGAGGGTCGCTAGTATAATATAAACGTGTGTTTATATTATGTAGGTACCTACACGTCATTACAGGGGAGACAGACTCTTTAGATATTGTCTCCCGGCAGTTTTGGAATCCAGGGAACATGCCTAACAACATACTAAAATATGGCGCTGGTATCCGAATGTGAAGTATTTGTTCGGCGGAATCCCCTAACAACACGCACTACTACCTTGCATCGCGGTGTCAAGGTATAATTGTGGGTGAGCGTTGAGGTGAGCTTAAAACAAGTTATAGAATAGGGGGGCAGGGCTGTGGTCACGACGACGCCGGTGGTTACTCGTATCAGCCGTATTGTACCTACCCATGTTTGCCACCGTTGCAGTTTTTAATTCCTTCCTTAGGTACGCATTTGTAAATATTTAGAGTCATATCATAGACAATGTCAGTTTTGTATACCATATTTTTATTACCATTCGTTGGAGGCGTACGTGATAATAGCACCCATCATACAAACACTTGGGCAGTCGTGAATATCCCTCATTTACGTCAGCAAGTACCTATGGATATTTTCAACTTGTTTGCTAATACGAAATCGATAGTCGTTAATGTCGTTATTAATGAAGCTATACACACCGCATGTATTTTTTTGACTTGTTTTTTTAATACACTCCGTGAGATCTATGAAAGGATACATATATTATACGTATATTAACACGAAAGTGCGAAAGGGCAGCGCACTAATCACGGAGTAACAAAATAGTCTGACTGCTACTTCATAAAAGTTACAGGTATTTCGCAGACATTACAAGTATTCTATTGATCACACACCTCAATTTAAGGCGCGCGGGTTCTGGAGGAATAAAAAAAACTGACATTATTACCTACACACTTTTTATGGACAATCTAGTCATAAGTTTCATCATCAGCATCATCATATCAGCCGAAGTAGGTACGTCCACCGCCTTTTATTATTATGGCAATCGTATTAGGGCTTGTCTATATATTACGTCATCGTTTTTTGACGATTATTGACCCCCCTCTCTATCATCATCATGTTCATTCCTTGAATGGACCATCCCCGTCTTATAAAATGACCGTCATCCAATGGTCAGACCCCCCCCCCCCCTATTTTAAAATGACGTAATATATGGACAGCCCCTAATATGGATTAAATGTCCCATGACACTTTTTATAATGCTTTGAAAAATTTAGTTTATTACAATACTAGCTTTTGCCCGCGACTTCGTCCGCGCGGAACTCGTTTATATCGTAACTTTCTCCCCCCTTTTCACCCCCTTAGGTGATGAATTTCCAGATAAAAACTATCTTTAGTAAGGATTCTTTGGGAAGGCCCCGGAATTCAAAGTGTCTCTACACCAAATTTCATTTCAACCAAATTAAGGAAGAAAAGTTAACAGACAGACAGAGTTACTTTCGCATTTGTAATATTAGTATGGATTGTATGAAGGAAAGGGTCATTATGGCTGAGTTGCATGATTTTATAGATTAGCTTACTCCGAACGCCTTTTTTTACAAAATAGACTCCGCCGCAAACTTGGTTTCTATGACCCGCCTCACCATAATAGATGCATGTAGGCTTTTTTCATTATTATTTTGCATATTTTCATATCACACGGCCGTAAGGACCTTTGCTACTAAACCGTAGGATTAAATTAACTGACTTGTAATTTAAATATTTTATATTAAAAATAAAGATACGTCAACAAAATGTTACATCTAATAGTTTTTCAAAATAGCCATAATAAAACGTATTTTTTACCCCGTTTTAGAAAACATCTTCGAAACTACCGCCATAAGGTACCTTTACCCTTGGAACGTCACATACATATATTTACCTATATAATGTTCCTATTCCCCAGGACTCCCAATTACCGCTATATACCGTAAATGGGTTCCATCCAATTTTTCACCCGCTATTTCACCTCCTTAGAGGATGATTTTCGGGATAAAAACTATCCGTTGTTATGACAACGGGTAGTTTTTATCCCGAAAATCATGGAGAATGCTCCAGGACTCAAGCTATCTCTATACCAAATTTCATCTAAATGGGCTACATCCAAATTTTCGCCCCCATTTCACCCCCTTAGGGGATGATTTCCGGAATAGAAACTATCATTTGTCCTTTTCCAGGACTCAAACTATCTTTCAACCAAATTTTATCAAAATGTGTCACAAACAAATTTCCATCCCCAATTACACCCTCTTAGGGAATGATTTTCGGGATAAAACTATCCTATGTCCTTCCTTAACTATCGTTATACCGTAAATGGGTTCAATCCAAATTTTCATCCACCATTTCTCACCCCCTTATGTGATCCCCTTATTTCCTCATTTCATGTGTTCCGGAATAAAAATTATTCTATGTTCTTTCCTTGGACTGAGACCTCTCTCTATACCAAATTTCATCTGAATGGGTTCTATCGAAATCTTCAACCCTCATTTCACCACCTCAGGAAATGATTTTTCGGGATAAAAACTATGCATTATCCTTCCCTAGGACTCCTTCTATATCTTTACCAAATTTCATCTAAATGGGTTTTATCCAAATTTTCACCCCCTATTTCATCCCTGAGGGGATGATTTTCGGGATTAAAACTATCCGTTGTCATACTCCGGGACTCAAACTATCGTTCAACCAAATTTCATCAAAATGGGTAACAAACAAATTTTCACCCCCAATTACACCCCCTTAGGGGATGATTTTCGGGAGTAAACTATCCTATCTCCTTCCCCAAGACTCCAACTCGCTATACCGTAAATGGGTTCCATCCAAATTTTCATACCCCATTTGACCCCCTTAGGAGATGATTTCTGGACTAATAATTATTTTAAGTCCTTCCCCAGGACTCTTAACTATCTCCATACCAAATTTCATCTAAATCGGTTTTATCCAATTTTTCACCCCTCATTTCACCCCCTCAGGAGATGATTTTTTCAGGATAAAAACTATGCATTGTCCTTCCCTGCGACTCCTTCTATCTCTATACCAAATTTTAACTTAATGGGATTTATCCACATTTTCATCCCTATTTCATCCCCTTGGGGGATGAATTTCGGTATTCAAACTATCTATTGTCATTCTCCGGGACTCAAACTATATCTATACCAAATTTGGTCTAAACGGAGTCCATCCAAAATTTCACCCCCCATTTCACCCCCTTAGGGGAAGGTTTCCAGAATAAAAACTATCCAATGTCCTTCCCCAGAACTTAAACTACCTCTAAACCAAATTTTATCAAAATGGATTACATCCAAATTTTCACCCCCCCCATTTTACCCACTAAAGGGCAGATTTTCGGGATAAAAACTATTCTTTGACCTTCCGCGGGACTCAAACTAATTATATACCAAATTTTATCCAAATCGGTGCAGCGGTTTAAGTAGCTCTATACAAATTTCCACCCCCCCATTTCATCCCCTTAGGGGTTGATTTCCAGGATTAAAACTACCCTAAGTCCTTCCCCAGGACTCAAACTATCTCTATACCAAATTTCATCTTAATCGGTTGAGCCGTTTTCACGTGATGCGCGGTCACATAAACAGACAAACAGATAAACAGATAAACAGACAAACAGACAAAAATTCTAAAAACTGTTGGAACGTGTTCTGTTATCGATTTTAAGTATCCCTAGCCAATTTTTTTTCGAATATCTTCCATGTACAGACTTTCGACCCTCTTCAGCTTTATTATATGTATAGATAGATTAAAAGTATCGTTTTTTCGATGACAGCCATAACTAATATAAGCATACCCAGAGATTACCGTTAAGTAAATCAAGTTTCAAATGCAGTGCATAAAAATTGGTTATAATATTTCATATCACATAGAGATTTAATAATCTTGATTTCCGAGAATCCGACTCCTGCAGTCGAATCTCCTATTACATAACATGGGTGGGAACAGATATCAGACTTGTTAATTTACCATGAGCAAGATTTTAACGGTTTGCAGTTATTAACGGAGTAAACTAGTACCTGGAATAATAACGGTACTAAGATTAACCAGATTTACGTTTTAACTTTTAAACAGATGTCTGCAAAAGTGATGTGCTGGTGAAATGTTAACGTTCCTCTAGGTTTTTTCTGGCTGAACTAAGTATTCAAAGCTAATTACGAAACGGGCCACTGGAAGCAAATAAATTGGATCATCATGCAAATAGATCATTTTGCTGATGTTTGAGAAAGAAAGGAAGGATCGTGAGGAGCCAATAGGTTATGGAGAGTCTCGGATGGCGACGTCGGCATCGATCCGGCGCGGAGCGGCGTCCGGCCGTGGCCCCTAGCAATCCGCCACTAAGTGCGATCGATGCGCCGTCCTTGAACCCTGCCGCTCGCGCGCACGCGCCGCTGAATGTCAGACGTCATCCCGTGGCCATGGCCACCAAACGCGTGCCCCCCTACCCCCAACCAAATCCACCACCCTTACCCATCTTCCGAGCCCCATTCATCGAACCCACCCCACACTCGCCTAGCATCACATTCAAACGAGCCTCATTTCTACATTTTCCTCTCCATTTACATGTTTTAGCCCGGATTCGGGCCGCCCGGGGCCGATCATGCTAGCCATTTGCGGTGATGCCCGTTGCTCCGCCGCTGCCGGCACAAATGGTTCACCTAATTTATCGCGAACTTTGACATTTATGTCTTATAGATTTTGACCTTTAGGTACGGGTCAACCTGTTGAATGGGTATTGTTAATGAAAAGCTTCAGGCATTATTTATCATTCAGAGAGCTTTTACTTTTAACATTTAAAGTTTACGCAAATATTTTGTTATGTGTGCCCGGGTGGTGAGTGCTCGTACTGCATGTCCTGTCAGTCGTGCCTGGAACGTCATCTTGTGTGGGCTTGCATTTCGTTACCCGTTTTAGCTGTTTAGCGCTCTGCTAAGAGAATTAGTGAATTAATAGGTTACGAAATGTTTGTTTAAGACAAGGCGCCACGTGTTTCGTGTAGTGAGGGGGGACAGCGATGCAAGCGGCATTGAGTGCGACCACGCAGGGCTAAGTATGAATGAACTAACTCGTGGGCGGCGGCAAGCGTGGCCCATTCATTAGCTTCGAGGCCACTCCTTATAAATAATAGCATAACAAAACTTGACAATAACACTAAAGTTAAAACGCAGTTGATCGAGTTTATAGCTCTTTTATTAGAGACAGATAGATACCTATGAGCGGAACAAAACGATGCGTTTAGAACGGCTTAAAACGTTTGGGTGGCTTTGGTTGTGTTTGCATAACATCATCATCAGTCTATCTATATACATAGGTCTCACTGCTAGGCATAGGCAATAACAATACATCTTTTAATTTCTTTGCTGATATATGCAGGTTTCCTCACGATGTTTTCCTTCACCAAAAGCTAATGGTTAACACCAAATGATATTCCGTACATACCTTGAAAATCGTACGAGTCGGTATTCGAACCCACGACCGCCGTCCGACAGCCGCATGCATGAAACACTAGGCTATCTAGCTACCGTACCGTCGGTTTGTTTGTCTAACTTGACTATCTAGCTAGAGCATATCATGAGTTTCGTGTCAAGCTATGACTAGCCCGCCTGTTACAATCCCAGATCAAGTAACGATATAATAGGTAAAACGCTCCAGGAAATGTTCTGGAATATAAGTAATTAGCAGCTTTTATTTGCACTTGAATTTTAAGTAAATTGAACTATCTCAATTCAGTCTTGGATTAAGTTAATAGTGCGTAATCTAAGCGCTTGCAGACAAGGTTCAGTCGGCCGGTAAAAGGAGGTATTGGGCGTAGGAGTCAAGGTAAGGCCTGCAAGTTCCACGCACAGATTAGAAGCATTGTCTCCGCCAACACACCTGAGCTACCATCTGCCCGGAAAACCGTTCATGTCAATGGCACTAGTCGTATGTCTAACTGGTCACTAGGTTACATCTCCAGGACTGAGAAATATCATTTGAAATAATCATACCTAATCTATAACTGAATACGTATCTAATGCTTTAGACTGAACTACTTAGTTGGGTCATTGTCAGATTTAAGTCATGAGATAGATACCTCACAATATTTAAGACACTTCAATGTATGTTAATGCTGCAGAGAAATGAGACTGTAATTTTTGACTCCACAGTCAAACTGAAAAAAATAGTT
This sequence comes from Epinotia brunnichana, assembly GCA_963854355.1. NCBI lineage: Eukaryota > Metazoa > Arthropoda > Insecta > Lepidoptera > Tortricidae > Epinotia > Epinotia brunnichana. Next base: position 12,336,593 of record OY977948.1, read on the forward strand.
TTGTGGAGCAATTTATCAACGTATTTATGTAACTTTTTGTTTAATAAATTAATAAAAAAAATTGCCAAAGTTAAGGGCTATAAAGCCTAATTTTTGGTTGAAGTCTGAATAAATATTAGAGGACAATCTTACAGAAATCGAACTAGCCCTTAGTAAGCTCAATAAGGCTTGGGTTATAGGTACTAGAAGACGATATAAGTACATAATATATATAAATACTCAAATACATAGAAAACATCCAAGACCCAGAAAAAAATATTCATGCCCATCAGACAAATATTTGCCCATACTGGGATTCGAACCCAGGATCTTCCGCTTCGTAGGCAGCGTCACTACCTACTAGGCTAAGTAACCGGGCGTCGTCACCGGGCTAAATGTTTGTAAATATTTACTTCCTGCCTTACTAAATAGCTAGTATACCTATGTTGTTGTGTCTAATACAACCTTGTCTAAGCAGAAATTATATTTGATAATGCAAGCAACTTAGAAAGTTCGCGACCTCAACTTTTATTCGATCGGTCTTACTTTTATTATCATCACAGTTAAGTTGATTGGATGCAAACTCAATCTCTGAGATGATGATTATAGACACGGAAAAGTTAACAGTCATCATTGGATTTAAATTAAGCAGGTACTTAACTTGTTTTGCTATAGGCAGCTAATATGTGCTTATATGACCTGACAAGATCGTAAAATACGGGTTCAATTCTAACTATGTTCCTTCTTCTTATCTAAATACTTCAAATTGTATTACCGATCTAATAACATCTCACACCTGTGTAGGTGTGATGGTTCCCCCTGTTTTGGCATATTTTCTTTTGTAAGAATTATATTTGGCATATCTACCTATGTAGTAATTGACTTTGCGCATAAACTGTTTTGGCAGAAACGGGTTTCGCATAGTTCGATTACGCCAAATTTTAACAGTCCGAATATTATTTGTGCATAATTTTGATGCTCCGAATCATGTCCACGCATAAAATAAATGAGCATAACTTGTTTTTCTTGAAAACAAATGCCAAATATTTTAACCTAACCTAAACCTTCGCGGGGTGCCTATTTCTGCTGTAAGGGACACAAGCTAACCCTAATAATACCATTGTTACGATTATTCGTTGTTTTTTTACTGCGGCAAGTCTGTTATGCGAAAAACGTTTCGGACATTCAAATTTATGCCAAATAGAGGGAACCCAGCGAGGTGTGAAATGCAAGATTACCTAATGAAATGCAAGCCACTGCTTAAATCTGTAACCCTATCCGTTTTTACCCATTTAATCAATCAGATGATGTAATCTAATGATTTACGACGACGTAATTAAACCAGTCAACCAGGACCTAGGTTCAAATCGTTCAAGCAACTTAGTTTGGGACAGCACAATGGATTCTCTTGTCAACATACAGTATTGAGGATAGATAAGATATTTAGTCAGACTTGTTCACTACGAGTGCCAGCGAATTACGTCATGTCATGAATAGAAGCAGATGATAGCAAGTTTCGAAGCAACTTGTCGGGATTCGCTGGCCAGTTACAGTGGAAACAAGCAGACGTGTTGGTAGACTCGCCCGCTGTCGCTAATTAGATAAACGAGCCGTAAGTCGCGGGGTCCCGACCGCAATTACGACGGTGCCACGACAAGCCCGCCACGGCTGTAAATCAACGATATAGGACGCACTGACTCACATTCATGTCATATGGCGCATGAGTTCTGCTCAGACGCAATTGTTCTGAGATTTCGTTCACGCTTGCACTGTTTGTTTGGGTAAAAGAGGAGTAGGTATAGCAACTTATTGACATTTCTTATCTTTGAAGATAATGATGTAATCATAATCATGTAATACTTTGCGTGATTATAAATACTTATTCCAAATTCAGAAACTAAACTTGATTTTGCTTAATAGGTACCTACTTATCGAAAAAGAAACATGTTGGAGATAGATACTTACTACCTAACGTTATATTTTTATTGTTATACTGCATTTACCACGCTTACGTTTGCATGATTGTCATTGAAGTTGCCAATGAGGGACTACATTTCACATTATACCTACTTACGCCTTATAAAAAATTAGCAAGTTAATGACTGAGTTAGTGTAAGAACACGTGCCTGTATAACATATAAAACTTGCAATTACCTACGCATCCAATCCATGCCCTATGCATAATAGAGCATCACCGACATTTTGCGCTTGCAACATTGTAGCATGTTTACATCTCACCAACTAATCGGTATCATTTAAGATTTGCTGGTAACGCTTACGTAATAACGAGAAGTCTGCATACGACGGTCAGCCTATGACTATGACTGATGACATGCCATCTCGACGTATAAACAAGTCACTTCTCTTCGGCCATTATCAATATGACAAGGTTGCGACAGTTAAAATGGACCATAGAAGTGTGTTTAGTTTTTCAAGGTTAGTCATTTGTTTATGGTATAGACAACTACAAAAGTGGTCTGGCATTTTTGAACCTTACTCACAGAATTAATAATAGGTCCTCTGTCTAACCAAACAGATGCTTGACAGGTAGAAAAATCGGATCATGCGAATGTCATGCTCAGTCGCATAACACGTGTTATTTCGTCTTGTTAGGGTCACCTTTGCATGTCATTGTCGGCCGCGGTATACCTAGGATGAGAGTCACTGTCAAGTTGTCAACAGTGTTAACCGCGTTCGGATCAATGGCACCTCAGAGGTGCGCGAAAACCGAAGCTGCAAGAGGGTGGCCAGCCTTAATATGCAAATACGAAAAGGGGTAGATCACTTTCTTGGCTTACTGTACATCGGTCAGGGCCATGCGCTTGCCCATCAATTAGAGTATCCGCTTTTTTTCTATTAGGCCGTTTATTACATTAGTCTTCCTCGAGGACGTGTGTGAGTCAAACGCGAGGGCACGCGACATACGTTAATTAGTTTAACGCAATAACTGGACTGTAATCTTGAGAGCAATTGCTGCTTTATGGGCCATTCGTAACCTCATACCACAGAATACCTGAATCAAATAAGTATCAGGTCATTCATTGTTATAAAAAGCTACCGTACTTGAATAGGAAAACGTGTTTCTATAACCACTAGCTTTGAACCCGGTTTCGAAGGATAAAACAACAATTTTATTATGTATGCATAATGTATATATATAATCATGCCAATTCGCATTGTGGGTGGTAGATAAATGTTAATCTATGCCAATAAACAATATACCATGTATCTATATGATTGGGTTTTTAAAACTATAGATGATTGTTTAAGCCTTTTGATGCCAGTAAGTATTACCTAAACCTAGTTTATTTGGTTCCTATTTGGTGTAGGCTTTAGTTGCTGTAAAGTGTAAGCCATAATTTTTGGCATTTTGATTTACCCGTCCTAAAAACCGTCCGTTTTCTTCTTCTTTTGGGATTGTGATAGCACCAAACATAAAATCTTGAAGACTACGACTTACCTATATTCAATAAATATTTATTATTTACGGTCTCGGAGGAAAACAAATTGAGAAACACTACGAGTACGAAACGGTCTGCGAGGTGGAAAAACACTTATATTTAATGACCGAGTGTCAAAACCTCCTCTCTAAAACCTTCGTTAAAACCTTTTTAGGGTTCCGTAGCCAAATGGCAAAAAACGGAACCCTTATAGATTCGTCATGTCTGTCTGTCCGTCCGTATGTCACAGCCACTTTTTTCCGAAACTATAAGAGCTATACTGTTGAAACTTGGTACGTAGATGTATTCTGTAAACCGCATTAAGATTTTCACACAAAAATAGAAAAAAAAAATGTTGGGGTTCCCCATACTTCGAACTGAAAATCAAATTTTTTTTTCATCAAACCCATACGTGGTGGGTATCTATGGATAGGTCTTCAAAAATGATATTGAGGTTTCCAACATCATTTTATTCTAAACTGAATAGTTTGCGCGAGAGACACTTCCAAAGTGGCAAAATGTGTATCCCCCCCCCCCCCCCTGTAACTTCTAAAATAAGAGAATGATAAAACTAAAAAAAACATATGATGTACATTACCATGCAAACTTCTAACGAAAATTGGTTTGAACGAGATCTAGTTAGTAGTTTTTTTTTAATACGTCATAAATCGTAAAAAGCAATTTATTTAACGGAACCCTTCATGTGCGAGTCCGACTCGCACTTGGCCGCTTTTTTATAGAAGTTGCGAAAATGTTACACTCTAGAAAGTGGGCCCCATTTCGTGAACATTTTGTGCCGCCGTGCAACTGTTTTAGTTTAGAAAAATAGGGCGATTGCACAAAACTGCTTGGCTCCCGGCCAGCCAGCCGCACTGTGATACAACTAAATTGTCGTCATCTAGTTTGCCTGCTACAGACACGACACAGCTCAAAAAATCAAGGAGACACTGGTTTCATTTGTTTAGATATATTGTTATTAGCGTCTCCTCGAAAGCTGCAGTCAGCTAATGAATTTGATAGTTTTACTTGGAGGTGAAAATGTAGTTGACCAAACTAGAATAAGGACTTAAATCTAAGATAGTTTTATCTATAAGTTATTCATTCTTGCAACAAAGTCTATTCTTGATTCGTCGAATTGATAGCAAACACAAATAAATATCAATCTACTTTTTCTTGTTGATATTCTGTCCCGTTGGAATGGAGACAATATTACAGAACTTCTTAGAAAAATTGCTATAACATGGGCTTCTTATAGTCCGTAAGCCCGCTCCCAATATACTTACGTCTCATGACACGATAAATTCATAGCACACGGTCGAGAAAGTTATGCCGAGCAAGAATCAGAAGATTATTGCACCTAAGATAGGCCGGAAGTTTGAAAAATCCTTCACTTCCGGTCAAAATTTTGAGGGTAGGTATATTTACGTCATTAGCATGCTTAGAAGATAGCCCATAAAATAAGGGGTTAAAAGTGACAACAAATCTTTTGGTGGATTGAAACCAGTAAAATAATAGTTTTAAAAGTGAGCCATGAGAGGTAACCTGTTACTTGTCACTACATAGTATAAAACAAAGTTGCCTCCCGCTGTCTATCTGTCTGTCCCTATGTATGCTTATATGCGGTTTCTTTTAATAGATAGAGTGATTCAAGAGGAACGTTTATATGTATAATACATGCATGTACTTATTATACATATTCAATTCAATTCAATTCGATTCAATCGTTTTATTTCAGACCATGTGATCCATATACTGTTAGTAACGAAATAAACTTAAAACTATGTTAGCAATCGACGATATACGAGTATATACGAGTTAAGTATCTACATCAGTGTTCGATTTTGTGATTTTGTGTTTTTTTTTGTGTTTTTTGCGACAATAAATCTTTTTTTATTTATTTATTTATTTTATTTAACCCGTGCGAAGCCGGGGCGGGTCGCTAGTAGGTAATAATTTGTTGCAATTTCCCCGCTGCCCAAAGGTTATCTGTAAGAGACGTATTTGATTTATTTATAAATGTATAAAGAGTTATTTTATTGTATGCCACAGAAAAAAAGTTGAGTTACCTAAATATATCGCAACATATTATTGTTCTTAATGGGTTAAGGTTGTGTCACGATATTTTTGGCCACTTTGGTTGCTACAATCTATTTTGTGCCGACTGTAACCACGTTTGTAGCGGATGGCAGTTCGGTCGAGATAGTCACGTACCGCATAGTTCTCGAACTTGAAGGAATTCTGTGCCAGATTATCTTTAATCTTCCTGGTTGTTACGAAGTGTCTGTCCATTTCTTAGCCGTTACATATTATGTGAGTTTTGTTCAATGGAGTAACATATAGTAATCTTGGGGTTTACTGGTCATAGTCACTTATTACATTGAACGTGATTATGATTACCTACTCGAATCCAACAAATTTTTATCAATTAATAGCAATGGTATGCATCATTATTGTCGTTACCTTAAAATGTCATTGGAACAAATTACAATGCACAAGGTGCTTCTTAATATAAATATCCTCTAGAGTCTAAGTGTATAGACTTACTCAAGTTCTCGCAAAATTCGCGCAAAGGATACAATTGTATAGAATATGTGTGTTACTATGTTTACTTTTTGGATAAATAATGTGATTTCTTCAGTTTTTCGTTGTGGACTGGCTAACAAACGACAACGCCACACAAAAAACGGAACAGTATGATTTCAGTGTAATCTCAATAATGTCTGTTTAAAATTTGTTGTAGAAACCCAGGAATTCTAACATGTACTCGTAGGTACCTACCTAAGCTACATGCTTTCATGCATCTTTGACATCCGGCGATGTAAAGGATAACAAATTGTGAATCATCCTCCAACTAGATTTTGACACACGGTAGCCATAAGTACCTGAGATAAAGCTACGTTTTCTGAATAAAATAAAGCGTGACTCACCCAACAAAGGACGGATTCCAGCAGAAGGCAATGTTATTTAAGATTCAAAAGGAGGATTGTCGACATAGAAGGCTAATCTTGTTACACCGGAACACTAATTACAGCTACTAAAAACTTTGTTTTATAGCGCAGTCAATCGGCCCAATCGGCCTGAGTCAGCTGTAATCGATACAGTGTAGGTAATTGCGGGCATGTATCGAGAAACAATGACGTCGCCGCGCAGATCGTATCTGACTTAGTTACACGCGTTTAAGTAATTGCGGGAACTACTATTGTTAACCGACGCAAATTGGGCATTAGCGATAATTTATTGGGTTTGGAATAAACTCGCATTGTAGTTGGAGTTATTTAAATATGTAACTAGCGAGTGGGCTCGGAGGGCGATGGTCCCTAATGATAGCAATTGTTCTCCATCATTGGGCGCTTGCAGGTGCGCCGCGCCGCGCCGCGGGAAACGTGGAAAACGCACAATAGAACAACAATAGTTGTCTCCAGTCTCCACACGTCTTATAATGTTGGTGTTCACGACGATATAGTATGTTTAACGAAAAGGTGTGTTTTCCTTTTAAGGCCTAACAATATTTTAAAAGTTTGAAACAATCAGTCAGCTTATGCGTGTTCCACTGTTTTGCACCGGCCTTTTCTAAAGAGCAGGATGAACTGGGCTGCAGTAGTTCATTTATATTATTATGAATTTCTTTACGTTATTTATTTATCGTATGGCATTTTGGTCACTGGATTACATATAAAAGCTATATAAGAAAATAATAATAATAAGATTGATTAATTCAAAGGTTAAGATTAGTCCTCTTCAAGTACTCTGTAGCAAGTTCAGTAAGGTTCTTGAGGTCCTCCATCCGCCCTGAAAATTCTTTACGTAAATGAAGATTTTTTTTTATCCAGCTTAGGTCTTTAACCAATTCAGCGCCAATCACATTCATCACACATAATCGTCATAGCGCTACGGGCGCTTTTCGCCGCGTATGGAGTTTAAGCTGCTACAGACTACGGCGTGGCGCTACGAGAGTAGCGTAGCGGTGAATGAGTTAAATATATAATGTATATTTATGCATAATATCCCAGCTCTTGTTTCAGAATCGCACGACTGAGCAGTGAGTCGTAATAAATTAGGTTCTATACAAATCTTATACAGAAAACTCCCGTGAGACTCACACATATTAAAATATATTGAAAACGGGGGGTGTCACTCACGTATTTAGGTCGAGTATCGCTCGAAATGTTTCATCAAGACTATTTTCCGCCCGCATATTCAACTCAGGCAGTTAATGCGTTCACCGAAAGATAAGGAGCCCTTGAGCAGCCTGGGGTTTATGATTCCCTGCTCCTGTGGGAAGAATTATATAAGAAAAACTGGCCGGAAAATTTCCACAAGGGTGTCTGTCTGAGCACATACCTACGTAGTATGAAGAAAGGGGATATCCGAGGTTCGGCAGTGACAGAGCATTCACTGGATTCGGATTCAACGCATTATATTCGATTCGACAAGGTAACCGTTCTCTGTCGCCTAGTTGGAAAACAGTTTCGACTACGAGTACTACGCCTGTGTCAAGTGTGGACGAGACTTTAGCATGTGACGTGGTGACTGTGGTGTGTAACCCGACATTGAATAATGCTGAAGAAAACGAGGGTAGATTCTCGCCTTCTCCGCTGCCCCCTGCACAAACCAGCCGAGCGAGCAGGGCGCAGTGAAAAACGCGCCGGCAACGCGTGCGCTCATGAATAGGAACCGCGAATCGGTTCGGACGAAATATGTCGAGCGATACTCAGCCTAAAATATGTTAGTGACGCGTTTTCAATATATTTACTATACAAATCGTTATTTATTCCTTGATTATCTTATAGTGTAGCCTAGATAGGATTCAGTTTAATGAGTAAATTTTGTCCATGTTAAGACTGATCCTTGCCAGAAAGATGGCCAAAACAGCGGTAAAAAGTGACCACTGACTGATATAGGATAATAAATAATGATGCCAAATTTCAGCTCAATCGGATAGGAAGCGGCTGAAAAATAGTTTGCAAATTTTGAAGGGTAACTTACTACACGAACATTACGAACAGTAAAAAAATAAGCTTGATAAATAAGTTAGGTAAGGTAAGTAAGGTAGGTAGTTATTGAATAATTATAACTTATGAATTTGTATAATTTACTTCAAGTTAAAAATACGCTTTGATGCTAGTAGACAACAAGGATCAACTTCTTAAACTGTTTCGGAAGTATTTTGCAATTCATGAGATCGTACGTATGATTCCATACATTCAGTAGCGCGGGAACACGCTGGTATTCGTCTGGTGAAGGCTGGATTGTCAATTTATGTGTGGTGACGCGCGGCGGCGAGGCCCGTCACAAAGGCACGTGCGTGGCCCCGGTGGCAACCGCGGACCACTCAAAGAGAGCGCGCCTATCGCGCATCTGGAAACGTCCAGAAGGTTACCATGCCTACTTAAAAGATCATATGTATATCGAAATCTAAACATACTTGCGACGTTAAAGAGAGTAAAAGGTGGCCCGGCATGTGGGCACCTCTGACAAGCCGCCGTCGTTTGTAAGGTTCCGCGGAAGCGTGGGATGCCACCTTTGTGACAGTATCAGCGGTTAACCAGATGCGTTTTTGACAAATTGACGTTTCAGGCGCCACGTCTTGTTTAGATGGACAGATACGGCATTTGTTTTAGATCAGTGCTCTGTGCGTTGACTGCAGCACAAACGTGTGCCCGTGTGTCCGCTTTTAATAAACTTACGTATGTCAGATTGTATCACTTCATTTGTCTAATGGCGCCAAAGAAAATAAGCGATGTCGAGATATTATGGTAGTATGATGATCAAGAACAATTTGAGCTATTGAATTTTAAGTAGGTACCTAGGTCCGTCCAAGTCAATGTCTAACCAATTTCCTCTCAAATACGACAGAAAGGGCTGTATTAGCTTTAGGATGTACTTATTAAACTTAATGGTGAAACCATAGAATTTGTAAAGTCAACTGTTTTCTTAGGTATTACGTTAGACTCTACTGCAGTGGGGTTTCCACATAACTGCGATAGGAAGTAGGTTGAGCAGCAGTTCCGCTGCTTTTGCAGTCAGGAGAATAAGGCAGCAGAGGCATCTTAACAATGTAGCGACGGCACGGTTAGTTTACTTCGCTTACTTTAATGGTATAATTACTTATGGTGTTATTTTATAGGGATCAGCAGCAGATATTACGACTGTCTCATCTTACTAAAAAGGGCTGTTAGAGCATTTTATAACCTGGGGTCGCGTGAGTCATTAAGATAATTCTTCAAGGAAACAGATATTCTAACACTGCCGTCGCTATACGTATTTGAAATAATAATGTATTTTAGGAAGAATTTATACAACTTCCCAACGAACACTGATAGGCCCAAGGTTACCAGAAGCACAGGGAAGCTCAAAATAACTTTTTACAGACAAGAAAAAGCGTAAAAGTCGTTCTTAAGATATTGTATAAAATTCTACAATAAAAATTCAAAACACATTACCGAACTTACTGACTCTAAATTTAAATCTGTCGTAAAACAGACACTTATATCAAAAGCATATTACGAGTATAAGATACACGATTACATCATGGATATTTAGCAGTGATAAAGTCCTGCTCTAGAAATCTATCGCAAAATAAGTAAATACTAGGCTTTCTACTGTAGCAATGTATTTTTATGATGTAATTTTATAATACTCTGGTACTGAAATTACATGTATATTGTATACTGTCTTGAAACAATGATACCTCACCGAGTTTTTTACGCCCGTTCTTCTCGAAGCATAGGTTTTCTTTCCGAACCGGTTGTAGTTTGTTAAATGCCTAAATTGAAAAATAAATCACTTTTACTTTTTTTTTATTTTTACTTTGGTTCAACTGCATGACGCTGTAAATGAAGTGAATATCCTTTTTAAACTTTTTCTTGAGAGCTATTTATTTGTGAGTACCTATAGCAAATTTAACTTCACCCCAAAATAAATAATGAAAGCTCAGAATAGGTACTGTGATTCAAGTAAAATAAATCAGGTGGAAACATCAAAAGATACGAGTAAACTCGTGCGTATTTACGCATTGTAAAGAATCCATACTCGTAAGTATGGTATTACCGCGGAAATAATTAGATAGGTATTTAAAGTCTATTGTTATGTAAGACGTGCCCTTCCTATTTTTAATATCAAATAAATATAATATCTAGGCGTAACTTATCGCTGTTGGCTGCTTTAGTAGGTAAGGTAAGTAACCATTTGTTTGTTGTATTACTATTATAAATTCAATGACGATACCTATTTGATACGTTTGTGTTCTTTTGTTTTGGTTTTGTCTTATTTTTTCTATTTCTTCGTAATTGTGTTCTTAAATTTGTTAACATTGTCATAATATTATATCTTTATTTTTTTTTGTTTTTTTGTTTCGAACATGATAAAAAATCTTATTTTTTTGACATGTAGGTACTTAAGCAAATTTGTAATGTAATTTTTCATCATGAAATAAATAATTTAATCTAATCTATAATAATCGCAATCCGTGAGCAATTAGAATCGGTTACTATCGGATAAAATCATCGTCATCCATTTGGAAGTAGGTAATGTAATAGAGAGCAGATAATACCCCGCAGTTTATTTAGGTTTGACATTAATTCACATGACAATAATAACGAGGTTAGTTAGTTAGTTGCAAGAGATAATACGATTTTTTTAGCCAACCCATTGGCGAAATATTTTTTAATCTACTAAACTCGCTATTAAATACTTTTCATCCATTAAACAGATACTAGGTACCTACTTTACCCACTTTTGCAACTATGTATTAATTAAAAAATGCCACTTCCTTATGTGTTATTATGATCTCAATAGCATAAATAGATATACCAAGGTTCATGTTCCTAAATTAAAATATTCATTTCTAATGCTGTTATGTTGATTATTAAATTAGGTTAGATTATTTATTTCATGATTACCTACAAAATTACATTACAAATTTGCATAGGTACATTTAAAAATTCGCATTTATTTTTAACGATTATAATTATTTAATTAATGTAAGATTTAATATTAAAATTTCTATGAAGATACATAAGGACTGTATCCTTATTAGCTTACACGTTCGTAAAAATATTTTGGACGATTGGTGCAAAATAAAAGGTATGACGATTAGAAAACTGGTTAAAAAGTACGAGTTGAGTCCCGCGGGCGTGCACAAGATGATAAATAAATTTGGTGACTTCTGATTCTGTACTCTCCAAGATTTGCCTAAATCTGGAAGAAAACCGGGGACAACCGACTTGGCATGAGAAAAGAAAGTCGTAAGAATGTTTAAACAAAATCCGTCCCTTTTAATTCGAGATGCGGCAAAAAGAGCCAAAACTTCTTCGGCTATGATACAAAGAATCAAACTAAGATGCAACCTAAAGACCTATACAAAACTAAAACAACTAAAACGAGATGAAAATCAAGCAATAGCTGTCAGAAATCTGGCAAGGAAATTATACGACCGTATATTGACCAAGAAAAATCAGTGCATTATTATGGACTAGCTGTTGCCCGCGACTTCGTCCGCGTAGAACTTATTATCGTCTTAGAAAATGATTTCTCTCAATACAAAATTTGAACCCTCTTTTAGGGGATAATTCAAAAAAAAGTTGATGTTCATTTTCTAGTTTGTGAACAAACAGTCTAAAACCAAAGTTAAAAATCTCATACTTTAAAAATGCCTTGAAATACTCAAACTTTGAACCAATTTTAACACTCTTAGGGGATGAATTTGGAAAAACTCTGAAATCAGTTTTGTAGTCTTTTAACGTACAGAATAAGACCGAAGTTAAAAATCTCTTACTCACACTTTAAAATTTTATTGCTCGCCATTTAAAATTTGAACCCCCTTTTAAACCCCCTTAGAGGTTGAATTTTTCTAATCGCTGAAAGAACTTTTTTCGTAAACTTTTAAGTCTCTAGCTCAAAAAAAGTGTTGCGCATACAAAGCTTTCTTAACCCCCTTAGGGGTGGAATTTTCTAAAACTCTGAAAGTACTTTATTATTAATTTTAATAAGTAACATTTTGAATAGTTTTTAGTCTAGTAAAAAAAAAAGTTTTTCCCACACAACACTGGCTACCCTTCTTAAGGATCTTAAGGATCCCCTTAGGGATGGAGTTTTCTAAAACGCTGAAAGTTCTTTTTTAGTATTCTAATAAGTAATCTTTTTGCAAAGTTTTAAGTCTAACTCAAAAAAAAGTGTTGCCCATGCAAAGCTTGCTCTCCTTTTTAACCCTATTAGGGGTGGAATTTTCTAAAACGATTTGTGTTCTTTTTTTGTATTTTAATAAGTAATATTTCTACAAAGTTTCAAGTCTCTAACTCAAAAACATAAACTTTCCCTGATAAAAACTTTGCACCCCTTTTTATCCCCCTTAGGGATAGATTTTTTCAAAACGCTGAAAGTCTTTTTTTTTTTGTATTTTTATAAGTAATCTTTCTACAAAGTTTTAAGTGTCTAGCTCAGAAAAAGTGTTCCCCATACAAACCTTGCACCCTTTTTTAACCCCCTTAGGGAATGATTTTTGTAAAACGCCGAATGTAGTATTTTTCATGTTCTAATAAGTAATTTTTCGTCAAAATTTTAAGTCTCTATTAAAAAAAAATATGTTTTTCCCATACAAACTTTGCACCCTATTTTACCCCCTTAGGGGTGAAATTTTCCAAAACGCTGAAAGTACTTTCTTTGTATTTAAATAATCTTTCTACAAAGTTTTAGGACTCTAGCTAAAAAAAAATAGTTTCCCACATACAAACTTTGCACCCCTATTTTAGCCCCCTATTTTTAGGGGTAGAATTTTCTAAAACGCTGAAAGTACTTAATTTGTATTCTGATGACTAATCTTTCTACAAAGTTTTAAGTCTCTATTTAAAAAAAAAATTGTTTCCCCCATACAAAATTTGTACCCCTATTTTACCCCCTTAGGGGTAGATTTTTTTGAAACACTGAATCTAGGTACTTTATTTGTATTCTAATGAATAATTTCTCTACAAAGTTTTAAGTCTCTATTTAAAAAAAAGTAGTTTTTCCCATACAAACTTTGCACTCTATTTTACCCCTTTAGGGGTAGAATTTTCTAAAACCCTGAAAGTTCTTTATTTGTATTCTAATGACTGATCTTTCTACAAAGTTTAAGTCTATAGCTCAAAAAAAAAAGGTTCTCCCATACAAACTTCGCACCCCCATTTTACCCCCTTAGGGGTAGAATTTTCAAAAATCCCTTTTTATCCCTAGCCCACGTTATAAAAGCAACATACTGTGCAAAAATCAACTCTCTAAGATTAGTAGTTTCGGCTGTGCGTTGATGAGTGAGTGAGTGAGTGAGTGAATAAGTCAGTCAGGACATAGGCATTTATTATGTATAAATAGATAGAAGATAATGAAACTCCCATTCAAATATCTCAAAAAATTATGAAGCTACATCCGTTTTAATGTCGCTTGTTAGAGTGAGAAAACGATGAGGGACTGTGACGTCAATATACTCGAGCGTCATAGTAAAAAACAATCGTTTCATATGAAGGTGCGTTTTGCGGAAAAGGGACAGAACATACCCCCTCTTAAAACTTTGAACTCTTATAACTTAATCATTACCTATATAACCTCTTGCTTTGTTTTTTTCTCCATTTGACTTTATTTATTTTAAATTCTTTTTCGAGAAAATACATTATGATTATTTACCATATTTTCGATTCCTGAGCTATAACCACGAACTTCGGAATTCGAAAATATTCGGGTATCTCTATCTCTATCGCACTAACCATACTCGAGTGACAGGGATGCAAATATATGAACATTGAGTATCGGTTTTCGTGGTAGCGCCGCAGGTACTTTGGCTGAATGCGCCGAGCGCGTGCCATTGTCATTCAAAAAAAACAAATTCGTGTTAATTATATTGTTCAAATTTGTTGATTTCATTTATTGAAATTACGACATAAAACGACATTTGCGCATATAAGTTCTCATATCAGAATCGAATATTTTTTTATGGTTTATATTTTAGCATTTGTCTCGTAAAGGTATATCGTAGACGGGATTTAAATTAGTGAAAGGCAAAGCAATTCCGCCATTTTGACGAAAATTTGACGGTTCTTATAGCTGACAGTTGGAGCAGCGTTTGATTTCAATAAAAATAAATGAAAAATTAAATGAAGTCGTATATTTCGGAAAATTAATTAACTGTCGCAGTCGGATAAAAACTATCCTAAGTTGCAGCTAGAATAATAATGTACCTATATAAAATGTTTCATATTTTTCCGTTCATGGGATGCTGAGAACATTCGAACCGCGCAAAGCTTAGTTTCAAACTGGCTGATTCTTTTTTTAATTTAGAGATTTATTATAAGTGGAGATGACGAGATAGGTTGCAAATTGGACTTTAAAGCCTTACCAGGACCTCAATTTATTACGGTGCCGGATTATAAGTAGAAGGTTACTCGAAAACATAAGGCCATCAACATCGAGAAATTCGGCAAAAAAATATTAGTGTGGCAAGCGATTTTTCAATGCGGTATGCGATCGCAATCCTTCTTCACTACAGGGACTTTGAACGGTACGGTATACATACAGTGACGAGTGCTTACAGAAAAGATTACTACCACTAATAAAGAAGCACAGGACTAGCACTTTATTTTGGCCAGACTTGGCTTCTTGTCATTACTCTAAAACAACGAAGGAATGAAATAAAGCCGATAAGGTAGAAGTAGTGGATAAGGAGATGAATCCTCCCAATTGCCCAGAAGTTCACCCAAAAAGTGCAACAAGGCATCATCAAATGTGTCAAAAGTGATCGTCCAGAATAGAATGAGACACATCAAAAAGAAAGTTAGGTTGCAGGCAACATATATATAATACGACGAATTCATTCAAAACAGTTTTTTATAAAGACCTTATTTTTCAGTTTATTTTTGTTTCATTATCAGTTTTCACACAGAATAAAAATAATACCATTTTGAAGTTGTCTACTTTCTTTCCGATACGGTCCTTATAACATGAGTAAATGTTTACAATTGTATTTTATTACATTTTATTACGATCGGTAACAGCTGCATAATAGTACATTGTTTAACAAGGGGCGTATGAGGAATATTGCAAACGAGAGTCTGTAATCTCGAGTTTGCAATATTCTTACGCCCGTGTTATACACAATGTTTTTCATCACATTTGCGAGGAAAAAAATAATCACAAAAGACAGAAAAATCAATGTTTTATACAAGCGCATCAATCAAATGTTGAGGAAATTGACAACTTCACTTCTAGATCAGTGCGAGTGGAGGGCGGAGCTTCAATATTTCAACCAATCACAGAGCATGGAGCATGTGGTTCTTGCAGCATGCCCTGCAAGAACTACATGCTCGATTTTATTTTCCAACCAATCACAGAGCAGACTTCTTGCCGTCCAGATTTGCTTAACCAATCAGGTCACACACAAGCTCATTACTCCCATGGGGCCATTATTTCCCGGGGGAACAATTTAGGCCATTGTCCTTCTGTATACAGGCAAGGAATAACACCATTTTTGAGCAAGTGTGATGAAAAAATCCTTAATAGCTTCACAGCCGGTGTAATGGGTCGGTAATAATAACAATCGACTAAGTCACTTTATATAATATTTTTTTCTCAAACATGCAACGAAATGTCGTCATTCCGTGCGTCAGAACAGGCTTCAAAGTATCACGTTTCGGGCGTAACAATTTGAGAGAACTGTAAAGGAATTTCACACGAAATTGAAGGCCTAGGCCGGGAAGATTTTTTTTTTAATTTTCATTCCACCATTTGTGGCACAGCATCACGGCATTCAGCCATGAAAATTTGTTTGATTTGAGGAGTTTTTATTTATTTATTTCATTGCATGTTTGAGAAAAGCACTATACATGCCTGGCCGTGAAAAACGCTTGCCGGGTGAGTAGGTATAGACCGACCGTAGGGAGGCCGAATTGATACGAATCCGGCAAGCCCTTTTCACGGCGTCTGCAGTAATGTACTATTACTAGATAACGCTTTATTTTAAAGCTGTTCACTTAGTAGGCCTTAGTACATATATTTTTTATACATACCACTAGCATAAGTAAGGAAATCTGATGGTAACCAGAATGCAAAAAAATTATGGTCGAATTTAAAATTGCTTTGAATCGTTAAAACCTGCTTTTACCTTAATTACTTCCGGGTGGAATGTTTGTAGCATTCTTGAGTAAAGCATCTTAGAATAAAGTTTTATAAAGAAATAAGCAACAAACATTCTATTTTAAATTAATGCTTTACAAAACCGTAAATTTCCTGAGGGATAATCACGTAACGTTCCGAACGCGCATTGTACCGAAGCGCGTTCGGAACGTTACGTGATTACCCCTCTGGACTACATGAACATCCTTCTCCGTTCAAGTAGCTCGCTTCTGAAACAATGTCTGTCTCTGTCATTATTAGGCAATCTCCAAACAGGCCTGTCTACAAAAAAAATTATGCAATAGGGTTGATGACTAAGATTTGTTTACGATGCCATTCGTACCAGTTTTTGGAGAAGAACAAATGTTTGTATGGGAGCAACTACAATCAAAGAACGTAAATAGGTACCCAAAAATTTGAGACAAAGATTGACCTCGCTGATGACGTCACACCTGTTATTTGTACTAACCGTTGTATGGAAAATCAAGTAAGTACCTAAATTTCTGTTTCGCTCGCGCAATAGGTACTGCGTTTAGGTCCATAGTTGTCATGCAATTTTGTTTCTATAAAAGCGTAAGGTTTCTTTTGGTAGCTTTAAATTTACTATTGGACAATAAAAAAAATGCATATTTTTCTAATCTTTCGAGGTCCATTTATTTTTATGATTTTAATTATATTTTATAATTTATACTTTATTACAATTTTTTTTAACATGAGGCATCATGCCTATTCCATTGCTGGCAGAACTAAACTTGGACTTACCTTGAACCTATAACGGCAAGAAGACTTATCTGTACCGTTAAACTAACAGGCTGTATTCAAAATTACTGACCCTAAACGAGGAATTGGGAGATTGCCATACGAGCGCCATGAGACCTTGCTACGACAATTTGGCTCCTCCTGACACAATGGTTCGCCGGCTCAACGGTCCACTGGGCCTCAGTGGAACACATTACATTTGTTACAGCCTGACAAATAAATTAAACCTTACTTGCATCACAACGTTTGGCAAACAAAAGTTTGCTATAACTTAAAAGTTGATTTGTTGATGTGGCCATTGAAATAAATTAGATAGATATTTTGTTTCATTACGACGTTTCGAGTTATTCTTAAAGCTCTTAGGTTAGGTTAGTATTAATGTTCAGAAAAATTGACATTTCATACATTTTAATGTTTCTAACATTTACTGGTGACAATCATATAGTTAGGTACAACACATGAACAGATTGTAAAGAAAAAGACGGACTCTACCTTATCACGAAATGGACCACACACAGCTTGATGTCATGTCTGTAAATTTGCCTATAAAATTTGAAGAGTTCCCTCGATTTCTCCAGGATCCCATCATCAGAACTGGATGTTGGTAACAACGGGACCAATCTGGAAGTATATACTTTCAAACAAAGAAATAATTTTTCAAATCGGTTCAAATACAGACGAATTGAGAACCTTCTCCTTTTTTGAAGTCGGTTAAAAAGTATATAAAAAAGAATATTAGTCTAGAATATTACTAGAAAAAAAGGGAAATAAACAAAATGAATACTTACTTAAATTAAAAACTCAAATGTCATAATTTCCAAATAAAATCCCACGGAGTTTTATCATTCATGTAATCTTGTGTGCTATAAGAAGGTATATAATAAACTTTCGAAATAAGTTTAAGCTTCACATGGTTCTTGAATTTATTTATACACATTTCAGTTACGTTTCCTGGAAGTTTGTTATAAAACCTTACACTAAAGTACCTATAAGAGTAGCTGGTGGTTCTCCGAATAATAATCACTACTTAGTATAAAACAAAGTCGCTTCCGTATGCTTAGATCTTTAAAACTACGCAACAGATTTTGATGCAGTGTTTTTAAATAGATATAGTGATTCATGAGGAAGGTTTATATGTATAATACATGCATGTGTTATACATGTAAACCCGTGCGGAGCCGGGGTGGGTCGCTAGTTTATAAATAAAACATTAATTTTGAAGCTGATGGATGTCAAATGTGTAAATCGCAGTAACTGCTGATACATTTTGTAGTGACGAATTATTGACGCGAGAAGATTCACGAATCATCTACTTATTAAATATCATAGCGTTTGAACGGTTACCTGCAGGTACCTGTGTACAGTAGGTACCTACCGGCACACCTTGTTGCCAGGAAATATTGCTGTCAGTGGACACCTCGCATGCTCTCCGCAGTCTACAAACTACAAAATCTCCTAACTTTTGTAACGTCGATTTAGAATTTAAGGCAATGGTGTAGAGCTAGAATTTTGTTAAATATATTTGTTGTTAACCTTTAAATTAAAGGAAAAATTTAAAAATTTAGGCTCCGAGCCGGATTTGAACCGGCGACCACAGGCATACATGGCCCGTCGCTACTAACCAACTGAGCTATCGGAACAATCTGTCTCAGCCCCTAAATCTTTCAATCAGTTCCTTCTTACAACGCCTTAGGGAGGCGTGTAAGAAGTGCTAAGGCGTTGTAAGAAGGAACTGATTGAAATATTTAGGGGCTGAGACAGATAGTTCAGTTGGTTAGTAGCGACAGGCCATGTATGCCTGTGGTCGTCGGTTCGAATCCGGCTCGGAGCCTAAATTTTTCAATTTTTCCTTTAATTTAAAGTTTATAAATATCGTTAGCAGGCGGAACTGCATTATACAAAAATGATATTTGTTGCAACAACAACAAATATCATTTTTGTATAATGCAACCTATTAAAAGAAACTCTCGGAAGTACTTCAACCATGCCTTTGACCAAGTTTATCTTGTTTGGGAGGGCCATTTGTCCTATAAATGTGATTATACGCCAATCTGTCGAAGGCATTTTAACGTAAAGTTTTTCTTCGAATTTAGGTTAGTTATGGTAGGATGTAGAAAAGTAGCGGTTTCGCAGAGTTCCATTATATTTGACTACAGTGACCACAGATAATTTTCTTAATGGTTGGCCGTGTTACAAGCTTTTATTTAGTTTCACCTGTTTCCATCGCTAATTGGCTGTCTGTAATCAAATTTTGCAAGTTAAATTTGACCAACTTTTAACATATACTTAATTTAACAATTAAATACAGTTTCTTTTGATTTTTTCCTATCATTTACTTTAAGTATGGACTCCTCTGCAGGTGAAGTCCTCCTGAAAAGTCGCCCATTCGTTTCTTTGTTGCGCTTTTATAGCCCAGCTTGTTCCAGCTATCGCTTCGATCTCGTCTTTCCACCTGCCCTTAGGCCTGCCGACACGTCTCGATCCTGCTGGTCCTGCCCACATGGTCACTGTTTTCGTCAAGCGGTCGTCTTTGTATCTAGCGACATGCCCTGCCTACTTCCACTTCAAGCCTTCAGCGAATGATAGTGCATCAATTAGTTACTTTGGTCTTCTGTCCTTATCTTCGCATGATTTATCCTATCCGAGATTTTTATTTTTAATATTTTTCTTTCTATAAGTAGAGCCCTTCGAGTACTTCTTACTGCTCTTCTCGCGTTAACATCAAGTATCCAATATGACATAGGCTTGTTTTATCTTAAAACATGCTTAATCACTAAGTATGAGTTTTTTCTTGAATTAACCGTTTGCGTTATGTAGGTACCTACTTGTAATACAAGAGGAGAGCAGCTTCAGTGCTGAATGTAAACAAAATGATAATTGTGTCTAAGTTGATAGCGTTGGTAGCGCTGACGCCGATTAGCGCCGTCCGGTTCAGATAACACTATGCGGAACGCTGATCCCAATTATTTCAATACAATGCGATTGCACTTTAGGCGGTAGTTCCATTGGACTAGGGGAACATATGCGTTATTGCTTTAATTATTTAGGCACCACCAAGAAACCCAGCAAGTTTTACGATGTGGTGTGGATGGCCGCTTATACATGCAGAAGCAAGCCGGTAGGTACTGTTCGAAAAGCTATCAGATGACACGGTTGATTCTCCAAGAAAAAATATGCGGGATGAGGAGTGCAGGATGCAGAAGACACTCCTGGTTCAAAAATCTAAACTGGTTTAGTTTCAGGAATCGATCGAGGCTTCTTCTGTAGTGCAGTAGGTACATAAATAAATTAAGAATCGCCATGATATTGTCCAACCTTCGATAGAAGAGGACCTAGAAGAAGAATATTTTGAGGAACCATACAAATTTAATTTATTTGATATCGCGAGGTTGAATTCAAGAAATGTGCCGCAGTTCAATAAATGTTTACAGTATCTTCAGTAAATGTGCCAAGATAACAACACTCAATCTCGGGTTGTATTTATTTAAAAGAGTCGGAATTTTCTTTCATACTTTATGATTAAAGTAAACGTCAAGTGTTATTTTTGCTTAGACTATTATAATCATTCTTTATAAATCGAGTAATAAATTACGGCATATGTTTAACCCATTACCAAATGTAGTGAAATAAAATGGCAAATTGTTTATACTGCCAATAATAAATGGAATTGATCACGAAATTATGTTCCCAATTTAGTGTTTAATTGTATGCAAAAAAATACAATTAATATCCTTATTTAACCAGGAAGTAACTGCAAACTAACTCATCTAATAATTGTTTAATACAAAAATAGTAAATTACCGTCAAAAAATTCACCGTATTTTCATATAAAATGTCATCCAAATATGTAACGTCTTGTAATCCAATCCGTCCATTGTAAATTATCCTATTATTTACCCAAAAATACCTACTACTACCCATAATAATATGTTCCCAATTTAGTGTTTAATTGTATGCAAAAAAATACAATTAATATCATTATTTAACCAGGAAGTAACTGCAAACTAACTCATCTAATAATTGTTTAATACAAAAATAGTAAATTACCGTCAAAAAATTCACCGTATTTTCATATAAAATGTCATTCAAATATGTAACGTCTTGTAATCCAATCCGTCCATTGTAAATTATCCCATTATTTACCCAAAAATACTAAATAAACTCGTAAAGTTTGATCCTATATTGAATTATATTATATTGGCACCTCCCCAACTGCTTCGGCCTCATGTGCCCGTTCAACTCAGGACCTCCTTCGCGAGTTCCTGGCTCAGCAGGTGTTTATATACACTCCACGGGTAGGACTGGGTGATGCTGCGGTTTCGGTAGAATGTTTTTTTATGATTTTCGTACTTGAATACTATATTAATTCTTTATAAATATAGGTACTATATTTGGTAATGTCTATATCTCAGTGGTATTTTAAATTAAGAGCCCTATAACAAACAAACGCGAAATTGTAAGTTTTTATCGTCAAAATTACATTACATACCTTCTATTCGTTTCTTTAAATAACTAGTTTGTGAAGATAATTTGACTTCTCCTTTACAATCGTTACAATACAAATTTTAGATAATCTTTTTACTGATTTAGTAATGATTTTTCTTCAGCGGCATGTTTCAGCAAAATGTCGTGAGAGACCTGAATTAGGAGCGATATTTGGTAAATTCTGTTGAATAGTATCTATAACAAAAACAACAGGTACATTACAAGTACCCTGTAGTCCTATCTTCACAAAAAACAATTTTATTTTATGCCTCAGGAGTTAAAAAAAAAGATAGTTTTCAAGTCAACATATCTCAAAATCCCTGCATTATCTCCACTTATAATAAATCTCTAAATTAAAAAAAGAATCAGCCAGTTTGAAACTAAGCTTTCTGTGGTACGAATGTTCTCAGCATCCCATGGACGGAAAAATATGAAACATTTTATATAGGTACATAATTATCTCCACTTATAATAAATCTCTAAATTAAAAAAAGAATCAGCCAGTTTGAAACTAAGCTTTCTGTGGTACGAATGTTCTCAGCATCCCATGGACGGAAAAATATGAAACATTTTATATAGGTACATAATTATTCCAGCTGCAACTTAGGATAGTTTTTATTCGACTGCGACAATTAATTTATTTTCCGTAATATACGACTTCATTTAATTTTTCATTTATTATTCTTAAAGTATATCGCCGCCACATCTGTCAGCTAAAAGAAACGTCAAAATCACAGTAATAAGAAATACTACGGACAAAATGGCGGAATTGCTTTGCCTTTCTTTCGCCTATTAATAATTTTAATCCCGTCTACGATATACATTGACGAGACACATAGGTACCAAAAGCAAATATAAAATTAATCGATTTTGATATGCGAACTTATATGCGCAAATGTCGAATTAAGGCGTAATTTGTACAAAAATGTAACAACAAATTCGAACAATATAAACTTGGTTTTTTTGAATGGCACGCGCGCGCGCTCTTTGCGTATTCAGCCAAACCACCGAAAACCGAAACTCGAAGTTCGTATATCTGAGGGCCTACCGCGAACGGCATTCGAAGTTTTCCCTCTCTGTCGCACTTATGTACGAACTTGTAAGTATGAAAGAGAGGGGAAACTTCGAATGCCTTTCGCGGTAGGCCCTCTGCATTCCTTTCATTTGTTAATGCGATAGAGATAGAGATACCCGAATATTTTCGAATTTCCGAAGTTCGTGGTTTAAAAGAAAATACGGATGTCGGATGGATCTAAATTAATATTTTATGTGTGAATATGGTTAAAATTATTTGGAAATACTATTGTTGTTATTGTTTTAGTATATTTGACTAGCTTTAAGTTTAATATTGTACGTCCGAAATGGGCAAGCTGTTGGACTTTATTTTACCCAAAACAACTAAATGTACACAGTTCTGACAATAAAGAAATCTTATTTTATCTTATCTTATCGAAAATAGGGATGTATACACTAAACAAAATAATCATAATGTTGTATTATCTCGAAAAAAAAACATATAGGCTATATAGGTAATCACTAAGTTATAAGTGTATAAAGAGTTTTAAGAGGGGGTTTGTTGCGTCTCTTTTCCGCAAAACGCACCTTTATAATGAAACGATTGTTTTTTACTATGACGCTCGAGGATCGTGACGTCACGGTCCCTGATCGTTTTCTTACTCTAACAGTATCCATACTAATAATCCATACTTCCATACTAATATTATAAATGCGAAAGTGTGTCTGTCTGTTACCTCTTCACGCCTAAACCGCTGAACCGATTTAGATGAAATGAGCCCCGGGGAAGGACAAAGGGTAGTTTTTATATCTGAGGGGCTGAAATTGGGGGTGGAAATTTGTATGGAGCTACTTAAACCGCTGCACCGATTTAGATGAAATTTGGTATATAAATAGTTTGAGTCCCGAGGAAGGACATATAATAGGTTTTATCCCGGAAATCATCCCCTAAGGGGGTGAAAGGGGGGGGGGGGGGGGGGAGGGTGAAATTTGGATGTAATCTATTTTAGGGGTAATAATAATAAATAGGGGGTGAAAGTTTGGATAAAATCCATGTACCACAAGATGAAATTTGGTATAGAGATAATTTGAGACCCTTCAAAGGATAAAGAATAGTTTTTGCCTCGGAAATCATTCCTTAAGATGGTAGAAGTTTGTTTGCATTATATTTTCTAAGTATAAGTTCTACGCGGACGAAGTCGCGGGCAACAGCTAGTCTTAACATAATTCTGATACAAAAATGATTTGCAGTATTTGCTTATTATAAAACATTTAGTAAAATTTGGTGATAATTTTAATCTAGATAGATACAGTTAGTACGTTTGGTTGTCGGTTACTGCCTATATTGTTTTAGGAAAGAATTAAGGCCTCCACACACCGGTCGCGTGCGCGGGCCCGCCACGGGCCCGCGGCGGGCCCGCGCACGCGACCGGTGTGTGGAGGCCTATAGGGTTTCAAAGATTTGATTGGTTGTTTTTATTAATATGGTGGATTATATTTGATTCCATAAATTACTCCAAAACACATAGTGGTTAGGTTTTCTGAGGGCACGCTTATTACCGTTAGTTCGTTCATTTGGATTAAAGTAGTTTTAGTTCATAAAGTTTAAAGTACTCGTAGTTCAATAAATTGCTATGACACGTGGAAAAGTAGAGTTCTCTGAACTCAAATATTCCTCAAAAAACCGGCCAAGTGCGAGTTGGACTCGCGCACGAAGGGTTCCGTACCATTATCTATAAAAACGGTAAAAAAATCACGTTTGTTGTATGGGAGCCCCCCTTAAAAAAATATTTTATTTTATTTTTAGTATTTGTTGTTATAGCGGCCACAAAAATACATAATCTGTGAAAATTTCAACTCTCTAGCTGTCACGGTTCTTGAGACAGAGAGCCTGGTGACAGATTATGTATAAAAACGGCAAAAAAATCACGTTTTTTGTATGGGAGCCCCCCTTGAAAAAAATATTTTATTTTGTTTTGTTTTTAGTATTTGTTGTTATAGTGGCAGCAGAAATACATAATCTGTGAAAATTTCAACTCTCTAGCTATCACGGTTCTTGAGATACAGCCTGGTGACAGATTATGTATAAAAACGGCAAAAAAATCACGTTTCTTGTATGGGATTAAACCGCTTTCCTCACGATGTTTTCCTTCGCCGAAAAGCTAACGGTAAAAATTTCGTACATAAGTTTCGAAAAACTCATTGGTACGAGCCGGGATTCGAACCCACGACCGCCGCTTGACAGCCGCATGCCTGAACCACTGGGCTACCGTAGCTTTTCAACTATTATCAATTATTAAAAAAATGGGATTGCGTTTGACCTTAGACTAATCTGACTCCCCACGTAAACTAAACTTGACATATTAATGTCATCTCGAATACGATCACTATAAAACTAAACTTAAAACATGCAAAAGTATTGTCAAAGTCTGCATAAGTCGACGATATTATTAGTACAGTGATAAATGCTTCCTATCGCCAAACGAGTTCCGTTTGCATACATGTAGTTCAAAAGATACAGTCTAACCTTAAAATAACCGGTTTTACATGGATGGTGTCATGGCGGCGAGATTTGAAATTTGCAATGAACAGGCGTTTTAGGATTTTTATTAATGGTCGGTTTTTGGTTATGGTCTCGTCTAGACCTCATTGGATTAAGGTTTGGAAGGTCTCATTCCAATTGCTTGAATAAAAACCTAGCGCCTACGACCTTGAGCCATTCCTAGAGATTAGGTAGCAATTGGACCTCGAGTTACGAAGTAGTAGCCGAGGATGCAATGGGTGTAGGTACCGCTAGGATGAAGAGTTTCCAAAACATTAAGCTTACCATGCGTAGCCGGGGTGAAGTATAGTGCGAAGAGATCGTCGACGGAGGAAGTGGAGGTAACGGGCGCAGGGTGCGGGGGCTGCGCGTAGGGCTGCGGCTGCGCCAGCGGCGGCGCGGGGCCGCCGTAGTGCAGCCCGCTCGGGCCCGCCTCCACCAGAAGCTGCATCTGCGAGATGTCCACGAACTCGTCTCCGTCGGCGCGCCCCAGCTCCTCGTCCTCCGGCCGACGCATCGCGATCACCGAGAGCATCGCACGCGCGCATCCCCGCTCGCCTCACAACGCACCAACATGCACGGTTAACCGCGCACACTCACAACACCACCACCAGCCACCTTGACCACCCGTCACCGACACAACACTTATATTATTCTCTACTTACGACCTAAAGAAATTGACACGATCACAGAACAATTAGGAAACTACGAATATGCGGCACGATAATCACTGAGAAGGGTTACGAGAATCTACTGGTAAATGAACACAGATTTCGCACGCGGTGAGAGTCGTCGTCACGGAACGCCACATCCTCGACTGAGGCGTGATCGCTGCGGCGAGGGCGTGCTGCCGCCCCCGTGCGACGAGCGCCGGCCGGTCGTCGCCCGCCGCGAGCCCTGTTCAATGGACGCCACAGCTACCCGGTCGAGGTCGGTATTCATTCACGACGGCTGTGTTAATGGCGAGCGGGCCAGGCGCCCTCGCTCAGCCGTCGTCGCCCACGTGCGCGAGAAAATGGCGCGGCGTCGCGACGAAGGGAGGCGCGCGAAAAGCGCGCGGCTCACAAGTGTAGTGATGGTTGAGCGGCACCGGCGGCTGCGGGCGTGGGCGCCGCACGTGGGCGCGGAGGCTCGCCGCAGCTGAGCGTGCGCCGTGACGTAGCGCCACGCTGCCCGCAGCTGATAACACTACTTCATTTCATACTACAACTACATCCGAAAACCTTACTACTGAATAAACTTGCTCGTGGACTTAACGCAGTTTAAATTTTACTTTTCCCTATCCGTACGGGGCTCCAGTGTCGGAGTGAATCACACACCGCATTAGCTACGCGGGCGGCGCGCGGTTGTTTTTGGTCACGCCGTAATTAGCAGTGCTACGAGCGGTCCCGTGACGTCGACCTCTCTGGTCTAAATATTTGCAGCGTTACGTAGAGCGAACGGATAAATCATCTAAAAATATGCACCTGGTCATAGCTACGTAACCATTCTGAATTATCCCATAAGTTATTTCTGGCATAAATTGACGCACATAGTCACCTACGTTTTTTATTCGAGACTATTATTACGAGCCTTCATGTAACATTCTATACATCGGTAGTAGGTAGGCATAGCTGAAAATATTCGGGCCATCCTATATTATTAACGGATTAAAACTAAGTACCTACCTATCTAATGAAACTCAAAATTACCATTTAATTCCTCGCTAGACTAAATACAAATTCTAAGATTAAACATAAGCGTAACAAGTTTCAAGACACAAGGCTAATAAATTAAGTAACTTTGCTTATAGAATGGACTGATTGGCGATAGGTAGCTACACATTGTTTGTAGGTAGACGGTACGCGGGTTCCCCGGGGAGAAATCATTCCCGGCGGCGAGGTGACTGAATACGCGATATTCTGGAATAAGGAAAGGTCGTGTAGTTGCCATGGCGACCACCTGTTGATCCGCGCCCGCTCCAAATGTCGGAGTTCACGAGGAAGAAGGCACTTTAATGTCCTTAAATTGTACCGCCACGCGTACTGAGGGTCAACCTGAGACAACAGTTTCGCTACTTTATTTTCATTTTGTTTTGCCTATTCCCTTCCACGCGCGATCTAACATGCTAGAACGAGCGCGCAAAACACATTCAAATCAAATCGGAATACGAAATGGGTGTCTCCAATTGGACCCCTGAGTGGATTTAATTATTTATACTTACTGATATTTGTATTCATCATGTGAATACAAAGGTCACGGGCATTCATTCAAATATCGTAGGTGTAGGGCACCGCCTCCAGGTTTACATATGTGAAAATTGGTAATATAGTTTTTCAAAGGTTAAATAAATAAGCTTGACATTTAATATTGTAGTTTTCCAGGACATTTGCTGCAGTCGGAATAAATTCGTAACGGTTCAAAAAAAATGGAGATACAAATAATTTAAATTACACTAAATGGTACAGTCGCCATCAGGTATATCGGAGCGGCCAAAGTGCTCACAAATATCTGAACACGTCTCTATAATGCCTCGACAATAGATATCTGATGGCGACTGTCTTATTGTGCGTTCGTAAGAGTTAAACAAATACAATATATATGTTACCGTTAGATTGTGAAAACCGTCAGTTTATAATCCAACTCGCGATATTATAAACTGTCGAAAAATGGTGAACTGTCAAAATCGTTCACAATTTAACGCATTATTTTTCGTTAGTTTATAAACTATTCATGTCGAATCGTCAAATTGTCAACTGAGATCAAATCGGCATGCTACGGATCGCATACACAAAGACTAGGTAGGTTAGGTTAGTTAGGTAGCTTCAGTTGTCCAAAGGGCAAACCGCCCAGAAATAGGAGCCCCGCGCAGGAGCCGAGCCTATTAACATACCTAGTCAACCTAGTATGTAACTGAATTCAGCCACCAAGGAAGTTAGTATTTCTTATAAATATATATCAGTTTTACACCAACATATAAATGGCTTAATAAATAAGGCTGATGCATTACGAGTAAGTTTCAATTTACAAAGTTTTATGAACATTGGAAAGCATATTGACGTTATATGTATAACAGAACACAATATGAAATTTGATAGTCAACCTAGCCGCTCATTTCTGCAGAAAAAGTAGAGATGGTGGATCATGCATATTAGTGAGAAACATTCATAAATATGAGAGATTGCAGAAGTTTCTATACCAAATATAATTGAATGCTGTGCAATTGAACTGACAGATCACAAAATCATAATCATTACTATTTACAGAGTTCCTAAAATGACAATGTAAGCATGAGAATATTTTTCGATAAGTTAAGTAGAATTCAAAAAAAATATGTTACACAAATAAGAAAGTAACTATTAGTGGTGATTTCAAAATTGACATACTCAAGAAAACCGTAGTTTCAGTAGAATTTAAGAATATATTACACAGTTATAACTTAAGACTAAGTATAGTAGAGCCGACCCGATTATGTAGCAAAATATGCATAGACAATATCATACATAATGTTAGAGAAAGCAAGGCTGAAGTAATCGAATTGGCACTCTCCGATCACACAGCACAAGTTTTAACATGTCCAGTGAAGAGGCCAAATGTTCTGACTCACTGGTACGTAAGAAAAAGAGATCTGAGCCAAGTAAATATTGATAAGTTCATTGAGTCCTTGCAAAATCTAAATTTTAAAGAAGTTTACTTATCTGTTGATTCTAATAAAGCTTATGACAAATTCTCGGACCTATTCGAATTATTTATATTCTATGCTTCCCATACCAAAGATGTAAAATATCCTCCATTAAAAAAAACCTACTTGTATCTCAAAAGAAATAAAACAGTGCTGTAGGCGAAAGAGATACTTACTATGGAAGTGTCGTTTATCTCCCGTACAAGGAGATAAGAGTACTTCAAAAAATACTCAATGTCAAAACAATTATCTCATTAAAAATGCGCAAAATAAGTCTAAAGCGACATGGAAAATAATTAAGAGTTGTAAGTCAAATCAACCAAGATAATATATTTCAGAAATAATTTCACATAATAATACCCAAACTACTAATCCAAAAAAAATTGCGCAAGAATTCAACAATCATTTTATTACCCAAATTCAACCAATTAATCTAGTAAATAATAATTCCAATTCTAATATCTATTTAAATAACAATTTGACATTTAATTCTCTTAATTATATTTTCATGAAACCTACTACTTCTGATGACATTATTAAAATAATAAATGGCTTGAGGAATACAAACAGCACTGGGTGCTACCTACATAGTAAAAAAAGTATCTCATATCGACCACCGTTATGGGCGCATTTTGGTTCCAGCCGTATAGCATTGCAAGCGATTCTGTTTTGAATCTGGTCGACTCTGGCTTTAGCCGATGGTACCTGGTTGTATGCAACAAATCGAGTTTCTGTCCAATCAAGTTTCTGCTGTATCCTGAATCTGCCGAAAGACGCGTTAGTGATTTTGTCAGTTACGCGTCAATTATGCTCATTTTGAGCATTTGATAAATTAAATTCATTAATTTTGAATTAAAATGTTAAAATTAATGGTCTTCCTTTTATTTCTGAGACTATGTTATTTAGCAAAAAAATATCCTTATGTTATGATGTAGCCTTTCGATCGGTATGTTAAAGCAACAGGGTAATTTTTTTCTAGTGTAGCGGGTTCGATTCCCGGTTCAACCATGTAATTATTAAAAAAATCTATGAATGCAGTCTAAATTGTTATTTAAATTGAAATAATGTCTTCTTTTAGTAAATTCTTCTATCTACAATATTCAAGGTACTTTCCCTCCATGTGGCATAGGCGTGTGACGCCCTGTATATCCAAAATCTAATTGATTTTGCTTCCTAGTTCAGGAAGTTTCTCATAATTTTTCAGTGCATTCCCTTAACCCTTCTTATGACTTATTAAAAATTGACTCTGTGACAGAAAGGTAAAATTTATAATCGTTCAGTACTGTGAAGCAACGTATCCGAAAGGTTAAGCCAAATATACCTACGAATGAACGAAATTAAAGGAAGGAAGTGATTTATTATATTACTAGCTGTTGCCCGCGACTTCGTCCGCGTAGAACTTTTTATCGTCTTAGAAAATGATTTCTCTCAATACAAAATTTGAACCCTCTTTTAGGGGATAATTAAAAAAAAAGTTGATGTTCATTTTCTAGTTTGTGAACAAACAGTCTAAAACCAAAGTTAAAAATCTCATACTTTAAAAATGCCTTGAAATACTCAAACTATGAACCAATTTTAACACTCTTAGGGGATGAATTTGGAAAAACTCTGAAATCAGTTTTGTAGTCTTTTAACGTACAGAATAAGACCGAAGTTAAAAATCTCTTACTCACACTTTAAAATTGTATTGCTCGCCATTTAAAATTTGAACCCCCTTTTAAACCCCCTTAGAGGTTGAATTTTTCTAATCGCTGAAAGAACTTTTTTCGTAAACTTTTAAGTCTCTAGCTCAAAAAAACTGTTGCCCATACAAAGCTTTCTTAACCCCCTTAGGGGTGGAATTTTCTAAAACTCTGAAAGTACTTTATTATTAATTTTAATAAGTAACATTTTGAATAGTTTTAAGTCTAGTAAAAAAAAAAGTTTTTCCCACACAACACTGGCTACCCTTCTTAAGGATCTTAAGGATCCCCTTAGGGATGGAGTTTTCTAAAACGCTGAAAGTTCTTTTTTAGTATTCTAATAAGTAATCTTTTTGCAAAGTTTTAAGTCTAACTCAAAAAAAAGTGTTGCCCATGCAAAGCTTGCTCTCCTTTTTAACCCTATTAGGGGTGGAATTTTCTAAAACGATTTGTGTTCTTTTTTTGTATTTTAATAAGTAATCTTTCTACAAAGTTTCAAGTCTCTAACTCAAAAACATAAACTTTCCCTGATAAAAACTTTGCACCCCTTTTTATCCCCCTTAGGGATAAATTTTTTCAAAACGCTGAGTCTTTTTTTTTTGTAATTTTATAAGTAATCTTTCTACAAAGTTTTAAGTGTCTAGCTCAGAAAAAGTGTTCCCCATACAAACCTTGCACCCTTTTTTAACCCCCTTAGGGAATGATTTTTGTAAAACGCCGAATGTAGTATTTTTCATGTTCTAATAAGTAATTTTTCGTCAAAATTTTAAGTCTCTATTAAAAAAAAATATGTTTTTCCCATACAAACTTTGCACCCTATTTTACCCCCTTAGGGGTGAAATTTTCCAAAACGCTGAAAGTACTTTCTTTGTATTTAAATAATCTTTCTACAAAGTTTTAGGACTCTAGCTAAAAAAAATAGTTTCCCACATACAAACTTTGCACCCCTATTTTAGCCCCCTATTTTTAGGGGTAGAATTTTCTAAAACGCTGAAAGTACTTAATTTGTATTCTGATGACTAATCTTTCTACAAAGTTTTAAGTCTCTATTTAAAAAAAATATTGTTTCCCCCATACAAAATTTGCACCCCTATTTTACCCCCTTAGGGGTAGATTTTTTTAAAACACTGAATCTAGGTACTTTATTTGTATTCTAATGAATAATTTCTCTACAAAGTTTTAAGTCTTTATTTAAAAAAAGTAGTTTTTCCCATACAAACTTTGCACTCTATTTTACCCCTCTAGGGGTAGAATTTTCTAAAACCCTGAAAGTTCTTTATTTGTATTCTAATGACTGATCTTTCTACAAAGTTTTAAGTCTCTATTTAAAAAAAAAATGTTTCCCCCATACAAACCTTGCACCCCTATTTTACCCCCGTAGGGGTGGAATTTTCCAAAACGCTGAAAGTGTTTCATTTGTATTCTTATAACTAATTTTTCTACAAAGTTTAAGTCTATAGCTCAAAAAAAAAAGGTTCTCCCATACAAACTTTGCACCCTCATTTTACCCCCTTAGGGGTAGAATTTTCAAAAATCCCTTTTTATCCCTAGCCCACGTTATAAAAGCAACATACTGTGCAAAAATCAACTCTCTAAGATTAGTAGTTTCGGCTGTGCGTTGATGAGTGAGTGAGTGAGTGATTGAGTGAATAAGTCAGTCAGGACATAGGCATTTATTATGTATAAATAGATAGAAGATAATGAAACTCCCATTCAAATATCTCAAAAAATTATGAAGCTACCATCCGTTTTAATGTCGCTTGTTAGAGTGAGAAAACGATGAGGGACTGTGACGTCAATATACTCGAGCGTCATAGTAAAAAAACAATCGTTTCATATAAAGGTGCGTTTTGCGGAAAAGGGACAGAACATACCCCCTCTTAAAACTTTGGACTCTTATAACTTAATCATTACCTATATAACCTCTTGCTTTGTTTTTTTCTCCATTTGACTATATTTATTTTAAATTCTTTTTCGAGAAAATACATTATGATTATTTACCATATTTTCGATTCCTGAGCTATAACCACGAACTTCGGAATTCGAAAATATTCGGGTATCTCTATCTCTATCGCACTAACCATACTCGAGTGACAGGGATGCAAATATATGAACATTGAGTATCGGTTTTCGTGGTAGCGCCGCAGGTACTTTGGCTGAATGCGCCGAGCGCGTGCCATTGTCATTCAAAAAAAACAAATTCGTGTTAATTATATTGTTCAAATTTGTTGATTTCATTTATTGAAATTACGACATAAAACGACATTTGCGCATATAAGTTCTCATATCAGAATCGAATATTTTTTTATGGTTTATATTTTAGCATTTGTCTCGTAAAGGTCTATCGTAGACGGGATTTAAATTATTAATAAGTGAAAGGCAAAGCAATTCCGCCATTTTGACGAAAATTTGACGGTTCTTATAGCTGACAGTTGGAGCAGCGTTTGATTTCAATAAAAATAAATGAAAAATTAAATGAAGTCGTATATTACGGAAAATTAATTAACTGTCGCAGTCGGATAAAAACTATCCTAAGTTGCAGCTAGAATAATAATGTACCTATATAAAATGTTTCATATTTTTCCGTTCATGGGATGCTGAGAACATTCGAACCGCGCAAAGCTTAGTTTCAAACTGGCTGATTCTTTTTTTAATTTAGAGATTTATTATAAGTGGAGATTATTTAAGAAATTATATTTTCTTATACCAGTCATAGGTTATATTAAAATACAATTGTATTGACTTCGGATTTTACTTTTAGAAAATTTATTTGTGTGATTTTCGAAGGCGGGAAACTAGGGATTAAATTAAATGATTTCCAGGCAGTGATTTTTTTTTGCTGAGAAATTATATTTGTATTCTATCTTCGGTAAAAGTTAAGGGCCGGATCGAATGGCCCTGCCCACTTCATTTATTATTAGAAAGAATTGCTTGACGATATTAATTAGTCGAAATGTATGGGCGGATATCAATAACATTAAGGTGGATTGCAAAAGCCAATAATTAAATGCGAATGGAAATAGCGAAAATATGTCGACTGATATGCCTACGCACGTCCGCCGCCCACGGTGTCGAATTGCGACAGTTAAGAGTATTGTAGAACAACCATGAGAGCACATGCATTCATAATGCGGACGACCCCCATATCACATATTGAATTATATTTATTATACGCACTTCTAAGATCGACGGCGTGAGACGCGCGGTGTCAGGCGAGTATGTTAACGCTCCTCCACACACACTCCTGCACTCCTGAACATAAACACTCCTAAGCAATGCCATAAATACCTTTTACATCATACCTGGCCATAAAGTAGGAATTACCGCACGCTATGCGTGCGGAAAACCCCACTTCCTGGCCAGATAGAGACGTAAAATGTTGTACTCACCACGGGCGGTAATAAAGAAAGCCTCAGAGCGCATATTTATCGCCCTTGCCTTCGGCTCGGGCGTCAAATACCTGCGATCTGAGACATTCTTTGTTTAATTAGGCCCTAGGTAAGTAATGTACTATTTCAACACATTTGCTCGTAACGTGCCTCTTATTGTGCCGCTTTTAGGCTCATAATCCTGGGTATTAAACACGCGTGTTTTATAACATTACGACACTCGTGTGTTATGTTTATATCCCGATTAAGACACGTTGGCACCTTGCAGCAAGGTGTATGTATGGACTAGGCGCATTCTTAAATTGACCGGGTTATACAGATTTGTTTTTAATTCTCGGAAATTGGATTCTTACTCGACTAAACAAATTAAATCCTTCTTGTGAATTAATTGATTATTTCTTCTTGGATATGATATAGAAACCTTTCATTTAGTAAAACTATTTACTTTTGATAACATTTTACATTAATTTATATTGAATAAGAAAATATTTATTTTATTTTATATTGGCTGTTTAGAGATTTCATCTAAGCCTCGCTACAGACGCACTGCGCGAACTTCACGAAAAAATAATAGTTGCGCGCCATTAAAGGTAATTTCACAAATATTAGTAAACATTGATGATGCGTGTTTGGTTATTATTAAAAATGTTGACTCGTGGTGAATAGAAAAGTGATAAATAGAATTGACGCCACTGTACATTCTTGGAGATGTTCAAATATGTGAGTAAAAACCTGTTGTCATCAATAACTAAACAACTTCATTTGCCAGTAACATTTTTATTTTATGAGAAGTATTTTTTCCTCGCTAATGAGTTGAAAAACGTCGTATGACACGCGTGAGCTTTGATAATTACATCCTCGGCTCTCTTATCACGCTCACCTGCGGTTCGCGTGACAATTTCGCCTCTGATGTATTGATCAACATACCTCACTTGTATCACAATGTACTATTTCATCACACTTGCTCGTCAATGGTGTTATTACATGCATGCGACTGAGGGAGTTATGAGCTTGTGTATGATCTGATTGGTTTAAGCAAATCTAGTGGGCCGCGCGCAACAAGAATTCTGCTCTGTGATTGCTTGAAAAAAAATCTAGTTGGCCACGCGCTGCAAGAATACTGCTATGTGATTGGTTGAAATATTGAAGCTGCGCGCGGGAACTCGCACTGATCTGGAAGTGAAGTTGTCAATTTCGTCAATTCTTGATTGGTGCGCTTGTATGAAACATAGATTTTTCTGTCTTTTGTAGTTATTTATTTCCTCGCAAATGTGATGAAAAACATTGTGTAAACACGGGCGTAAGAATATTGCAAACTTGAGTCAACAAAATCCCTCCGCCTTCGGAGGTACCTACTAATTATCCATCATCATCCTCCTAGCGTTATTCCCGGTTGTGCCCCTAAAGGAGCCCGGGGTCCGCTTTGACATACCTAATAATCAGCTCTCAAAAAATTCTCCAATCTGTGTATCGGATGGACTCTTTGGACACATGTAGGTATGCTATATTTTTATCGCGCGGATTTGCCCTTGTTCTTTGCAATACGCGGGCGGGATCGTGCGGGCGGCTAGTTACCAATAAACATACATCGGGGTTTTCGGAGCGGGAATGATTTGAGAAAGAGTAGAGATAAACAGATATGTTAGTCTAAGAAAATATCTTATTATGCCTAATGAATAACTACCTCTCTGTGAGTTGTATACAATCTGTGACAAAGTTTTATTTTAATTTCCGTAAAAGTCTTATAACTTATAAGGTAACAATAAAAATAACTTTAATTAATTACCTGCTGTAAATTGAATAGTTGACACGATTTTCAGAATAAACTATTAATATTTTTTCCATATTTGGGACAGTTAATCTACGGCGTCTTGCTGTAAATATCCATTTCAAGGAGCTAAATGATCTTTCCACGTCGACAGTTGTAATAGGTGCATATTTAAATTTTTTGTAGGAATCAATTGATGCACGAGAAGTTTGAGATTGAAGTTCTATTTCTTTGCCTTGTACCAACTCATTTATAATTTTTAGTGTGCTATAGCCAGAATTCTTCTTTAACACCAACTTCAGTTTATCATAAATCTGTTTTCCTTTTACGCTCATGTTTAATTTGGAAACATCTCTATAGGTTTCATGAACTATTTTTAAACTATCGCTGATGGACAGCTTCGCATCCTGTAGTTTTTTAATAGCATTTGGGATAGTCATCAAATGATTTGCTATGAAATTTAAGTCGCTTTTTATATTTGCATTTCCAAACGCTCTTTTTGCCTTTCTAATACTCTGGGCTTCGGTGGGACTGAATGTATTTAGAACACGTTTCACTTCATCGTAATGTTTGCTGTAATACGTTGCAGCTTCTATCCAGGTTCCCCACCGAATAATTGTTGGTCGAGGTGGTAAAGGCACTCCGGGGAGCATTTCTTTAAACTTTTGTATTCTTTTAGGAGATTTCAAAAATGTCTTCTTAACATTTGCGATTAAATCATTCACATCTGGATAAAGTTTTCTTACTAGTTCAGCCACTCTATTTAAACCATGAGCCAAACATGTGACGTGCAAAAGATTGGGAAAAATACATTTTAAATTTCTTCCAGCCTTTAGCATGTAGCCCACACCGTCAGTTAAAAGTAAAAGTACTTTATTGTGATTATTATGGTTAGCACCCCATAAGTCATCAAGAGCACTTGTGACCGTATTGGATATTGATACATTGTTCGTGCTGTCTAACCGTTTACTGGATATCAAGTGTTGAGTGCCAATGTGATCATCACGTAATGCTCCCACTATTTGACGACCATAATCATCCGTGGTTTCGTCAACACTCACATATATATATTCATTTTTTAGCTCGCTCCGTATTTTATTCATTTTTTCATCGTAAGCTTTATTTAAATATTCCCGTCGCAGTTGACATTCCAAAGGAACTTTTGCAGTTTTTCCAAATTTACCGGTAACACAATTTTCGATAAAATCTTTAAATATCGGATTGTTTACCTGCGTCCATGGTATATTACAGCCCACAACAAATTTCAAGAGCTCACTATTGAAATCATATTTCATACCTGTATGTTTATTAGATGCGACATGTCGCGTTACACTAGATTTCGTTTGAGCGAAGCTCACATTGCACTTGGTGCAAAATAATAAAGAATCTCGAACCTCTATCTCTGGATTATTTTCTATCCACGAACGCATAAACTCGTAACGAGTTTTTTTTCTCGGAGGCATATTTGTGTTGACTGATTATTTACAGTTTTTTAAAATACAATTGCATATAAGTTTATCTACTAGACAAGCAAGGGTAACGGTTGACAATAGGTGTCTAATACAATGTCAATCTTGACATTGTATTAGACACCTATGAAGCATTTTCTTATAAATGAATAGACTTAACTGAAGAGGTTGATAATGAATGACCAATATAAAATATATACCTATATGTATGATTAATCTTTATTTATTTTTCAATCAATTATTCATTCGGTAGAAACCTACTAGGGTACGATCTGTTTTTAAGTAAATACCTACTCTTTGGCTAATGTCAAACGTTCCCGCTCCGAAAACCCCGATGTTTGCCAATAAACAAGAAGTAAGTGTCTGATAGACGGTCACCACGCCCCTCCGACCGAGCGACCTTGGTCCGCACCGACCGTGTAGTGTATTTATTTATTTATTATGAAACAAACAGTCATACAAAGATATTCGTACAAGCTATCTTATTAATAAACAGACCTATAGTTTCCAATATAAAACAAAAACTTATAAATATAGATTATGTAAGACAAAAATCCCTATGCTCGACACCTTAATAGTGGTCAATAGTTGACATATAGGTAAAATGTTCACTGTTGTCTGTGTAGACAGTTGTTTGCCAAATTTTCATACTACAGCGGTCGGCGCCGGTCGGAGGGGCGTGTTGGCGACCGTCTAGCAGATGTTTTAGCTATTATATATATATATATATATTATGTCGAACTCCCCTGTTGATCCAGCTTTAAAATTTTAAAATCAACGCTTGAGACTTTTGACGTCTTGTTACTAGATCCAGTTGGAGAAGGCGGTTGCTTGTCGAATCCAACTCGGATGGCTAGGGTTCAGGAAGCTTCGTAACATCTCAGCGTCCTGAATTCAACAGTGCCTCAAAACAAATTCGATAAGTGTATGTTACCAATGGTTATATATGGCACTAAGACGGGCCTCATAAGTAGGGTTAGAGTCACTCAAAAGGCAATGGAGCGAGCTAGCTATCTCGAAGTTTTCCTGCAAAATCTAATAGGAAATAAGGAGATCAGCAGGAGAATCCAGTTTGCCGATGTAACTCGGAGAAAAGAGAGTCCTCAGTCCAGAGTTAAGGGCGTACATTGGAAAATAGGGCGTTCTTCGAAATGCCGTTCTGACCAAATTATTAAACAATATGGACTGATTTTCAGATATGTAATAATTCTTGACTGTATGCATGTTTATCTGATTTAACCAAAACATGGGTGATTGCTTAAAATTTCCTCGATCGAAAAAAACCCAAAGTTGGGTCTTTATTTTCCTGTTTTACATCAGCGTACTCAAACAATACATTATTAATAGACACAAATAAGTTTAAATGGTGGTATTTTACCTCACCTAAAAACTCACTTAATGAAATATGAATAAAACTTCTCAAAGTTAGGTATTTATCGAAATTTGTGCAAAAAGCCATTCCGGAAGAGTATTGCATCTCATTTTCTCGTGTGCGGAAGAGATAAGTGTGTCTCTTTTTCGAGGGCGTGGTTTACTCGAATCGAGGCATCTCCTAAAGTGGCTCGTCGGCTTTGCCAATGCTCGTATAACTAGACTGAGATTTTTGCCGGACTGAGATTGAGATGTTGAGCCAGAAAGGTTCTCGTGTGGTGACCAATTACCGCAAGAAATAGTGGGGAAGGCCCCTCGACAAGGTGGACGGGTGATCTGTTGATTAAGCGTTGCATATAGGTACAGTTCCCGGCAAACAACTTGAACATGCGGGACGAAGTGGGGGGGCAGCTCGCACGTACAATTCGCCTTTGCGCAGGCAAGGTCATTTGCTCACGAAGTTTGCCGTCTACTGTAACACACGACCGGTTGTTGTGTAGATCTTGATGGAGGCTTTTGTCCAGTTTTGAGCGCCCTTCGGCTTAAATGATGATGGTGAATGAAAAGAAAGATTTAATAGGTAATAAATATTAAATAGAATCGCGATAAAGTTTTTTATGATACAAGTGCGGAAAGTAGGTAAATCATTCCCAACGAGTGGCGATGACCAAAAACACGACCGTCAGGGAGTGTTTTTGATCGACACGAGTTGGGAATTACCTATCCGCACGTGTATCATACAACATTTTACAATGCATCATGCGAGGAAATAATAAAATATGCATAAAAGATGAAATTTTAATTGTCACAAACTCACGAAATCTCATTCCCGCATAGTATGCGGGAATATTGTACTGAAATTCATTCCCGCACGGGCTGGTCCAGCGTGGCTACACCATGCTGGCATCGTCCACTTCCCGTGTTTATGTTCAACCATAAAAAGGGGCACATTCAGAGCAAGTGCATTGTAAGAATACTTTTTCTCCTCACTGCCTCGGAAAGATGTCTTTTATTCTTTAAAACCAGTGAGCAAAATCGCATTTTATCCACTTAGTGGGGAAACTAATTTGACCATGGAGCGTGTTTAAGTAACTGTTTAGTACCTTAAAAGTCCATAAGAAACATTTGTTTTTTTATAATGAGCATTGCGGATGATGATTTGATGGATGACGGATGAAGGATGACGGAAAACGGATGACGGATGACGGAAAACGGATGACGGATGACTGATGACGGATGACGGATGACTGATGATGGATGATGGATGAAGGATGATGGTGACGGTGATGATGATGATAATGATGATGGAATGAGTACAAATAAAGACTAATTTTTATTAGCTTTTGTTTTGCATGTTGCACTTTCCTCGCTACAGTGAGGTGAAAAGTTTTGTGTTACACACGGGTTCAAATATATTTTACTTGTTGAAACACTCGCTACCCTCAGGAATCTATTTTAGAACCACATTCCACACTCGCGGGTAAAATACAACTTTGCGGTTTGCACCCTTGTATAACAAACAACTATTAGATACTTACAACTTTGTGCCAGCTGCTGTGCCAAAACAACTTGTTTATCTTGCGCACTCGTACATAGGTCATACTCGGTAAAATGTAAAATTAGAAGGAATAAAGGGATTACGTTGCGTATGATACGTGCTGATTGCAGTTGACGCGCTTGGGCTTCAGGACTGTTACTCACAATGCTTACCGACAACTTGTGTGAGACGAACCAGCTTAAGCCCGACCCCCGTTTAAGCAAAGTTGCTATTATAACTCGGTGCCAAGTTATCCCAGGGAACTAGTGGTCATGTGGGTCGAGATGGCTTGTGAATTGTATACCAGAGCTGTGACGCACCTATGCCGTAAGCCACGCTTCGGTGACGTCTGCTGTTAAATAACCCCCCATACCTAGATAAGAAGGGCTGATAAATAAATAAACCGAACCGAAATAGACGCTTGACATTTTCGTCATTAATGTCACCGGCCGTTTGTGACAGCCGATGACTACTGTAGTTGAATTATGTCGGCCTAGCAACTGAGTTTTCATCAATATTACTCGTACATGGCTGCTTAGTAATGAAGGATCGCTCACTCTTACAAAACATGCTGATGGCGCATTTATTACCCAGTGATTCTTCTGTTGCGATTTCGACGCGTACAATAATGCGGCGTCAATTGAGCTGCGTCAAAATGACTGCGAATTGTCGTTGGTAACCAAATGCGTTTGTTAGTCGTATACCTCGAAATCAAAAAATCCTTGTAGCTTTTCACCTATTCGCGTTTCGCCGCGATCTCAAAATTTCTGAACAGATGTTTTAACTTGTAGTATGATTTTTGGTCGCCAATTACAATGGTGTATAAAATTCATAGTATATTTACTTTCCTGCCTTTCTTCACTGTAGTCGCTTTTTCACCTCGATAGATATTTGTTTGTATTGCGTTATTACATATCGCGATATTTCCTTTAAGCACTATACCTCTATAGTTTTGTTTCGTAAATGCAAAGAAAGTTGGTTTCTTGGTACATAACCCGGTTTTGTACGAAGAATATTTTTTCTAGCTTGTTAGGTTAGGTGGACCATGTGTCTGTCTGTCTGTCTGTCTGTCTGTCTGTCTGTTGTCTGTCTGTCTGTCTGTCTGTCTGTCTGTCTGTCTGTCTGTCTGTCTGTCTGTCTGTCTGTCTGTCTGTCACCAGGCTGTATCTCATGAACCATGACAGAAAACACAGTAAAAATTTTCACAGATGATGTATTTCTGTTGCCGCTATAACAACAAATACTAAAAAAGAGAATTAAATAAATATTTATAGATAATGGTACGGAACCCTTCGTGCGCGAGTCCGACTCGCACTTGGCCGGTTTTTTTTAATTTGTATATTATTCATCATTTAACCGAACCACCGGCAAGAAAAAGTGCCCGTGGTCCACCTAAATAGGTGAAGGACGAGATAGCCGCCCACGTCATCCTGACATGTCCTGGAGTGGCGGAATACAGGGCAAAGTACCTCGGAACACCGGGGTCACTACCGGAGGCCGTCGGCAACATAAAGGGTCTGCTAGGCTTCCTGGTGGAACTGGGTTGGCACGAATAACAGTAGTGCCAAAACCCCTACGCAAAATAGGCGCATTTATGACGTCGAGTTGCGGAAACCCAGCCCGCGTACAACCTATAACCTATAGGTGAACTAAGCAGCAGGTGGACCACGACCGACAAGGGGTTAAAGTTTGGTGACTATACTAGTTTAGTTGAGGAGCTCACATTTATTTTTCATTTAATATCAATTATTACATAATGATTACATTACAATTCAAAAATGTTTTCAAAATAAAACCGACATACGGTACAATGATTGTTGTGTTTGATTGTACATTTTGTAGGCAATACGCGAAACGAAAATATTGGTGAAAACAAAAGTTGGCATTCTGCGACTAATTGAACTGTTTAGAAAAAAGTTTGGCTAGGTGCGATTTCCGGCATAATGCGATTACATGTATGGAGATTTTAAAATGTTGTCCCTGTGCTACCTATTGCAACTAAAAATGAAAAAGTCAACTAAAGGATGACTCACGCTAGAACGGGCCGTGTCCGGCCCGTGCCGTTTTCTAAGAAAAACGACGGCGTTTTTGCGCGGCCTTGCTAAATCCAAGCCCGGCCGACACCGGGACACTTCCGAGCCTCAGCCGTGGCCCAGCCGGGCTTGGAAATGGCTCAGCCGCGTAAAACGCCGTCGTTTTTCTCAGAAAACGGCCCGGGCCGGACACGGCCCGTTCTAGCGTGAGTCATCCTTAAGTGCGATAATAGGCATCGTGCGACTAAATCAAAAAACTAAAAATATTTGCGGCTAACTAAATAGGCTATTGATAATACATCCTACATCAAAATTAACTAGTGTTGTAAACATCTATTGAAAATATATGCGGCTAACTAAATAGGCTATTGATAATACATGCTACATCAAAATTTGCTACTGTTGTAAAAATCTATTAAAATATATGCGACTAACAAAATATACCACCGATAATACACGCTACAACAAACTACGCTATCGCGGCGAAACGCGAATAGGTGAAAAGCTACAAGGATTTTTTTGATTTCGAGGTACACGACTAACAAACGACCATATGCATTAACATCGCGACGCGTAATACGCCCAACACACGTGGCTGAGCAGTTTAAGCACTTACACAAGAGGGAATGCATGAACCCAGGCGATTTCAATACGTCAAAAACACGTTCCAGATTTAGTTCAACCACCTATTATATTTTGCTTGTATTTTTGGTAACATAAAAAAGTCAGTGATTGCTATGGTGTCTTGACTTGATGATACTGATGATGTATTCCTGACAATTTCCTGTTATCTCTCATTAGAGACATAAGGCTCGCAGAATAGTTTTTCATTTTATACGATCTTGCGCGACTTCTTCTAGCTCTTTCTAGCCGAGACCAGTTGAGCCAGCTTCTTTCTCAACTGATCGCCTCCATGTATTCCGAGAACGTACCGGCCGTCTTCTGCCAGTAGATTGTCAGCGGAGACCCCTGCTTGGACAAGTGGTTATCCGACCGTCGAAGAGCGTGTCCAATCCATCGCCATTTCCATTCCAGGATTTCTTGGCTTAACCATGGGCTTCTAGTCAGTCATCTGCCACAGTCTCACGTTAGATATTATAGTTCATGGCCAGAATACCCCAAAACTGCGCCACAAGCATTTGTTCACAAACACCTGCAAACGAATGGTGATGTTATTCCTTACGAACCATGTCTCGCATCCGGACTGTCTTGACTTTGGAGTTGAACACTCGTCCGATTGTGGTGCGCCAGGTTATTATGGTGGACGTCCAGACAGGTTTAATTTGCGCGTACGCTGTTCGCGACTTGTCCGTCTCGACATCGCTATCCGTTCCCGCTGACGGGCCGACCACACTTCCCAGGTATGAGAACCGACCGACTTGTTCAACTGGCTCGCCTTTGATGTATATCGGCACTGCATGCGCGGTGTTTAAGCGCGTGTCTTTCGTCTTTGCACAATTTATGCGCAGGCCTTCTTCTGCAGAGAAATCAGCGAGGTCGTTGGTCCTTGACTGCAGCTGGTCCGTGATGTTGCGAATAAACAAACTTGTCTTGACTTGAGCCAAATAAATTATTTATTGCATGAACCGTTCCCCAGATTGATTTAGTCCATTTATAAAATTATTTTATTGGCATTAGCATATCGTTAAGGTTGTTGTCGGAAAAACGTTCGTGTCCGCGGTTCCGTCAGCATACATGCGGGGGCGAATAGGAAGATTGACATATAAGGCGTCGACGCGCGCGCTAGCGTCACCGCCGCAACTATCGGCAACCTGTTGTCTTACATTTGGAGAAAAAATAAAACTCGATTAGCTGTACTTTTAAGGACATATTATCGAGATCCGAACGAAACCCACGCGGCCTAATAAGGTCAAGCGAGGGACCAAGAACAATTAATAAGCTCTTATAATAATAATTTATTCATTTGATGTTTTACATCCTAGATTAATTAGTTGCGGCGAATCCGTGAAGCATGGGAGTGCGGTAGATGGCTGGCATAGCGAGGCAATGCGGTCGCTTAATATTATGTGACGAGGGGTAATTAACCACGTCGTGGTTATGATTATTCAAGCGGGTTCCCGCAAATCTGACTATCAATAATAGTGACGGCTACACGGCAC
Source organism: Epinotia brunnichana (assembly GCA_963854355.1). NCBI lineage: Eukaryota > Metazoa > Arthropoda > Insecta > Lepidoptera > Tortricidae > Epinotia > Epinotia brunnichana. The sequence continues at coordinate 12,380,976 of OY977948.1, forward strand.
ACGTCCCGGCTTGGAGTTCGAGACAATGTGTATATTACCTAAAGGCCTCCACACACCGGTCGCGTGCGCGGAGGCCTTTACAGAGCGAAGCCCAGGCGCAGCAAATGCTGGCGGCCGCATATGCGCAACTGCCTGTGTGTTCAGTGGTAAGTTGCCCTCGTGGTTGTTAGATCGCTTTCCCAAACGCAATTTTTCTCTGTAGCAATTTTTTCTTTCGCCATTATCCCTAGTCACGTAGTCGCATAATTTCCCATTCTTAAAATTTATTTTCCTTAGTATTTTATGTTTTTATGGTATCGAATTTTTTGCTCGTATTAGTTTACAAGTGCGTTTTTCAACGAAATATGTTTACCGTAATTGAACAGTTTCGACGGAGCCCCGCTGGGAGGGGTTCCTATTTCTGGGCAGTTTGCCCTTCGGGCATCTGAAGTTACCTAACGAACCTAACCTACAAAAGCCGGAATTACATGACGAAATTAGTTTCACGAAAGTAGTTTCGATATATGCGAAAGTAATTTCGTTAAATAATTAGTGTCGTGAAATCCACAGTATCGCAGTAGGTAACCATGGCCCCATCAGCATCAAAGCTATATTTTTCTATATTCAATGTAGCTAAAGAGATAAATACTGTGTAATAATTGTTTGGATAAAATAAATAAATAAAAAATAAATAAATAAAATGCTTCTATATAAACTCTTGTCGCTGAAATTCATTGATGAATTGTATATTTTTATCAGCACTCAATCGTTATTTTGCCATTTTCAATGCTTGAAGCGCGCGCAATGATAAAAATGCACACGTCCGCACAGCACTTTCGCGACACTAGTTTCACGTCACGTCACTATGAAATTAGTTGCATGAAACTAATTTCACCAAAAAATTGCGCAGGGCACGAAACTCATTTGCATTCATGCAATTAATGCGTGCATAACGAAAATATTACCTAAATTACACGTGAAACTGTTGGTAAAACAAATGTCACGAAATTAATTTCATGGCACTAATTTCGTAATGTAATTCCGGCTCGTGTTTCGCAATTCCAACGGGTTTCCTACAGGGAAGAACAATTGAGAAGTACCTAATAAAATACGATACGGGAGCAACATGACTGTGAAAGTAAGCTGCAGTAGAAAAAAGTAACTAGGATAACGCGTTCGGAAAAAAATAGCTACAAAGAAAATTTGCGTTTGGGAAAGCGACCTAACAAATCTATTGTATGATAAGCCTAAGTTTGCTATATTAATCATATTTGCTACTTTCATCAAATCATTTTAAATAGCAGAGGTTTATTAAGTTTCCTCGCTTCCATTGAAGTCTGTATTGAATAGTTGTGGCTACACGGATTAAGAAAAACGGTTAAAACACTGTTCGTCCAAGACAAATGCAAAATGCGCTTTGAGATGTTCTATTCTTGTTACCGATTTGTTTGTTATTGAATATATACATTTTTATGTATTCATTTATGGGCGTGTCTAGACAGATTGATGCTCTTGATGTCTGCTGTGATTGGCTTGGCAGCGCCTCCAGGAATAAATATAACTCGTCGCCTTTTTTCCAAAAGTAGGCGTTAAAATATTAAGAATACAGAAAACCTGCCAGATTGAATTATACTTAAGTTAAAAACATGCTGTAAATTGATTGTTGGCGGAAAGTATAGAGAACATATATTGATTTAAACGATTCTCACACATTATTTTTACTAAACGGGACTTAACTGCGTATAATTAAATTATTTTCATCACACATGCTCATAAATGGTGTTATTCCATGCCTGTATACAGAAGGACAATGGTCCCAACGGAGTAATGAGCTTGTGGTTTAAGTGTGATCTGATTGGTTTAAGCAAATCTAGACGGCCGCGCGCTACAAGAATTCTGCTCTGTGATTGGTTGAAAATAAAATCGATCAGGCCATGCGCTGCAAGAATACTGCTCTGTGATTGGTTGAAATATACGCGCTCCACTCGCACTGAATTTTTGATTGGTGCGCTTGTATAAAACATAGACTTTTTCTGTCTTTTGCAGTTATTTATTTCCTCGAAAATGTGATGAAGAACATTGTGTATAACACGGGCGTAAGAATATTGCAAACTCGAGTCGTCAAAAGACTTCTGATACACTCTCGTTTGCAATATTCCTCTTACGCCCCTTATTAAACAATGTACTATAATTTACCTCCTTGAGGATTCCCGACGTTTCGTTCCGTTTCAACTCACAACATCCAGTTTTGTGTTGTCCCGTAACCGTGGATGTTGTGGCATCCGAAACGTCGCGTCGGGAAACCACAGAGAGGTAAATAAATAATTTTATCTATCCAAATATCATAAACCCTCCATGATGCGTTCAAGAACCGCACATTATGACCACCATAAAAATAGACTGTTTTGTTATTTTATTATTACTAAATAATAACATCGAATTCGATAATATTATTTCATTCAAATTTTGAACGTCTCTGAAAAACAAAGAAAGATTTAACCTCTATTCTAATATCAGTCGAGACAACGTTCAGTTCGAAATGAATTGTCAATTTGCATACAAATTTGACAAATGTCGCACGTAAGTAAGATATCGAACGATATGATAGTTGGATCCGACTCTAGGTTGTCTCTGAATTAAAAAAGAAACCGGCCAAGTGCGAGTCGGACTCACGCACGAAGGGTTCCGTACCATTATCTATAAAAACGTATTTTATTCAGTGTTTTTAGTATATGTTGTTATAGCGGCCACAGAAATACATCATCTGTGAAAATTTCAGCTGGAACTATCACGGTGTCAGTGAAATACAGCCTGGTGACAGACAGACGGACGGACGGACGGACGGACGGACAGCGGAGTCTTAGTAATAGGGTCCCTCTTTTACTCTTTGAGTACGGAACCCTAAAAACTATGACAGCTGCCAGAAAACAATGCCGCGATGCCGGTCATAATATATGGCTCCTGAATGCATCATGGAGGCTTATGATATGTGGATACATAAAGTAGTGTATGTAACTGTACATAATTAGGCATTAAAACACTCGTGTGATGTTATTATGAAACATGCCTTCGGCTCGTTTCATAAACCCCCTCGTGTTTAATGCCCTTCATTATGTACAGTCACATAAACTACTATAATTATACGCGATTAAGTCCAGTTTAGTAAAAATATTATAGAAAACATGCTTACCTAATGGCTGCTTGCTTCTCATTCCTACATGTCCTGCAAGACTAAAACGTATGCAACGAATGGCTAGAACAAAGCAATAATAGGACAATCTACATTCCGCGCCGTTTGCAGAAGCAATTTGGTGTCGTGCAACAGGAAATACACGCACCAATTGCAAGGTTGGGGTTCGATTCTCGGTCGAGATAAATCGTCGGGCTGTCTGTATCGCGCTCCGTATTAGAGCATGCGTATTGAATACAAATGGAGACGGTACCCGTGTATGCCAGTTACTACACTGCCTTGAAATAAATGGACTTAGTTTCTTGAGAAAATTTAAGATTTTATGTTGGTATGACCATTTTAGGATTTAGAGATTTTCGGACTAGCACTATAAAGATAGATTTTTCAGTCGAGATGACTATTAAAAAAAGGTTGACGGGGAAATTATTGATCATGTTTTAGAATACTCGTATAAAAGTGTTTTCCACATTCTATCGTTTCTCGAAATGATTTTTATTTATTTATTGTATGGCATAAAATTTATCTACTTAAATGTTTATAATATTAGATTTAAGGTAAGCAACTGCATCCGTCGAGAGAGTCTTGAAATCAGCCGAATTCCCGCTAAATTTGGTGATGGGATACTCAAAGATCATGTGGTGTAGGTACCGTCTCGAAATGATGACCGAATCTAAGTGAAAAACTTTAAAGCTCAATGTTTCGTGATATATTTGTTGGTATGTTTAATAGCATATATGTATACCTACATTTACGCATATCTACAACACAAGTATAAAATAGTCCGTAGATCTCATATGTTTACATACATAAAGTCGCCGTCAATGGACTTTGCTAACTATGTAAACAAACAATGTATTGAAATTGACATTTAATGTCAATTTCAGTATGGCGGTTTGTTTACATAGTTAGCAGAGTCCATTGACGGCGACTTTAGATATATTTATTTGATTAAACTTTATTGCACAAACTAAAAGTACAAAAGGCGGACTTAATGCCTTAAGGCATTCTCTACCAGTCAACCGCAGGGCTAAACAGAAAAGCTTATATATATTTCATTACTTTCATTACAACAACAAGTAACAATTCCATAATAAATAAAAACGAATGCAGAAGCAGAAAATAACAATATAAAATAATAATAAAAAAACTAAAATAAAATAAAATAGATAGTGATTAATTAGACTATTTGTGGGCTGTTTGTTGTGTCTCCTTTATCGCATAAGTTGTGTAAACATTCTCAACTCTGATTCAGTGCGTACAGTCAAGGGTACCAATATGTATACACCACAAAATCCAAACATATGTACACATACCTTATTTCTGGAACAATAAGGTTGTGGTATACATATTTATGAAACTTTGAGTGAATACATATTGGTGCCCTTGACTTGTACACCTAGCATAATTGCTGGAATAGCAGAACAAACGATTGGTTATTAATAGAATCTCTGCCTATAGTGCCTATTGATGGTTGTGTGCAAAGAGCCTTTGCCACGAGCTATAAGCGTACCGTCTCATCTTGTAATTAAGCGCTTCCTCTTAAAAATTACCTTTTCAGTAATAAATAATAAAGTAAAGCATTGGAGCGGCTACCGGCGGCGGCCGATGACGTTGATTTACCGCCACAAATTGTGTATTTTTCATCGTCAATAATCGCTCGCCGTTTCGGCGTCGATAAGTGCCGTTTAACACTTGATATAGTGTCGGTAATTTGTGACTGGGTTCCGCTTTTCTTTTTTCAATTAGTCCAAAATTGGATTTTATGATGTAATAACGGTTGGTTAACTGCCTATCAACGGATTCTTCATTTCTAAGGGGTACATTTGATTACGCATGAATTTTTAAGCGGCTTAAGATCATTCGACAGGAGAAGGAAGGCGGCATTATATTATTTATGGAATACTTGAATATTATTTTACCTACTTTTTAAACCATAGAATAATTCCTTAGGCATTAAATCCAGGGCACGTATTTTTAAACCCAGATATATTTTTACCACATATTTGGCGTTAATTAAGGAGCAGTTTGCATAATTAATTTATTGCTCACTAACCAAAGTTACGACGTATCTACTCAAGTAAACGCAATCAAAGAAATTCACTGTCTGTAAATCTTACTAATTGATATGTAGTGCTATTAAAACATTTACGATCTGTGAATCAATTTGACACTTAACACCCTGCCCCATACCTACCTACTCACTCAAGGCTTATTAATTTTGCCTTATCGGTTGCTTCTATAGGTAAGGTGGAGTATGGTAATTGCAACTAAATTTAATAATGCCCTCTATGATCACTATCATTCAATTATTATTTATTTCTTTTTTCATGTAGGGCATTATTAAATTTAGTTGCAATTACCAGACAGATATACCTACCTAGTTGCAATTACAAGACTCCACCTTGCCTCATTCCATAAAACATTAGAATTTTAAAAGACAAATTTCTTCTTTTATTTATCTCGAATATCAAAGGGAAATATTATACTAGTTTTACTTATTTCGATCATTAAGTGCTTCAATACCAATACTAATGATTTTGCGTTTAAACTTGATATCGCATGAGGATTAACGCACGATTTTTCTAATCTTATGTGGAATAGGGTATACTTACCTACATTCGCCTGTGCGCTTTTATGATCTAATAATCAACATCATCATCATCATAGAGTATGCCCAGTATTTAAAGGTAAAGGAGATAGGGAAGATTTGAACACTTATGGACCCATCACCATAACAAAATTATACCCACAATATCAAAAGTAGTGGAGTCCATTTTATCATCCTACCTAATGACCCACTTACGAGTAGAAGCAAATGACTTGTTTACTGATAACCAATTCGCCTATAGACAAAAAAGGTCGACTGTCACTGCAGCACACACAATTATTGATTGCATTGTAACTGGTCTTGATGAAAAGTAGGTATAAGGTGGCCTGCATACTGTGCGACCTATCTAAAGCTTTTGACGTCATTTGTCACAAATTGCTAATGTCAAAGCTAAGCTTATACGGCATTCATGATTCCGCTCGCAAATTGTTCAAATCCTTCTTATCTGACCGCAAACAAGTTGTGAAAATATCTACCGACGGCAAAACTAACGACAAACGTCAGCAGTCTGATGCTGGTTCTGTCAAGTTGGGTATTCCACAGGGATCAGCAGTTGGAAATACATTGTTTTTATTGTTTATTAATGATTTACCATCGGCAGTTACTAGCGGTCTATCTGTGCTGTTCGCGGATGATAGTTAGCGCTAAAACCCACGAGCAGCTTGCGGAAAAAATCCATGGGGCATGTAGTCAACTTCAAAAATGGTTCTCATCCAATGGCCTTCTACTGAACTTGTCAAAATCAAGTGTCATGATCTTTTCAGCACGGCTATCACAAGACGGCGCGCGAGTTCTCTCGATTTTTATCGCACTATCCGTAGTGCGATAAAAATCGAGAGAACTCGCGCGCCGTCTTGTGATAGCCGTGCAGGCCGAAAGATCACAGTGCCTCAATGTATTTCCAACAGCCCTATGCCATTATCCGATGAGTCCACATTTTTCGGCTTTATACTAGACTCGTGTCTTAACTGGAAGTGCCATGTTGACTATCTCTGAGTACTGCAGTGTTCGCATTAAAGAAACTAAAGCCATTAGTTTCCAGCAAATCATTGAGGTCTGTTTATTTTTCCCATTTTCATTCATTATTGTCTTATGGTACTGTAATATGGGGTAATTCTACAAATTCTGACCGAGTATTTTTACTTCAAAAACACGCACTTCGGTTGCTGGCCGGAGTGAAAGCAAGGCATTCTTGCAGAGAACTGTTTAAAATTCACCATATTATGACGCACTACTTCCTTTACATATTTGAAGTACTGATGTTTGTGAGGAATAATCTTCAGATGTTCAAACGAGTAGGTAGAGGTAACAGGAATACTCATTAGATCCACAGGCAGTCTCTGCACAGTTCCGCGTCGCATGGCACTTTCTGAAAGAAACCCGCGCGTGATATGCCCTTCTTATTATGAGCATCTACCCGCTGTTAATGACTATATGAAAATTAAATATGTTTGACATTAATTATTGATTTGTAGTAGGTAGTTGTATTTTATTGTAGTCAGTGTGATTATTATTTGAATTGACAACAATTGAAATGTTGTCAATTTTGATGAAATTTATTGAATTATATAATTCTCTTCTTGACTTAACTTGTATGTTGACATTTATAATTTGTACGTTGACTAATCTAAATCTAAATCATATCAGCCGAAAGATGTCCACTGCTGGACATAGGCCTCCCCCAAAGAGTGCCACAATGGCCGGTCCTGCGCCACCCGCATCCATCGGACTCCCGCGACCTTTACCAGGTCATCCGTCCACCTTGTACCCACGCCGCGCCTTCCGGTACGTGGTCGCCACTCGAGAACCTTTCCGCCCCAACGGCCATCGGTTCTACGTGCAATGTACGCCCACTATAAATAATACAAACTTAAAATGATAATATTGATAATGCTTAGAAAAATTGATTTCGTTATATTCTGCGAAACTGTTATATTTTCTAAAAAAAGCGCTATTAAATTATCTCGGGTGTTATTTTTGTAGATCTAAGAATAATAAAGGCAATAAGTCTTTATAAAATAATGGATAACAAGTTTATTACATAAAAGTACAAAGCTAAAATTCGACACCATAACTAGCGCATCAGCGGTAGCGGAGAGGATTTCGCTATGGATCGGTAAAAATCCATTATATAAGTATGTATTAGTAGTTTATGTGACTGTACATAATGAAGGGCATTAAACACGAGTGCGGGTTCTATCCATGTCGGGGCTGTTATTCACGAACAGCCCAGCTGAGGAGTTCTTCTCTTTAAGGAAACTCCTGCTTCTTTTTATGAATTTATTATATATAGAAATTACATTTAATTGTATGTAGGTATGCGCGTATGATGCCGTGGTCTAAAGCGGTGTGTCGCGCGCGGAGATGTTCTGCTTGTGTGACGTCATCTCCTCCGCTCTCACCCCTCTGTGCCCGGTGTGTTGACAGCCGCGTTAACACCCTGCCCCCCTTGAAAGCTGCTGCTTTCAAGCTCGTTGTTGCAGGGTAAGGGGCACACACGGTTGAGTGCTCTTTTGGTCACGCCTTTTTGCGTTGTAAAATCCGCAACCCTGCAGACTCCATCGGTCCCAGGATATAGCTGTAGGACTCTTCCAAGCCTCCATTTAAGTGGTGGGGTATTCTCCTCCTTGAATACCACCAAGTCTCCAACCTTGATCTCCTTCTGCCTCTGGCGCCACTTCGTACGTTGCTGCAACTCTGCTAGGTACTCGTTCTTCCACCTCTGCCAGAAGTGCTGTCGAAGCTGCTCGATCCTCTGATACCTATCAGGGTTTTTAAGACAAATGGGTGGTGACGGCAGCGAGGTCATGGGCCGTCCCACCAGAAAGTGCCCTGGGGTCAGAGGAAAAAGATCAGTTGGGTCTGACGAGAAAGGAGTGAGAGGTCTGGAGTTAAGAATCGCCTCAATTTGTGCAAATAAAGTGCTCAACTCCTCAAACGTCAGACTAGCATTGCCCATAATGCGCTTTAGGTGGAATTTGGCTGATTTGACAGCAGCTTCCCAGATTCCACCGAAAGTGGGCGAATAGGGAGGAGAAAATAAAAAATTGATGTGTTCCTCATTGCCAAACTCATAAACTGAATTTTGAGCTGACTTCAGCAATCTACCCAACTCGTTATTTGCCCCTACAAAGTTAGTGCCGTTGTCGCAATAAATTGTGTGTGGCCTGCACCTCCGACCTACAAACCGGCGGAGGCTTAAAATGAAGGCATTAGTGCTAAGCTCGCTGACAGCTTCCAGGTGAACGGCCTTGGTTGCGAAGCAAATAAAAATATTCAAGTAGCATTTTGTGATGCGGTTACCCTTTCCCTTCTTACTGGAAATCAAAAAGGGTCCGGCGAAATCAAGGCCGCACACCTGGAAGGGGTAGAAACCGGTTACTCTCTCGGAAGGCAGGTTTCCCATCAGTGGCTTCATAGCTTCCCCCCGGAGACGTGTGCATATTACACACTTACGCACGACACCGCGGGCTAACGATCGGCCACCTACCGGCCAGAATTGTTCGCGTAAAGAGCTAAGAAGCAACTGTGGGCCAGCATGTAACAGACGTAGGTGTTCGCTTTCCATCAAGAGCCGTGTGAAGTGATGTTTGCCGTCCAAAAGGATCGGGTGCTTCTTCTCGTATTCACAGTTGGCATTTTGCAAGCGACCACCTACTCTGATCACACCGTCGCCATCGACGAATGGTGATAACTGTAAAACATGAGATTTAGTTTTAAGTCTTTTTTCTTGCATAAGTGTTGATAGTTCTGTAGCATAAGTTTGATTTTGTGATAATTTTACCAGATACATTAGTGCATGTTTTATTTCATTTAGTTGTAAGTATCCTTTTGTTTTAGTTTTAGGGTTTTTAATGTTGTGAATAAAGCGTAAAACATATGCTACAATTCTTTTTAATTTATTCACGTTAGAATAATTATGAAATTCAATCATGGATGGCTGTTCAACATTCATCATAATTATGGTTGAGCAGTCATTTTGTTTTATTATTTCAGGTAAGTTCATGTTTATAGCCCCTATGTTTTGAGGCCAGTCACCTTCCTCATGTAATAAAAAGGACGGCCCGTGCCACCATAATTTTAAGTCTGGCAGCTGAACAGGTTCAACTCCTCGAGAAGCCAGATCTGCGGGATTTAATGAAGTGGGTACATGTCGCCAGGAATCCCTAGTTGTCAATTCATGTATATCATTCACACGATTTAAAACAAAAGCTTTAAGAAACTTAGGTTTGGTCCGAATCCAACCAAGGACGACGGACGAGTCGGTCCAGAATACCTTGCGATCCACGGAACAACGTAGTGCGCTGGCGACTTTGGCGGCCAGCCGCGCACCCAGTAAAGCTCCCGAAAGTTCCAGCCGTGGTGTCGTAAGTGTTTTAAGAGGTGCCACACGCGTTTTTGCACACAACAGATTTATTGACATGTTACCCTCGCTGTCCATGGAACGCAGGTAAATACAAGCCGCATAAGCAGCCTGGGACGCGTCAACGAAACAATGCATCTCAATTGAGGCTGGACTGGTACATAAAACATGGCAGGGTACCGTTAGGTTTGCTAGTACATGCACATTGGACACAAATTTATCCCACGCTCTCTTTACTTCAATGGGTACGGAATCGTCCCAATTCAAATGCAGGACCCAAAGTTTTTGCAGTAATATTTTAAGTTTTATTGTGCATGCGCTGAGCAAACCAAGGGGGTCAAAAATTTTGCATGTATTGGACAAAATTACCCGTTTTGTTAGGTCCCTGGTATTTTTGTCTAATTTTACTGAAAACTGTAAATTGTCATGATCAGGAAACCATAGCAATCCTAAGACGCTAGATTGTTTATCTAAGTTTAACGACTGAGTTGAAGTACAGTCAGCTGCAAATATCTGTGGGCAGTTTGTGCGGAATTTGTGAATTGGGAAGCATGCAGAGGCAAGCGTCTTTGTCACTGATTCATAAATGTGCCTCAATTCGCCTTCGCTCTCCGCACCACTCAAGAAGTCATCGTAATAAAAATCATGCCTTATTATTTCCGATATTGTCCTATCTGTACATTCGTTTGCTAACTGTACCAAGCACCTTGTACTCAAGAAAGGTGCGCAACTTTCGCCATACGTCAATGTATTAAGCATAAGTACATCCAACGGTTTGCATTTATCATCCCTCCATAGGATTAATTGTAAATGACGCTGCGATTCATCCATTAAGATTTGACGGTACATTTTAAGTATGTCACCGGACAAAACAAACTTATGTTGCCTAAACCGAATCAGAATATCGAATAATTCATCCTGAACTACCGGTCCAACATGCTGGATGCAATTAAGTGATTTTTGAGAGGTAGTTCTGGCGCTACAATCGAAAACTACCCTTAACTTCGTGGTTTCGCTATCGCGTATAACCGGGTGATGAGGCGCATAAAAACCAAAATCTGGTTTGTTAATCTTATTCAAGTGACCTAGTTGTTCGTATTCCGTTAAGAAATCACAATATTGTTTTTTAAGATCAGGATTTTTATCTAGTTTGCTTTCAAGATGCAAGAACCGTTTTTTCGCCATGTGAAATGAATCGCCGAGTGAGTTCTCTGGTATTTCGTTTAAGGGCATTTTTACTATAAATCTACCGTTATCTAACCGTCGTGTAGTGTCCATAAAGTGTTTTTCGCAAATATTGTCGTCTTCGCTGCAAGTAATATTCGATATTGGAATTTCTTCAAGCTCCCAAAATCGAGTGAGATCTTTTGAGATTTGTTTTGTGAAATTGCAATGAACAATCCCGTGATCGTCATGATTGAAGTTACCTACGGACCCTGCCACTAGCCAGCCTACCTTTGAACTCTGAAGAATTGGCCTGTTTGTGCCTAATTTTATTTTATCTGATGTTAAAATGTCGAAGAAAACATCGGCGCCAAGAAGTAGATCGACTTCGGACGGACGGTAGAATTCGGGATCTGCCAGCTGTATACCAGTAGGTATGTTCAATTCTGAAGCATTGACATAACTGTTAGGCAAGTCGCCCGTAATCTGCGGCACAACTAAACAACGAATGTTAGCAGTATATGAACTCGTTAATGATGTCAAGGTAAGTTCGCAGTGATCTGATATATTAAATGCTAAATTATTAATGCCGGAAACACTAATCGGTTTGTTGTGAATATTATTAGGAAATCCCAATTTCCTTTTCATGCCTTCACTCAAGAAACTCGATTGAGAACCCGCGTCCAGCAGAGCTCTCGCAACGTGAATCCTATTATTTTGCACATTTGTTAATTTAACTAATGCTGTGCATAACAATACTTGTTTACCTACCGTCGCGGCGCTCGCGCTGACCGCGCTAATGACAGATGACGCACCGGCCGTATTGTTATTCTCAACCTGTGTATTTATCTCCACTTATAATAAATCTCTAAATTAAAAAAAGAATCAGCCAGTTTGAAACTAAGCTTTGCGCGGTTCGAATGTTCTCAGCATCCCATGAACGGAAAAATATGAAACATTTTATATAGGTACATTATTATTCTAGCTGCAACTTAGGATAGTTTTTATCCGACTGCGACAGTTAATTAATTTTCCGAAATATACGACTTCATTTAATTTTTCATTTATTTTTATTGAAATCAAACGCTGCTCCAACTGTCAGCTATAAGAACCGTCAAATTTTCGTCAAAATGGCGGAATTGCTTTGCCTTTCACTTATTAATAATTTAAATCCCGTCTACGATAGACCTTTACGAGACAAATGCTAAAAATAAACCATAAAAAAATATTCGATTCTGATATGAGAACTTATACGCGCAAATGTCGTTTTATGTCGTAATTTCAATAAATGAAATCAACAAATTTGAACAATATAATTAACACGAATTTGTTTTTTTTGAATGACAATGGCACGCGCTCGGCGCATTCAGCCAAAGTACCTGCGGCGCTACCACGAAAACCGATACTCAATGTTCATATATTTGCATCCCTGTCACTCGAGTATGGTTAGTGCGATAGAGATAGAGATACCCGAATATTTTCGAATTCCGAAGTTCGTGGTTATAGCTCAGGAATCGAAAATATGGTAAATAATCATAATGTATTTTCTCGAAAAATAATTTAAAATAAATATAGTCAAATGGAGAAAAAAACAAAGCAAGAGGTTATATAGGTAATGATTAAGTTATAAGAGTCCAAAGTTTTAAGAGGGGGTATGTTCTGTCCCTTTTCCGCAAAACGCACCTTCATATGAAACGATTGTTTTTTACTATGACGCTCGAGTATATTGACGTCACAGTCCCTCATCGTTTTCTCACTCTAACAAGCGACATTAAAACGGATGTAGCTTCATAATTTTTTGAGATATTTGAATGGGAGTTTCATTATCTTCTATCTATGTATTTATACATAATAAATGCCTATGTCCTGACTGACTTATTCACTCACTCACTCACTCACTCACTCATCAACGCACAGCCGAAACTACTAATCTTAGAGAGTTGATTTTTGCACAGTATGTTGCTTTTATAACGTGGGCTAGGGATAAAAAGGGATTTTTGAAAATTCTACCCCTAAGGGGGTACAATGGGGGTGCAAAGTTTGTATGGGAGAACCTTTTTTTTTTGAGCTATAGACTTAAACTTTGTAGAAAAATTAGTTATTAGAATACAAATGAAACACTTTCAGCGTTTTGGAAAATTCCACCCCTACGGGGGTAAAATAGGGGTGCAAGGTTTGTATGGGGGAAACATTTTTTTTTAAATAGAGACTTAAAACTTTGTAGAAAGATCAGTCATTAGAATACAAATAAAGAACTTTCAGGGTTTTAGAAAATTCTACCCCTAAAGGGGTAAAATAGAGTGCAAAGTTTGTATGGGAAAAACTACTTTTTTTTAAATAGAGACTTAAAACTTTGTAGAGAAATTATTCATTAGAATACAAATAAAATACCTAGATTCAGTGTTTTAAAAAAATCTACCCCTAAGGGGGTAAAATAGGGGTGCAAATTTTATATGGGGGAAACAATATTTTTTTTTAAATAGAGACTTAAAACTTTGTAGAAAGATTAGTCATCAGAATACAAATTAAGTACTTTCAGCGTTTTAGAAAATTCTACCCCTAAAAATAGGGGGCTAAAATAGGGGTGCAAAGTTTGTATGTGGGAAACTATTTTTTTTAGCTAGAGTCCTAAAACTTTGTAGAAAGATTATTTAAATACAAAGAAAGTACTTTCAGCGTTTTGGAAAATTTCACCCCTAAGGGGGTAAAATAGGGTGCAAAGTTTGTATGGGAAAAACATTTTTTTTTTTAATAGAGACTTAAAATGTTGACGAAAAATTACTTATTAGAACATGAAAAATACTACATTCGGCGTTTTACAAAAATCATTCCCTAAGGGGGTTAAAAAAGGGTGCAAGGTTTGTATGGGGAACACTTTTTCTGAGCTAGACACTTAAAACTTTGTAGAAAGATTACTTATAAAAATACAAAAAAAAAGACTTTCAGCGTTTTGAAAAAATCTATCCCTAAGGGGGATAAAAAGGGGTGCAAAGTTTTTATCAGGGAAAGTTTATGTTTTTGAGTTAGAGACTTGAAACTTTGTAGAAAGATTACTTATTAAAATACAAAAAAAGAACACAAATCGTTTTAGAAAATTCCACCCCTAATAGGGTTAAAAAGGAGAGCAAGCTTTGCATGGGCAACACTTTTTTTTGAGTTAGACTTAAAACTTTGCAAAAAGATTACTTATTAGAATACTAAAAAAGAACTTTCAGCGTTTAAGAAAACTCCATCTCTAAGGGGATCCTTAAGATCCTTAAGAAGGGTAGCCAGTGTTGTGTGGGAAAAACTTTTTTTTTTACTAGACTTAAAACTATTCAAAATGTTACTTATTAAAATTAATAAGAAAGTACTTTCAGAGATTTAGAAAATTCCACCCCTAAGGGGGTTAAGAAAGCTTTGTATGGGCAACACTTTTTTTGAGCTAGAGACTTAAAAGTTTACGAAAAAAGTTCTTTCAGCGATTAGAAAAATTCAACCTCTAAGGGGGTTTAAAAGGGGGTTCAAATTTTAAATGGCGAGCAATAAAATTTTAAAGTGTGAGTAAGAGATTTTTAACTTCGGTCTTATTCTGTACGTTAAAAGACTACAAAACTGATTTCAGAGTTTTTCCAAATTCATCCCCTAAGAGTGTTAAAATTGGTTCAAAGTTTGAGTATTTCAAGGCATTTTTAAAGTATGAGATTTTTAACTTTGGTTTTAGACTGTTTGTTCACAAACTAGAAAATGAACATCAACTTTTTTTTTAATTATCCCCTAAAAGAGGGTTCAAATTTTGTATTGAGATAAATCATTTTCTAAGACGATAAAAAGTTCTACGCGGACGAAGTCGCGGGCAACAGCTAGTATGTAATAATGTATTATGTTTTGCCTTACAGATCTGGCAAGTCCACGTCTCAGGCAGTTCAAGCAAAGATGTAACTTCAAGACTTCACTTGACCTACTTTCGACGCTCATGTCCTTGAACTTGACACATTCCGAGATCCTATGCGCGCCATTACACACCGGACAGGTCGGCGTGTTGCTACCGTTTCTAGTCGGCTTGCGAGATGCAGTTGTAGCAGTGACAAATGTCTTCGTTGTTTTAGGCTGTAGGTATTTATGATCAGCCGGTTTGTCGCTCCTACATACTAGCATCGTTTCAAGTACATCAGCACGATTGCGCAAAAATTTCAAGAATTCTGATAGTTCGGGCCAGGTCTTCGAATCAGCTTTATATTCTTCCCAATTTCTTGATGTAGTGGGATCTAATTTACTAGCTACCAAGTATATAATGACGTCATCCCATGAATCAGTCGGTCGGCCTAATGTTTTAAGGGCACTTAAGTTCTTTGTTACGTGATCAATAAGAAAGCGAATAGCCCGATAAGATTCTCGAGTCAGCGTGTCAATGTTAAATAATGCCTTCATGTGATTATTTATAAGAATGTTTTTATTATTAAATCGTTCACACAATAACTCCCACGCCGTTTTGTAGTTGTTGGCGGTAAATTCGAGCGATTTTATTACGACAATGGCACCGCCCTCTAACGAGGAGCGTAAATAATGATATTTATTTATGTCAGGGATAGCCTCGTTCAAGTGGATCATAGCTTCGAAGGTGTCACGGAATTCCAGCCATTTCAAGTAATTGCCATCGAAGGATGGAAGCGATATTGTTGGTAAACGAATGTTATTAAAATTACACGTTCCAAAATTCGACTTGGCTGTCTGTGGATCCTCGAAACTCTGGTCCTCACGATTGGAGTGAGATTCAATGATCTCTTGAGTTGCTGAGATGAGAGAAATGAATTGCGTTTCCACTGAGTCCCTTTCTTGAATCTGATCATCCAAATTAATACATGCCATTTCTATTTGTGTTTGAATCAAGTCAAATTCGGAAAATAATGTTTGTAATCTAGTCAAACGAATATTTAACTCTTTTATTAGCAATGCATTTATTTTAGATTTATCTAATCTTTGTATATTTGAAAGATAATCTTTATATTTGGTTAAACGACTTTTATAAGTCCCTCTTTGGCGTATAAGTTCCTTAATCGCCTCCTCTGACATTTTGAGTTGATTGCCTGTACACTACTTAATTAATTAATGAACTCAAGGACAAATAAAGATATTAGGTAGGTAGCTAAAGTAACTTGTGCGCTCAAACCCAATCCACAAAGCTTGATAAATCGGTCCACAGCCGCTTGACTTGCAGCGAAGAAGGTCGGAACGTCAGACTACGACGCGCCACTGGAGTCGTGCACGGCAACAGCTGACTGGTTATCACTGAAATGCACAGTTACGAGGGCGTAAATATCTACTTGCTTTAAGGGACTAGCCTGATGGTCAGCAAATAGTTGAGAAATACAGTATTTAAATGCTAAAGGCAGCACAGTTTATGCTAGGTTAGCTTTAGGTATAATTTACAGAATAATGGGCTAATGATGCTTAAATATCCTTAAATAAATTGAAAATGTTTGAAGCAAGGCATATATTGCATCAATATTAAGCACGGAGCTAAGTTTTTAATGAGATTTGTAAGTTTTAAAGCAGTTGCTATGCGAAACTGGTTCAAGACAAAATGGATGCTTAGGTACTTATCACTCTGAGTAGATACACCTATTAATGCTTGCACTTTACGTACTTACGAATACAAGTAGGCTTCTCTTAATGCACAGAGCTAACAAATAACTTTTTAAATACCTATTCAATTATTATAGCACTGCTTGCCTTATGTATGAATCACGAATTATGAGCACTTCCAATCTAACACTAATGAGGGTCGAGCACTAAGTATGAACACAAATTAAAGGCTAGATCACGAAGGTTCAGGATAGTAAAGGATTGGGCTACTTTCCTTCGTAACTACGATGTCAATGCACTGGATTCTGGTACAACTTTTTCGGCCCTTCTGGAATATTCCGCTCGCTCGCCGGAGTCCCGTTAGAATAGAATTGGTTGCGCAAACAACTTCGGTACAGTCCTTTCTACGGTCGCCACTTGTCGGGGCTGTTATTCACGAACAGCCCAGCTGAGGAGTTCTTCTCTTTAAGGAAACTCCTGCTTCTTTTTATGAATTTATTATATATAGAAATTACATTTAATTGTATGTAGGTATGCGCGTATGATGCCGTGGTCTAAAGCGGTGTGTCGCGCGCGGAGATGTTCTGCTTGTGTGACGTCATCTCCTCCGCTCTCACCCCTCTGTGCCCGGTGTGTTGACAGCCGCGTTAACAATCCACATATCATAAGCCTCCATGATGCATTCAGGAGCCGCATATTATGACCGGCATCGCGGCGTTGTTTTCTGGCAGCTGTCATAGTTTTTTTTTAATTCAGAGACAAACTAGAGTCGGCCTCAACCCTCATATCGTTCGATATCTTACTTACGTGCGACATTTGTCAAATTTGTATGCAAATTGACAATTCATTTCGAACTAAACGTCATCTCGCTCGACTGATATTGGAATAGAGGTCAAATCAAATTTCTTTGTTTTTCAAAGATGTTCGAAATTTGAATGAAATAATATTAAGTATCGAAATCGATGTTATTATTTAGCAATAATAACATTTTCACAGATAAGAAATTTGTTCTAACAAAACAGTCTATTTTTATTGTGGTCATAATGTGCGGTTCTTGAACGCATCATGGAGGGTTTATGATATTTGGATAGATAAAAGTAGTTATGCTGGTTTCATTTCATGGTCTGCTCCGATAGTGCGCGCGTTAAATTTTTTCTTTGTGCTGGTTACCTATCAAAAAGGTAAAAATAATACGTTTATATGAGAATAATATTTGACAACTGTAGGTAGGTAGGTACTCTAATTCTTAATTTGTTTAATTTTCAATCGCAAGTTTTGTTGTTGACCTAAGTAGATTATAGAAACAGTTGGCGGCCTGTAGTTAGGCCTCTTTTTTTCATTGTTTATAAAATCCCATAGTAATGAATAAAAATATACAGGTCTCTCGAACATTTAGTAAGGCGGACATTTCTGTAGATATACTAGTATAGGTATGTCGCAGTAAAAAAAGTTATAGCCGTGATAAAGTTATATCTCTAGGGATATAACTATGTATAAACTGGTAGATAGTTTTTATGACAGCGATTCATAACTATCTTACTAGGCATATAGCTACATTACGAGCACGACTTAGTGAAATAGGTACTTTATAGGTATTACCTAGGGATATAACTATATCACGGCTATAACTATTTCACTGCGACATATAGGTACATGACAGTATCTCTGACTGTAAAATTACAGACAATACTCGAAGGAAGCGAGTAATGTTACTGTACGGATAGCAATGTAAGGATAGCAGTACGTGTATACCTAAACAGACGCAAGTAGAATATAATACTATTGGTACTTTTGATGGCGCCGCAGTGTCGTTTGGTGTACCTACTGTATATTGTTTATTGGAAGATTTATAAGAGAGCATGTGTGTTATGATTGAAGAAAAGTTATGCCTTTTTAGTAAAGTGCAGCGATGGAGGCACCACGCGCTCGCCTGCGGGCATCTTATAATTGTGCCGGAGGAGCGAGCCCTCTTCTCTCACCATTACTTACCTCGCGATTCACAATATTGCACACGCAATTACTGACGGTTTTGATCAACAACACAATCGTAGCATAACTGCATATGCTTAGGCAGGTGCAGGTTAAGTTACAATTACACATCGCCATCCATACTCGTAGTAGGTACTTGCTATTCATAATCATCATCTTAACAGCCCAAAGACGTCCGCTGCTGGACATAGCCCCACCTCAAAGAGTGCCGCAATGACCGGTCCTGCGCTACCCGCATCCAGCGGACTCCCGCGACCTTTACCAGGTCATCAGTCCACCTTGTGGGCGGGGCCTACCCACGCTGCGCCTTCCTGTACGTGGTCGCCACTCGGGAACCTTTCCACCCCAACGGCCGTCGGTTCTACGTGCAATGTGCCCCACCCACTGCCATTTAAGTTAAGCGATTCGTCGTAGTACTTGCTATTGGTTGACTGCAAAGTTGAGAAAAGTTGTGACTTTGTGAATCACAAGTAAAAAAAAAAGTAAAAAATATAAAATAAATCAATATTTCCTTCAATATGAGCAATGCCTTTATCTATGGACGACGACACTTTAACGCCTTGTACCACGAATATGCTCATATCATAGAAGCAATAAATATTTGTTATATTTGTAAGCAGTTAAAGCTAATGTAAAATTCCAAGAGGTTAATGCAGTTTCGATCGATAGCCGGAGTCGGCGCAGCGTGCGTAGATTACTCACGTATGTTAGTTAGCATCCGAAATGTAAACGATATTCGAAGGTGTTATCCAACGTGTTACTTCTCGGCCGCTGATGGCGGCTACAAGCACCGTATTGCCCATAACCAACCGTCACTTGTCACATCTTATTTGTTTTCCACCGTCATAGCACATTTTAAAATCCAATGTTTATTTAAATATAATTTATGCAGTTTTGATCATGAGAATTTAATAGAATGTGTAAACAGGGTGTCGTAAAATCATTTTTTCATTGGAATTATAATAACCTTTATTGCTAGAATAGTAATAAAATTGTAATTTTCGAGTTTGTTATGTATTGACGACATTAATATTATGATCTTAGGCTATTTCAGCCATGAGAACTTATCAAAAGCGTAAATAATTATGTTATAGGCATATAAGATAAAATATAGAACAAGCATTCTATTAACTTGGCGTGAAATTCACGTGACAGCTAAGTCTGTAACAAACACGTAGCTGGGTTGTTTTCAAAAAAAGTGTACCCTAGTTAAGGTAAAATTAAGAAACATTAACTTTGTCAGGTGAGTCACGAAAATTAGCTGTATAAATGTATGGCAAATTTTCGTGACTCACCTGAAAAAGTTAACGTTTCTTAATTTTACCTTAACTAGGGTACACTTTTTTTGGAAACAACCCAGCTGTGCTTATGAATAAATAAATAATTCCAACAAATTATGATCATATTTATGTTCACATTTAAATCGTAACTTTTAACAAAAGTAAATAGAAACTTTCCGTCCGCCCGTACTCACTGGTAAGTTTTCTTGTCGCTGACTTTAGCTAGGTTCTGCCTTTGATAATAAAATTGTATCGTGTATGCAACACCTTAAGTGGGTGTGTTAAGTGCTATATTGGAATGACTGGTTAATCATATTTCTTTTACATGGTAGTGGTGCTGTTGAAAACAATGCAAATGCAACACGAGCCAGCCTGGATGACGCTCGTAGCTTATCGCGGCAGGCTGTCCGCGCAGCTTGACTTGGTTTTTACGACACCATAAGCCCCACTATTTATTGAGCATATTTAGCATGAACCTTCACTATTTCCTTCCGAGCACAATACTTGTAAATGTTAGGCACTGGGCGCTCATCTCTTATTGTGTTTGCGCCGCGTGGGACGCACCTACTGGTTATCGAACACTGTATCAATAAATTGCACTTGCGTCTGTCGTGTTGCACAAATAAAAGAACAGAGTACTGCGTGTTATCGACGAAAGGTCTAAATAAATTCGAATATGTACTTATTTGTAGTGCCGTTGATATCATCATCTGACTGCACCGTCTGGAAAAGAACCGTGTGGTCATTTTCATTACTTGTATCTGAAACGTTAGTTAACGTTGTAGGAACGAGCTTTATGAGTATGCATTGCCTTACAGAGATATGTTTTTAAATGCAAAATAATAACAGCCCGCTGTTGGATCGTTTGTCAGGTTTCCTTTAAGATACTTCTCACAGTCGTGATTGTTTTTATTTTCATAATCAAGAAACAATCGCGAATCGGGCCTTAACGAGCAATTACGTTTTGTCCATACGTGCAGACAACAGTGCGGCTCATGCAGGTCGGGTATCAATTAAATCGGTTGAATCGGGACCCGCGTTATGAATATTCACATGGTTCGAGACGAGGCCGAGGCACGCCCTCCACTCGCCAGAAATAAAAGAGGTCCAGGTGGCGGATTCAATAGCCCCCCATTAGAAGCCATTACATGCCAATAAATAACGGCAGGGAGACAGTCCGGCTCTCCAGGGTTCGCGGTAACTCATGTCGCAGTAATGATCTCTAATAGAAATGACGGTAAATACACACATGATTAGGTATAAACGATTTCAAAGTACGGATATTTAAATACGTAGGTAGGTACCTGTTTTAAATAATCATTAATCAAGCAAGAATTCCGTAAACTACATCAGTAGTAAAAATAGTTCTAAATAATATCAA
Organism: Epinotia brunnichana; assembly: GCA_963854355.1. Classification (NCBI taxonomy): domain Eukaryota; kingdom Metazoa; phylum Arthropoda; class Insecta; order Lepidoptera; family Tortricidae; genus Epinotia; species Epinotia brunnichana. The sequence continues at coordinate 12,402,495 of OY977948.1, forward strand.
GTTTTAATGAAATGTTTACTTTGACACATTCGAGTAAAGCAATACCCAATAATAATTCAAATACAACGGAAATAAAAATGGGCCATAATCATAAATACTTAATTGAAAGCTGATGCCTTCGACGAATTAATTATCGTCGCTTAGCCTTGTGATGGACGCACAGACAGGCCATTTCGGAGTGTGAGGACGAGATTATTATATCACGATTGCATCGTTAATATTATGTTTCCTTAAGCGGGCATGGAAGAGATCCCACGAGGTGAGGTTGGTGTCAATTTCCATTAATATGGCCATTATCGTGGTCGGTGCATAAATTGTGCGCAGCGCCACAATCGACCAGTGGACGAAAGAGCGTCGTGAGCCTGTAGTTTTTTTTTTATACTCATGTCTGTAAGTTTTTGAAGCATGCCCATATGCTACAGTCAGCATCAAAAGTAACTACGCAATCGAAGATGTCAAAAGTTCTTATTCCCTTTTGATAAAGACTTTTGACGTCTTCGTTTGCATAGCTTCTTTTGATGCTGGCTGTACCTACCGTACGGGTATATCCATATCCACATCACAACTGTCAGGGTTTTACTTTTATGACCTATATAGGTATAGAAAAACATTTAAAATCCTTTTTTTTCGTCTCCAAGTAGAATGCCATGGCAACATTGACGTAACATAAAGTAAATAGACTCACAATGCCGAACAAAAATGTCAAGAAATGTGTCCCAAAATGACAACTCTATAGGTAGCTATATTTCAGTAGTTGCTAATAGCGTTAACTTATAATCTGCATCTAGACATGTCTCATAAAAAAGTGAACTAAGTTTGTTTGAATTTAAGCACCATATTAGCAAATCAACATCAACAGATAAAATACTTTTTGTACTCGACGATTAAAATATGTGTATTAAGATTTCATAGAGAATACTGCAACGTCACTCTTTTCATAGTTGTAGTCCATGTTACTGTCGAAACAATCGAAATAACTACTTTTCGATACGCTCCAGACAACTAAAATAAATTCGACCAATCACGTGGCTGCTTTACTGAACTGTAATGAATTGGACCAATAGAATCGCTTTGATGTCGTACGCTCGTTGATGTCTTTTAAGATATCAACAAGCGTACGAGCGATGAGCTGCACTTCGTTTCAACAGTATCGAGTTTGTTTAATTAGTTCAGTTGACTCGTAGAAAATTAATTTTAATGAACTCGTACAAAAAGTATTGTTCACAATAGTGTTATAATCAAGCTTTTTGTACTCGACGATTAAAATATGTGTATTAAGATTTCATAGAGAATACTGCAACGTCACTCTTTTCATAGTTGTAGTCCATGTTACTGTCGAAACAATCGAAATAACTACTTTTCGATACGCTCCAGACAACTAAAATAAATTCGACCAATCACGTGGCTGCTTTACTGAACTGTAATGAATTGGACCAATAGAATCGCTTTGATGTCGTACGCTCGTTGATGTCTTTTAAGATATCAACAAGCGTACGAGCGATGAGCTGCACTTCGTTTCAACACTATCGAGTTTGTTTAATTAGTTCAGTTGACTCGTAGAAAATTAATTTTAATGAACTCGTACAAAAAGTATTGTTCACAATAGTGTTATAATCAAGCTTTTTAACCTTACTTAGGCCACTCAGCAAGCTTCGTGGCCTAAACACGGTACTCGACTAAAAAGCTCTCTATTATAACACGATTGTGAAAAATACTATTTTAGTTTATTGAGATTCTATCATAATGTGACTTAACTGCTCACGTCAAAACTAAATAGCGAATGAATGGAGTCGCGTTATAAAATTATTTTAACAGTATTTTATGTAGGTATTTAAACAGAAAGAACAATAACACAAATAAACCCGGTATCATTATTTTACAAGTGGGGAATAAACAGTTTAACGTTTATTTATAAATACTATACATTAAACAATTGTTGGGTGAGATTTACGTAAGTACACACTACACAGTGCAGCTGACCGAGTCCTTAGTCATTTTAGTTTCCTTGAAATAGATTCAGTTTATTAAATAATTGTCTTTTAGACCTGCCTTTACTTTTGATACTTTCTTTTTTTTTGCGATGTAATGTAAGCGTACATTCAAATGCCTGACGCATTATTGGAAAGAATTGAAATTAAAATATGTAATGGAAAGAAATAGACTAACGTTCGTGACAGGTGTGGCAGTTTTAGTAACTCTGTTCAATCCTTTTTTTTTGTCGTATATTATAATAATATGTGGGATAGGAGAAAGTTGTATTGAGCGCCCTACTACGCGCGAGTCGTTTGCTGATTTGAATAAAATCGTGTCGACTGTCGCGTGCTATGACTGCAGCCCATTTTGCACGTCCCTGAGGATTTCTTGGAAATCATAATTACGTTGGTAACGTCATAAAAAAAGTATCTAATACCGACTCCCTAGATTTATGTTCCGCGACGTATGTCATTTGACTTACAAAATTAATTATTTAAAACATGTTTAAAACTATTCAATTACAACGAATTTACACAAATTTCGTTACGTTATCAAGAGAACTTATTTAAATAAATAAAACCCATCTTGTTTCTTGTTTTTTTGTTGGTATTTACGCAGTTTTTGACTGAACATTTAGACATATCTGACAACCAACAAGTCTCAAGGACCTCAAGGTCGAAACCAGACTAAACGCAAAAGAGCCGGCCAATTCCATCAGCCGGTTCTTTTGGACTGCCATTTTTTTCAGCTGATTGTGTATCTAGTTACATATACTAAATCAATGCATGGCAAGCTTTTTTTCCATTGCCCTTTACAGTGGCATGTAGGTCTGTAGAACTATTGTTCTTTATGCTCTGTGGTTTATCCTACTAAACCAAACAACATACTTACTGCAACTGCAAGGATTTATTATCTTATTGACACTACGAATGTATGAGCGACAAATGTAAAACTGTTGTCAATAGGTACGTTCAGTAAAATAGACTCATTATGTGGGAAAACATGCGTGAGTTTATGCCTGTTCGAGTAAGTACCTATGTTTACATTTGTTTTAAGTGTACGAAAACATAAGTGTCGCGATATATCGCGATCACTAAATGCTAACAAATTGTTATTAATTTGTTACTACTGGGTAATTTGCTTTGGGCGGTTGCCAGCCGTCGGTTATTATTAGTACTTTGCACGTCCCGTTGCAACAATGTTGCTAAGGAATTTTGCAATCCGCGTATTTTAAAATGCAGAGTGAAATTATGCAAACTAAACTGGTACAGCTAAATTAGCAAAAAATTTTTTTTTTATAACAAGTCTGTGGCAAACAAGTTTACGGCCCGACGTAAGCGAATATCGTGGCCTATGGACGCCTACTACTTGGGATTCGCATTTGCTTTGCCGAACGTACTTTTAGTATTTTATGGTCATTAATCATTATCTCGACGACGAACGGTTATCCTAGTGGGTAGTGACGCTGCCTACGAAGCTGAAGGTCCTGGGTTCGAATCCGTAAGGGCAAATATTTGTGTGATGGGCATGAATATTTGTTTCTGATGTTTCTGTCTTGGATGTTTTCTATGTTTTTAAGTAATCTATTAAATATATCGCCGTCTAACCCATAACACAAGCCATATTGAGCTTATTGTGGGGCTAGTTCGATGTGTGTAAGATTGTCTCCCTAAAATTTATTTATTTATCTAATGTTGCCGACTTTTTTATAAAACTGCCACTGGAATTGCAATCTTCTACATTGGACGGCAGAGTTGCTTTTTGAATGGACTAGGTACTTTGATGCAAATGCAATTCGGCCAATAGCGAACATTAAGCAAACTCTTCATAGGTGGCGACACTAGCAGCGTTGACATTGTATCTCGTTCCCACTTGCGGTATTGTCTATGCAAGCATCCTTGTCACTCATTTGACAATCAATTGTACATGTGTGTGTGAATCCCTATATTCCTATACTGGTTTACTGTTAGTCGTAGTGCTGCACTCTGGCGGCAGAACATTACAGTAACGTTCCCTATTCAAATAATCTCAAGTATGGTATATGGACAGTGATATTGAAGATCAGAAAACGTTACACGCGCATAAACTTCACAGCTATGTATGCATCGTGTAATATTTCCAAACAATCTCAATCCATATATTAACATACTCCTAAGAATGAGTAAAATAATACTAGAATCAGTATGAAGATAACCTGAGCTATTTGATCCTGATGAATCGATGGATATAATAAAGAATGAAGGAAGTATTTGTGTGTACTTATACAAAATGTGGAGCACCAGAGCATATTGGTCGGGACACTTGGGACATCGACGTCATTTGATGGATCACCAGACGGCTGAGTGTGCGCAATACGAGTGACGTTCGGCTAGATTGATAGCCTGCTCCGGGACACACTCGAATGTTAGAAATTACCGTACATTCTCTCCGATAAAGAAAGACAAAGTTATCTAAAACAGGAGCTTGGAATCAAACGGAGGAAATATTAAGAAATTGTTTTGATATATTTAATTGTACAGTGATAGGTAGCGTATTACGTGCTATGTTGTAAAGAAATATACCTTGTTCCGGATAAGATTAGAAAAATCGTACGTTAATTTAATCGTCATGCGAATTTAAGGAAAATCATTATGAATCGTAAAAAATAGTATCGCTAAGTTTGAAAAGCTTTCAATGATCGGAATAAGTAAAATTAATACTATATTTCCCTGTGATGTCCTAGATAAAAGATAAAACGTAGGCAAATTTGTCCGTTAAAAATCTAATGTTAGCCTTAGCTAGAATGAGGTTTATATAGTATCTTCGTAATTAGATGCCTTTGAACACTGATTGGTAATTTATAAAAGAAAGAACAAGTCAAGAATGCACGGATATTGATCATTATAAACATTTAAAAATATTTATTAAAAATTTTTGGCATATTCAATGCAGTCCATTTATAAGAGTCGAAGTTCGGAGCTTTATATTGCCATGCATGACAGCAAGAAAATAAGATCTATATCGCGTAATAGTCGTAAACTCCTTTAATCGGTTTGTTTGAGGCAACCCGTCAGTCTCCCGTCTGATCCCAATTAAAATATAGTAACACATCAAACCCGTTCGGCCTGTCGGGAATCTGGGAAACAGAATAGATACGTGAAGAAGGCGCTTCATGCTTCACCATCACGGGCAACTTGATGGACTGAACTGACGCCAGAATTAGCGTGTAACCGAAGCCTTATATTATTCGATGTTAGTTAATTTCTACAGATCCGAATATAAATATGAAACAATAAACAAACATGAGATATAACTATAAACGCAGAGCATTTAAGGATACCTACCTAAATCATTGTGGGCAAGAGGAACCTACATACCTACCTGCCAGACAGAGTTTTCTATAAAATTTAGAAAATGTATCTATCTAATACCGTCGCGTTGTCAAACCAACCATTTCTGAATGCCACATTTGTAAAACGAGTTAAGATTGCTAGGTACATCCTATACTATTAAACGAGCAATATTTGTATGCATTTGAAATCACGTTCTCGAAAACGGCTCCAACGCTTTCAATGAAATTTGGAATAGGTATACAGGGTGAGCCCTGTAACTGGAGCAAAAAATTAAACGGTAGATTATTAAGCTTGTGAACAATTATTTCGAAGTGGTATTATGCGAAAAAATAAATTCTTTAAAATAAGTTTACTTGTATTTTTTTACTCTCCTGGAGTGCTATGAGTAACTTTTTATTCTAAAAACACAAAAAAAAAGAAAAAAAAATGAAAAAATCACAAAACTATCAGTTGAACACAAAAATGCAAAAACTATTATGACTCATTACATGATGTTACCTCAAAATCTGCATTGACTGCCGTGATATGATCTCGTGGTGCCAAGATACATTACTTGGAGGTCATAACTTTAGATCAAAATTAATTTCTCCGTAACCAAAAATTTTGAAAGTGAATGATACACAAGGGGTTACTGCAAATGCTCTAAGGAAGCCTCCTTTTGAATATTTGCTCGTGTTACAGGGCCCACCCTGTATAGGTATATGGATTAACGGGGGCGAAAAAACGATTTAGCTGGGTCTCATGTCTGAGAAAATTCGTTTTCTCCGTATTTTCTCTATTTTTACCCGAGCATAACTCGGTCGCCCAGGGACTTGAAATAATATGTATAAATACACCCCAACGTTTTGAACTTTTGATATGTACACATTGTGAGACTGTAAGGCCGGCCTCACACATAACGGAATTCAGTCACTGAATCATAATCTGAATCACTCAGGAGCCAATAAATCAGTACACTTTGTGCAGAATTTCTACCAAAGAGAGTAAAAACCTTTTTTTTGCTCTTGAGTGGTCCAGATACTGAATTCAGTCCATGAGTTCAGACTGTGCAAGCCCAGCCTTAAGTAAAAGAGTATAATTTTTTTAATTTTTTTTTCTTTTTCTTAGCCTGTTTGTGTGCTGGGCAAAGGCCTCCCCCATTTTCCTCCACTCGGCAAAATATAAATAAATAAATAAATAAAAAGCATTTATTTCGGACAAAATAATCCATAGATCCATATTACAATAAACTTAAATAACTATGTTAGTACCTAAACTTAAGTGCTGAGAGGTCCAGTACCTGATTAGGGCGCTGTCCCATCTCTCTGCCACGACAGCCAGGAGACCGTGGCGGCTGGTAATAAAAGTAGCATAAAAATTGCGAGTGCATATGAATGGAATATGTGCATCGTAGCATGATTTTATCCAATAAACATGACTGGGCTTTCTGTTCTGCCCTGTATTGGATGCGCCAGAGTAGCAAGCTAATCGCGCGCATTCATTTGAATCTATTTAGGTAAACGGGCGCGACGCTTGCGAGATTGTGCGCGCAATTACGCAGTCTCGAAGTAGGTACCTGTTTTAAAAACCGGTCAAGTGCGAGTCGGACTCGCGGACGAAGGGTTCCGCACCATTATCTATAAAAAACTATTTTATTCTTTGTTTTTAGAATTTGTTGTTATAGCGGCAACAGAAATACATCATCTGTGAATATTTCAGCTGGAACTATCATGCACGGTATCAGTGAGATACAGCCTGGTGACAGACAGACGGACGGACGGACGGACGGACGGACAGCGGAGTCTTAGTAATAGGGTCCCGTTTTACTCTTTGAGTACGGAACCCTAAAAACCGGCCAAGTGCGAGTCGGAATCGCGCACGAAGGGTTCCGTACCATTGTATATAAATATTTATTTTAATTCTGTTTTTTAGTATTTGTTGTTATAGCGGCAACAGAAATACATGACCTGTGAAAATTTCAACCGTGTTTTCTGTAATTTTTCATGACATACAGCCTGGTGACAGACAGACAGACAGACAGACAGACAGACAGACAGACAGACAGACAGACATACAGATAGACAGACAGACAGACAGACAGACAGACAGACGGACATCGGAGTCTTAGTAGTTTAGTCTTAGTAAGTTTTACTCTGCACCCTAAAAAGTATTATAATGTACCTAAATAGTTTTTTTTTTAATCTTGTTGTGACATAATTTAATGATCATGGATCTTCAAATCTAATTTACTGCCTTTGCCATGGAATCTTATTTATTTTCCTTTCATTGTTATTACAACAGAAACAGTTATCTTCTCCCTCTCTTGTTTTCTTAGAACTTATCTTGCATGACACTCTCAACGTAATAGGGAACATTACTGCAATGTTCTGCCGCCAGAGGCAGCACTATCACTAATAGTAAACCAGTATAAAAATATAGGGATTCACACACACCTGCACAATTGATTGTCAAATGAGTGACACGGATGCTTGCATAGACAATACCGCAAGTGCGAACGAGATACAATGTCAACGCTGCTAGTGTCGCCACCTACGAAGAGTTTTGTGTAATGTTCCCTATTGTAGTATTGTAACAGATCAAATGGATTTTCAACATATTTCCGATTATTTAAGAAAACTCTTTTCCTTTTTTTGGCTTAACAATATTCCTTAATGGAAAATACCTAAGGCAAACTATCTAAGGCCTTGCAAAGTAATCGCGTTACTTTTCGAAAACGAGTTAGGGCTTATTATATTAACTGTATTATTTGAAGCTGTAAATTACGTATTAAAGCGCGGTCAAAAAGTTGCATTGCATGACAAGCTTAAAAATGTGTAACTTTTTACGTCATGTATGTACTTATTAGGGCCACAGCCCACAACTAATGAATGACAGAGATATGAAACAAAAGCGAAATCCTAAGGTAGGCCCTTTTGTCAGCTAATACCAAAGTAATGGCCCTGAATATTTTCGCAGAGTGACAAGTACTTGGAAAATGCATGTGTAAATTTTGTAACAAACAGTTGGAACACATTCCTCATCAACCTGCGAAGGTTTCACGTTGGCATTATATGAATTAATGGTACCTATACCTACTAATCTCATAACATATCTGGCATTCTACAATGTGCACATGGGCAACGCAGTTCAAGAAACTAGATTAGGTAATAGACATTTTACGTCATACCTGGCCATACAGTAGCAATTACCGCACACTACGCGTGCGGAAAATCCCACTTCCTGGCCAGGGAGAGACGTAAAACTTTGTACTTACTCACCACGGGCGGTAATAAAGAAATCCTCAGATAGCATATTTATCGCCTTTGCCTTGGGCTCAAATACCTGCGATCTAAGACATTCTTTGTTTTACCGCCCTGGGTAAGTAATTCACCTCGAATCATAATTGTATTTTTATTCGTCTACTTAGAATATTCGACCAATCGAAAACAGAGTTAATTTCAATATTAGTCCATAATTTTGACGCCTAACCTGACCATAATCCTGATTGGTCGAATGCGGCCTTACGAGTTACGTTGCAAAAATATTGAACTATATAAGTTCACATATAGTTCGCGTAGAACAGTTTAAATCTCGGAGATTGTTAAATTATGTATTCAAAACTAATTAACATACTTTAGGTATTTTGAAGTAGATACTATTTATTCGCGGTAGCCATGGTTATAATGTCAATAGAAAACACTTACCAGAGACAACCAACCTTACTTTTTAAATAAACTCCTGTAAACAGGAATAACTAAGTACTTATTTACTTCTTAAATTTCTATTGAGGGTCCTAACCCTTTAACGCTTGCATACACAAACTCAATGTTTATATATGCTTTGCTATTGTACTTATAATTATCGTTTTCATGTTCTTTCTTAACCATTGAGAATTAACTTTACGATTGCAACGAGTGCAATACTTGAATTATTCTATGCGGCTGCGAGAACACTCATCCTCAAGGAGAACTCCCGAAAAGTTAAACTATAAAACTATGTAAAAACTACGGTTTAACCGTTATTACCAGTATAATTTCATACAATACCAGGTACTAACTAAGTATCTGTATGTAGCTTGTAGCTAACTGTTGCTGCCCACCTCATTTGAAACAAAAGCTTAACATGCTAATGTACCTACGAGTGAAAGGTTTTTGTAACTTTCGCATCCCAGTGTTACAATCAATGAGATTACCCAGTATATCTGTTTAAACTTGCGTTTGTATTTATCTTCTTATAGTTCAAGCAAACAAGACCTACACTCCTCAAACTTAACTCTTACTTATCGGGAAAGTCTTTAATTAAAGTTCATAATGAAACTAATCAAGAACATAAACTTTGCGTTTAGGAATATCTAAGAAATCTTTTAGATGATATTCAAAGTTTTCCTTGCTCGCGCTACTAGTCTGAAAGTACTAACAATAATATTGTTACACAAAATCAGACTTTTCCATTTGTGGGATTTGATTAGAACTTCGTGAACCCCGTGATAGTGAATTGTCTTAACATTATTTTATATTAAATAGAATATCTGTGGGTCTGTTTATTCAATGAATACCATACCTATAGTACTAAGTGGCATGTAGCCCCGGCCTGTTCGGGGTTAAAGTAAAGAGACGAAATAAAATCGACTCGTTTGAAAATTAGCTTTATTGCCCTATCTCAGGCACAATCCCATGATTGGCTGGAGTAGGTACTTATTATACGAATCGAGGCTAGTGCGATGTTATAAATTGAGCGCGACGCGGTATTGTGTTTCACGTCCGGCGTCAGACACGGGCTACGGATATCTCCGTGAAAAGGGCGAAATATTGCGCAAATCTCGAATGCGACAGGACCGCGTTGGATTCGTCGCGGTGTCTGGTTTCATTGCACCGCCCGCGACTGCGAGGGTCATTCTCGGAGCGTTGCAAGCCAGCGTCGCTATCTCGTAATTTCCCTTTACATCGTCGCCACGGAATCTATTTTAGATGCCGTAAAAATGTATCTTCTTGGAGAGGTAGGGTACGGAATGTCATCTCGCTGATATTTAGAGCAGCCCCATTGGGCAACTATACCTCCACCTTACAGAAGACCGCAGCAGCATAATATCAGCTTGATCTGTAGTTGCGGTGGAGTGTGTGTGTGTGTGTGTGTGTGTGTGTGTGTGTGTGTGTATGTGTGTCGCCAAAGCTCCCGAGGATGCACTGTGTTGAGAGTGAGGGACTTGCATTTGTGTCTACCTGTCAACACTGCGAATCCTCAAATCTTCAGAGACAACATCACATTTTCCCTATCTTTAAACCCAAAGAAATTAAATCTATGTGAAAATAAATCTGGCTCTGCCTATCCATATCAGCCGAAAGACGTCCACTGCTGGATAGGCTTCCCCCAAAGAGTGCCAACATGACCGGTCCTGCGCCACCCGCATCCAGCGGACTCCCGCGACCTTTACCAGGTCATCAGTCCACCTTGTGGGGGGCCTACCCACGTCTCGCCTTCCGGTACGTGGTCGCCACGCGTGAACCTTTCCGCCCCAACTGCCATCGGTTCTACGTGCGTGCTCTGCCTATCCCATGTGGGAATACAGGCTTTTTTTTTTTTCATTAAATTACACGGGACACCTACAGAGGACATAAGATAAAGTTAAGTAAAGTAAGTCTTTGGCAAAAAATATGTAGGGGGTCATCCTTCTTTTTAACCTACTGGGGTACATAAGCCCGCTTATGTACCCCAATTACAGGTGAACACATCGTTTTACAGAACAAGAATGCTACCTATAACTATGAGAGATTGATTTTTAAGTAGGTAGATATACAAATTATATGATATGGATTTTAATGTCTAAAAGCAAGGGGAAATACTTTTCTTAAGTATTAAATTAAAATAAATACTAAATTTTACGAATACTTAATTAAAGGCTTGAGTTTACTTGTATGTTTAATTGATGCTGCTTCTAACCTTCCTGTATAAATTAATTACTAAGATCGAATCTTATTGCTGTGTCGATACAAACCCGATAGGGTTTAACGACACTGTTAGATTTAACCAAATGTATTTTCTTTTATATATGTAATAAATAAAAAAAAAAAAAAAAAAATCAAAGTTACGGACACACCCATGTTTTCGGACATTCTCTTTCTCACGATGTTTATTGATAGCAAAGTCTCCCTGTAAATTGTGTTTATGAAAATTAGATCCGATTCCATACTAAACAGTTTATAGCGCTGCATATCACACATTTACAGCAGTTGTAAGCAGTGGAATATAGGCAGTCGTAAATTAATCTTATAATAGCTCGCCATTAAACTGTAAAGTTTTAGTTAGATGGTACAATTGCAGTGGCAGTGTCGGATGATGTTTCGTACAGTAAGGATAAGATAAAGCGTGTAACAGAATTTAATTAATTGATAGCTCCTTGAACAAAAAAAGGCGACAATTGGAGCTAGTCAAAAAATGTGAAGTCTTCATACATAAAAAAATCTTTCGGTGTCAAGATTTTTTTCCAATCACAACGCGATACTAATTAACGCCTTAGGAACCATTTTTGAGACACCATGCATAAAAAAAAAAAAAAAAAGTTATTCTTTTCATTTCATTATTATATCCCAAATATAATACAACTAGTTAATGCTTATTAAATAAATGATTATTACAAATAGGTTACGACGTTACACTAAATTAGGAAGATGTGATAAATAATGAAACAGGGTAATGTGCCAAGCATAATGGGCACCTTGCACCTTTGCACCCCTGGTGGTTTATTTGACTAGTTTTTTTTGTTATACCTAGACCTCGTTATCTTGTCGCACTGTCATTGCTTTTCCGTAGAGCGTGAATATTTTTTTTATCGACTATATAAATATCGATTGTGTACTTAGAGTTATATGTCACTGATAATTAGTCAACTGATAAGGAGTCACTAGGTACTATCGGGTATAAATATATATGAAAAAAAAATAAGAAATAAAAGTCTCGGGTGTAGGTACCTTAGTTAAAGTAAAGTAGACTTAAGACTGTTTATCATAGTGTTTCCACAATAATTACAATACACTGTATATAACTCTACATCGTCAATGTTACTTTACTTAGGATCATATAGGGGTTTTGGTGATCACAAGTTTCACATTGGGCGGCAACTGTAAATCCTGCTGCATATACATGCAAAGGGCGCATTGACCAGCCCCACACAGTTTCAAAAATAAATGTTTTTTAAAGGCTGCTGGTACTGGTAATTCAAAAATGGCTGTTATTATACATTTCATCTAGAAATAATAAATAGGTACCTACTTAAAATCAGCGTTCAACAAAGTAACCTTTAAAACATTTGCAAATAACTTCCACTTACGATATTGAAGATCCCGATGTACAGTCGCCATCACATACATCGGAGCAAACAAGCACGTCACAAACATCGGAACACACCTCTATTTTTAAGGCATTAGGGTGCATGTGCTGATATTTTTGAACACCTATAGTGTACCTATGTACGTGATGGCGACTGTACTGGAAATGATGAGTTACTTTTCGTCGTTGCAGTTGCAAATAGGTAAATCATTTATATCACTTCACCAATGAGATTATCTACTTATTTTTTATCAAGGAGTTTTCATTGAGATTGAGCAAAAATTTAAAAGGCGAAAATTCAATCGCAAAAATCATTCACGCTCTACGAAAAACCAATGACAGTGCGACAAGGTAACGAGGTCTAGGTATAACAAAAAAAAACTAGTCAAATAAACCACCAGGGGTGCAAAGGTGCAAGGTGCCCATTATGCTTGGCACATTACCCTGTTTCATTATTTATCACATCTTCCTAATTTAGTGTAACGTCGTTGATAGTGTTCATGGTAGTCCAACGCAGCGAGAAGTTGAGTGGAATAATACCCTATTCCTAGTCAACTCTTCAGTCCTATTTAGGATGCTAAATTAAGGTTAATACTTCTTATAGACTCACCGATGTATTATTCATAAAGTAGTCTATAACAATACTCAAACTGGTAAAAACATTAATTTTTAAAATAAACTAAAGTTTAAAATGCAATAAGATTAGTCCTAAAAGTAGCGTAAACTCGGAAGCCAAATGCCTAGTTTACTTATTCAGTATCGCGCGCCCAGCATCGGTCCAGGAGATGGTATCCTTACTATTGTTAATCCGGTAATTTGAATTTATTGCACCATGAATAAATGGTGTCGCCGGTGGAGCGATCTATCGGGAAACACATCGACACAGTGCGCGGCTCCCAATAGTCCCAATGCCCGCGGTCCGACACCCGCCCCATTCAATATGTGACACGGCAATGCACGCGAGTAACGGACTCCCAGGGCACTCCATGACCGCTATCGCCTCTACTAATGGACGTTGCGTACTCACTTTACCAATTTTATTCGCTCAGCCTGAATTTGGTTCGACCAGAACAACTGAAGGCAACTAACCTTGTAAAGATATACCATATAGGAGAAGTGATTGTTTCTCCTTAACGGGCGCGGTTCTAATCGGTACATCCTCGACTGCCGACCATGTCCGAGAGTTAATTAGACTTAGATTGCATTCTGCGAAGCAAAAGACATGAGCTGGAGGTCAGATCTTGTTCTAGTCGACAATAGATAGAGCGTTTTATTATTGGAAAAACATTCCGAATGGTATCGGTAGTCGTATATGTCATTAATCTAGAGGATAAATCCTCAAATTTATAGTGGGTTTATCATCGTTTAGCCTCAAAATGGTGTGTTAGATGGGTATAATAAGTGCCGAGGTTACGTCACGGCGAGCGAGGATTATGTTTCCGCAAGCGATGAAGTGTGGACCGGCAATCAGGCATCATTATTTACGGACTGCTATTATCACCTCATGGCTTTTCTGGTTTATTATCGGCATTGCTCGTTATGTTGTCCTGCGACGGATAAATTATGCTATTAAGTTAGCAGATTGACAAAGTTATTTATGACATTAAGTGAGAGCGAGCTGAGTGGCGACCCGCTAGGGTCCGGCGCGGTGTCTGGACGACTTCTCGGGCTGGCAGATAACACCAGCATTCTGATACGATAAGGGTTTGCAATGATGTCTCTTACGACAGAGAAGAAAAAATAATGTAGACTCGAGCGATATTAAAAATACGATCAATATTTATATACTTAGTCGTTTTACCCATACTTGTTGCAAAAGGAGCGCGTCTATGCGTTTGGGTACGTCGCATGTATGTGGGATGTGGGTACCTATGTCTATTTCCAGTGCACTACCACGGGACTCAACCAAAAAAAAACCGGCCAAGTGCGAGTCAGACTCGCGCACGACTCGGTTCCGTACCATTATCTATAAAAAACTATTTTATTCTGTGTTTTTAGTATTTGTTGTTATAGCGGCAACAAAAATACATCATCTGTGAAAATTTCAGCTGGAACTATCACGGTATCAGTGAGATACAGCCTGGTGACAGACATACGGACGGACGGACGGACGGATGGACAGCGGAGTCTTAGTAATAGGGTCCCGTTTTACTCTTTGAGTACGGAACCCTAAAAATAGCTTGACGGGTTCTTTTACATGATGTGACGTTGGATTTGCCTCAATTCCGAGTGTGATATGGTTATGTAATTTGTAAAAACGCAGTTGGATTTTTTAAACGTCTTTGAATGAAGCTTGTTAAAAAAAATATCTACTTATTGTGTTTTGCAGTGCTTAATGTTTTATATCAGGGACAGGTTTAATTGCGTAGTGAGGTATGATACTACACTATTAATGTTTTATATTACGAACATCATCATTAAAGTATCACATATACTGAGTGCTAAAGATGGCACTGCGCAGTTGACAATGCCAATTAGTCGGTTAATGAGTAAAGTGCACGTACATCTTTGAGATCTATATCAATTGCCGAGTTGCGCTCGAGCACCATTGGCACGCGAGTGGCTTAAATTATAATGCTGATTACGTTAATTCTCATCAATCAGGTTACCCATTCCATTATTATGTATTCGACTTAAATGGTATTTTATACTGTATTCCTTTCTGTAGTTTTTGTACTTAATATTTCTCAATTTTATCGACCACATTTTTTGTTAATTGGCGTGGAACAATGATATTAAGACGACTGAGAAAAACCGGCCAAGAGGGTAGGTACCATGAGCCATAAAGAATTTTCAAAATCTCGTATCCCATACGTCTTCTACAAGTTGCTGTAAGGCATGACATTCAAACTTCTCTCTGATCAAAATACCTTCTTATTATCTATATCGTAATGTCACAATATTTGAGCGTAATATATAGTTAAACAATTATAACATTTATAACACAATTTAATAAGTAGGTAGCGTTTGCTTCACGGATATTGATTTAGATAACAATTGGCTTAACGTTTATAAAACCGTATTAATAAGTAAAAGTTCGCCTTATACAAATGGGTTCTCTTAACTAAGTGTAGGTATATTTGTTTATTTAAATATCTAATTTTAAACTGTTAAATGGAAACAATGGGCAAATAAAAGAAAATGGGCAATCAACAGCCAATCGGTGTTCGCTCGCCGATATTTCCATGGACATAAAAGGGGTTGAGTATCTCTTCCATACATGTTGAGACTATGTTCGCATGCACATATCGGGGTCATAGTCACATACTTCTTAGAATGGAAGCTACATGTACTAGAGAAAACAACCCACTAATTAGAGTACTCTTTAGTAATTACAATATAGGTAGTGATATCGGGTTACTAATGAAGTAAATAATTTTATTTACCATAATCATCATTTGCCCAAAGTAGTTGTACAAACCTAATCTAACCTCTCCCCAAAGCAAACACAAAGCTCTCTACAAAGCTTATTGTAACTGTCCTGAAAAATTCGGTTTCGGAGAAAATATTAAATAGATATGGCAAATGACGATTCTGACAAACACTAGTGAATGGCAAATACAATTATGGGTATCGAAGGTACAAACCTAATTTACCACCCCATTATTTTTTGCCTGAGACTTTGAGACTTCTAAGGAATAAAAAAAATACATAATTTGGGAGACGTTGTCCCCGTTGTGATACACCATGCTTGTCAATCTATCATTGTGAACTGCTTACATTATTGGAAAGATTGTACAGATATTACAATCTGTTTTTCGATCGATTCTAATCCGAACAAAAATTTAAACAGACTACAGAGGCGTACGCATTTTGGGTTTGTTAAGCCATTTAGTAGGTATAATTTTATTAATAATAAAGGTATAAAATTATTATTTAATTTTATTGAATAAACATTTATTAAAGGTGCATGTGAAGTCCCCAAACCTCATTGGGCCATGCTTGGGGACTACTGGCCGTTTCCTCTCATCCATGAGAGGAGGCCTGTGTCCAGCAGTGGGACTATATAGGCTGGTGAAGAGGGTGATGATGACAAATAATAATAAAAAAAGATTCCGGCATCAACTCGTCACACCAAAATTTTGTTCTAACCGGCCATACCGCCAAAAGCAATATTATTTGTTTCAACCCGTCACAAGTAGATTTAGTTCTATTAGGACACATCGTAATTTTGTAGTTATTGGTCACACTGCAAATCTGTTCCTAGTCGTCATCCCGTCAAACAGTTCTACCTAAACAAATTTCACTACCCGCCAAACGTGTGGTACAGTCAACTACAAAGAGAACTCTAGTCTCATATTATAGCAAATCTAGTCTACTTTAAAAACGTCCGGAGAAGGTACTATCAAAAATAGTCCTTTAGGGTTATAATAAAAACTTTCGCGGTATTTTCGATTTTTGACAAAGTTGCGTTCGGCACTCAAGGTCACAAACTTGGATTATTAATTGGGCCAACATCATAAACAAGTCTGCAAAAAATCAGAACTACCGGATTTGACCAGATTGGTCAGAACAGGTCAGAATTACCGCAAACTACCCCGTACTTTCAGGCGACAAGGTACTGGATTAATACACTACCTATGTCTACTTAAGTAGGCGTGTGGTAAACTTATTTGAATTGAAGTAATTTCAAACTAACTAGACTACTTAGTCATACCTAATTTATTAATCACTTATTCATACTTATAGCTAAACGTTTTTAATTACTTAATTACTTTATCTATTACATACTGAAAATGTCAGACTGTCACGTAGCATATTCACGTTTACTGGAAAAAGTAATGAAAGATGACGGCATTGTTTAATATATTTTACTCGAACACGAAAGCCAGTCGCACGAATTGGTGCTATTATTATTAGATAATTTTGTGCAAAATTATTTCCTAATGAATGGTAATGATAATGAGGCAGAGGAAATTCTTAAATCGTAAATGGACCACAAAACAAATCACTCCAGTAAAAAATCTATTAGTAGGTTAATTTGTTTTTTGTACTCGACGATTAAAATATGTGTATTAAGATTTCATAGAGAATACTGCAACGTCACTCTTCATAGTTGTAGTCCATGTTACTGTCGAAACAATCGAAATAACTACTTTTCGATACGCTCCAGACAACTAAAATAAATTCGACCAATCACGTGGCTGCTTTACTGAACTGTAATGAATTGGACCAATAGAATCGCTTTGATGTCGTACGCTCGTTGATGTCTTTTAAGATATCAACAAGGGTACGAGCGATGAGCTGCACTTCGTTTCAACAGTATCGAGTTTGTTTAATTAGTTCAGTTGACTCGTAGAAAATTAATTTGAATGATCTCGTACAAAAAGTATTGTTCACAATAGTGTTATAATCAAGCTTTTTAATCTCGTACCTTACTTAGGCCACTCAGCAAGCTTCGTGGCCTAAACACGGTACTCGACTAAAAAGCTCTCTATTATAACACGATTGTGAAAAATACTATTATTGAGACGACGAAAAATCAAGGCGTGCATGAAAGAACATGAATGATGTATGTGTATGAGTGAGAGTATGTAAGTGTGTTTGTGTGAGTGTGAGTATATATAAATGTGAGTGCATGTTATGATATGACATTAAGTATTGTTTCTGTTTGTTCCTAGTTCCTAGTTCCAAGATAACTACGGGGTTTGGATTTTGGATTATCTTTTTTGTAAGAAATTGTAATGTGTTTCGTAAGGAGTTGTAAAAAGAAACTCGTTAAACCTTAAAGCACATACATTTTTAAAGTACCCGTTTTGGTATATGGAAGTTCGACTATTTCTACTCACACATGAAATTATAATAACTAATCTTGGTTGTTCGGGGTTCAGGCCTCATTGACAGGAGGAGGAGCTTGGTAGGCAATATATTTACATCTGCAGTAGGTACCCTTTTTTTTTTTTTTTTTACTTGGGGAAATGCATTTACGCATCCCACCTAGCCGATGAACTAGGATGGGTATGACGGGCTCCCGGGAACCCCCCGGACTACCGTCTAAAACCACCAAGGTATGCCCTCTCTGCCGTGTAGTAGGGGCGTCATGGGATCGCGAACATTTCACCACGACGCTCCTCGGCAAAAGCCGCAGCTGCCCTCACTACTGAGGCAAAAGCCCCCCCTCCCGTCGTAAGCGTGCAGGCCGACACCACACGCTTCCCGACCCGACCAAAGGACCTCTGCGCCGGGAGAGGGTGATAGACCTCGGATTCACCCTCTCAGGTCCCCTTGTAACTTTTTATAGAGGTTTTCTCTCTCGCAGCCACAACTCGGCCCCGGCCTGACGGTCGCAGCCCCCGCGCCTAACATAAATCCTCTGATAGCAGAGGATTTGTCAGGGTTCCGGGTCCGTTATTTATTATAGAGGCAATGGCCTCTCCCTCAAGCCGCACCTGGGGAATCTTGCGATTCCCTGGGCGGAACCCCCCGACCCCCCCGTGTCGGGTTATTGGTAACACCAGCAAGCGATAACTTAGGGTTCACTAAATTATCACTTGCCGTTGTCTCCAGGGCGCACCGGCCAAGACACTACCCATTCCTGCGGATCAACCGAATCAAGAGGAATCGGTAGAGTCCAGACACTCGAGGAGGTTACCCGACCTAGCACCCCAGCAGTAGGTACCATGGGCTTTCTTGAGCTGAGCCATTTCCTTCCAAAGCCGGCAAGCTCTTGTGTAGTAATTTTAGTAAAGTAAAACATGCACATTACACACATACTCAAATTCATTTATTCATAATATTGTATATAAATATTACATGTCACATATTATTAATCACAATCGCATATCAGAAGATAACGTGTATCTAAACATACAAAGTAATTTAACCTCAGGTTTGCTCCAGCTTGTTTCCAAATATGGTCTGGGCATCGAAGGGCCTGGGTATTAATACCTGGTGATTAATTACTTGGAAGTTTTATTTACTCATGTTATCACTTTTTAACTTCGCGGAGTCGTGGCTATTAGTATTTGTTGGAGACGAGTAACCTAGAGAAAAACTTTGTCGTTTTTAAAATATAACTCCTGCCAGTGCGTCACCGCCCGCATATCGCAAAGAACGCAGGCAAACTCGTGTTACAGTGGCGGAGCGCCCATACAAGCCGATTTCCACCGGCTTGCTTAAAATTTCTTGCTATATATTAACAAACTTGTAAATCATAACAAAACAGCCCTTTTTATGCTTCCGTAGCCCAGTGGGTAGTGACTCTGCCTACGAAGCTGGAGGTCCCGGGTTCGAATCCCGGTCAGGGCATTTATTTGTGTATTTATCACGAATATTTGTTCCTGAGTTATGGATGTTATATATGTATATAAGTATCTATATGTATGTATCTATTATATATATCATCGCCTAGTACCCACAACTATTTTTACTTATTTTTTTTTTATTTTTTTTTATTTTTTTTTTTTGTTGATTTGTGTAAGATTGTCCCGTAATATTTATTTATTTATTATTTATTATTATTTATGCTCCGGGTTGTCCAGTGACAATTCTCACGCGCCGCCACTGTAAAACAGTAATTTGTCCATCCAAGAAGTCCATTATGTATACACATAATTAGGATAAGTGGTTCCGGAGTTTATCCCCTACACACAAACTTACAGAGCTATATTTTTCCTGTATAACACTGCCCAAAAGTGTCTAGAGGGATCAAGACGTTTTAGAGTATTGCTGAAATTGAGGTTTATTATAGTAGAATAACTCTCTCTTACTCACTCTTTTTTTACAAGCTATAAAGCTTGTTAATATAAATTAACTTGACTTGTTCGTATGTATGTAAGTATAAGTACGTAAGTTGTCCGTCAAAATTTGCAATACAGTTTTCAGTCACTTGCCGTTATTCGAATGACCTGAAATTTTGAGTGTAACTATAGTTTCGATGACATTTAAATATTATGGTACCATCGAGCTGATCTGATGATGGACGCAGAAGGTGGCCATGGGAATTCAATAATTAACCGACGTAACCCCGTAGAGTTTGGGCTCGTTAGAATGGTCTCAATGAGTAGTTGATGATGGTATACAGAAAAGTACAGTCGGCAATAAAAGCATGTACCAAAAATGTAATTTTTGACAGAAACTTATTTATTCTGGAAGCATGCGGCCTGTCTGGTGTTATGCAGACACCGTAGCATATGGACGCTTCCTGACGAGACAAAAACGCGTTGCTATTTATTGATTCGAGGATTCGTTGTGTCGACAGCTACAGACAAATTCAGGTTCGTCGTTCTCAAATCATCGCAATTCTGGGAGCTCTGGCAATCTTACTCACTATCTTTGCTACCAGAAACACAACACCACATAGTCTCTCCAACTTTGATATTGATAGGTCCTTACTGGGAAAATGAATGGAGCGTAGAAGCAGATGGAATCTTTGCCCAAGTCGCAGACCCAACAGCCAAACCTAAGGGCTTCCATCTACCTCGAAAGCTCTGGTGTAAGTTAAATAGGCTCAGATCAGGACATGGTCGCTGCAACTTGTTTCGGCACAAATGGGGTTGGCGTGATTCGGACCTATGTGATTGTGGCGAAGAGGCCCAAACCATGGAGCATATAATGCAGCGATGCTCAATACATTCATACCCGAGACCCATAGAAGACATCTACAACCTTACTCAAGACGCGGCTAATTGGCTTAGAAAGCTGCATGTTAACTTATTATAATAATCTAAATATGTATTCTATTGAACAGATCGCCATACGATTAAATAAATAACAACACATACCTACAGAGCACGACAAGTTGTGGTGTTTTTATTATGGCTGCGGTCCTTTTCCAGTTGGGATGCTCAAAATATATGAGCGCGATGTCATTTCGTTCTGCAATAATATATATCTTCTTCTTCTCTCTAATACAACTTACATCTCTCTTATACTACCTAAGTGATAATAAATAAATAAATATTAAGGGATAATCTTACACAAATCGAAATAGGTAGTTCCATAATAGCAATAAGGCTTGTGTTATGTAGACTAGACAACGATATATTTAATATATATAAATACTGAAATAAATACATAGAAAATATCCAAGAATCAGAAACAAATATTCATGCTCATCACACAAATGTTTGCCCTTACCGGGACTCGAACCCAGAACCGTCAGCTTCATAGGCAGCGTCACTACCCACTAGGCTAATAAGTGTATTAAGTAGATACACTACAACCTATACAACATCCATCACACCCTGCACCCGCCCGAATTCGACTTACAAAATGTGACGTATCCCCGGCACACAATTGCGATATATCCCCAGGTTCGTATCTCTGTTAATCTCACCTTGAGCAACCTTGAGTGACAGACACACGAAACAAAAGCGATATCGCGGGGATGTCGCTTCTATGAATTGGGTACTTTCCTGGGTAAAAAATATAATTATATTTAGTGCGTCAGTTAGAATATCGAAAAATATTAGACACGTATTTTTTATTTTGTCATTCAAACAAACATGGTAAAGATATAGCCCGTTAAAGTTCCGCGTGACGTCACATTATGCTAAAAAGTGTACCATAATGTGACGTCACGCGGAACTTTTACGGGCTATATCTTCATAATTTTTTGTTGGATTGACAAAATAAAAAAAAATCGTGTCCAGAATCTTTTGGTAATCTAACTGACGGACAACATTTTTTTTAGGTAAGTTAGCCAAAATACTCCATCAACAAGAGGATAACTCTTAAATTTAAAGAGATAGAGAGAGACAATTAATACGATGGGAATAGCGGCCCTAAGCGTATGTTTTGCAGTCAGAGCTAAAGAAATCCCACTAAATATGAAAGTAGGGTAGTTACTTGGCGTAGGACCAACACTTGACCAACATCGTACAAAGAAGATTATTATAATCATGCGTCGTACGTATCGTAAATTTGGTGGGGCCCAATTTCAGAACCCGGTTTTATTGTATCGAAGTGACATGTTAATGATCTCGGATTGTGCGCTCCCTTTTGCGTGAACACACAGCTGAGTTTGTGGCAGTGCGATATATACTGATGTTGACATAAAAGATTGAAATTAAATTATCACTTACAAAAGAGCCTTATTGCTGCTGATTTGTGATTTACCTAAGAAATTATGTCAGTAATAAGGTAGACTGCTTTAAAGATACTTGACATTTTAATTTATCATTCCTCTGGTCCCACTAATTGAACCATTAGACACAAACAGACAAAACAAATATAATCGTGGCGGGTAGCAAAGAGTAACGAGTTGGTCATTAGATTTATTTAGTTAGTGCGAGCTTCCTATGCTAATTCTGTTCATTAGCCCGATGGCGCCTCGTGCTTTAACTGCAGTTAATTGTTGGCAATCGTTGTAAAACCCGCCCGACAAGCATCCTCATTAGAAAAACGCCTTAATTCCCCTTTGTAGCTTCTTCTAAAATAAACAGGAAATTCCATTTAACAGTGAAACTATATCTCGCAACTAAAGATCAATTAGAAGAACCGTTATCTGAAGATGATGCTTTATCAGGAATATTTAACTTTATCACTACCCAGCGGCCGTAACTAAACGCCCAAAACAAATTAGTCGAAAACTTCGGAGGCGACAAGATTTTGTCACAGCGCACGTGTTGCATCGCATCTGATAAATGCAACTAGATATGTAAATAATTATTAAATATAATCGAAAAGATAGGGCCGCTTACGTGCCCGTTACGTTATCTATGTTATTTGTCGTTAACAGTTCTACGGGCTTGTTGTTATCTGGCTGAGTTATGGCAACAGATTGGAGGGTCGGTGAAGATTCCTGGACGGCTCCGGTTTCAAGAGGTCCGTCCGTCATGCGCGCAGATAAGCGCTTGGTGCGGGCTGATCACGCGCGCGTAATGCGCGCGATACTATCTCCGACTGCGCGCCACTCTTGCCCTCCTGTCGTCGGTTGCAGGTCTCAAATCACTCAACAGGTTCAAAAGTTAACCCATTGTATGGAAACAACCGCCAATCTGCTAAAGTATTCTTTTAAAAACACTTGACCACCCAATCTTGCGAGAACACACCAAACCTGATATGTGCCGACATTTATTCTTCGATGATCCACGTTTAGATGACGAGGACGTTAAAAAACATAATTAACAATTCTGTGTCAGCTGTAGTCACGTGCAGATATGTGCCTCCCCCGGCCTCCCCTCTGACTTCAGCTGACTGTTCTTTATGTAAAATACCATATTAAATAAAGGTAATGCATTCATATTCATATGATTTATAACGTTTATTCTCCTTATGACACGTTCTTCATTCTACAAATCTATTGTGCTCATTTTCTGGAACAATTTAAATAAAACGTTTTGCAAAAAACTTGAATGTTAGAATTATATGGCTTTCTAGGTCGGAAATTTAGATTTAGCATATAGGTATATTTTCATCACTATCATCCTCATTTAATGGCAGGTATATTAATTAACATTTCCCAGTTCAAGTTTTTCCCTCCCGTACTTAAACTATTGAAACAAACTGTTGTGTCGTATATTCAACGGCAACCTGTACAGCCAGATAAATTGCTTGGGTTTGGTTGCGCTCAAAACTATGCAAACTGTCGTGCATTCAAATCTAACTGAAATGTCAATTGTCGATAGATTCGATTTGATTTTAAGTCCCCGCGAGTGACAGTATAATTAAGTCTCTACTTTGCGTAGAGCTTGTTTGGTTTATTACCCTGTCTAATAAACGGGCGAGCTCTGACGAAATAAATCATTACACTTTAGATAATCATTTCACTGTGCCCACGTTCAAATCGAAATCAAAGTAGGGATTCTGTACTCAAGTGGATGAAAGAAAATATATATATGCTTTTTGTACCCTATTAATAACGCAAGTATAATTATGTACTTAACCTTGGCCTCTGATATTTCGCGCGATTAATTTAGACTGCTTTCTGGAAAGCAGAACCAATTGAAGGACCGTACATTAATAGATGCTTTGATATTCTGGAACATTCCACAACTCTAAGTAGAAATCAGACTTCTTGTGGATCATAATTATTTTCAGTTGTTGCGTACTGTCGTTGGCTATGGCTAACGACTTGCCTTGTCAGACTTAGGCAATTGCGTGTGCTCGCTATGAAATAAATAGTGTTTTAAATAGAGCACGATACTAGTTCCGTTCAATTTGTAACCGCAGTCAATATTCCCGGTGGGGTGTTATTAGCCGCTCGCTAACGCTGCCCGCGGCTTCGCCGATCCGATGCCGATTTCTTTCATGAATACAAGCTATAATTGCCACAGCCATCTACTGTTCCGGTACTACGAGCTTGCAACACGAACCTGACCGATTTAATGCTAGATGGCTATCGGCGTGACTATAACGCCACCTACCAATATTTTATGCAGCCGGGGGAGCTATCGGTCACCTATGCGAGCGGGCCGATAGTAATAAGTTTCTTGTCCGAGCACTGACGGTTGTCTCGCCGCGCGGCGTCCGGCCGGCTGTCACTCCTACAAAGTTATCACTCCTATAACGTCTCCGATATGGCACTTTTAGTGCTGCAACAAATGAAGCGGTTGCATTAAAACTTGTCTGGTGCATATCTGAGCGTAATTAATACGGGAGATAAGTCGCGGAGAGCGGCGAGGCTCCTCGCCCGTAATCGACGCTGTCGGGAGCTGCGCCACCGGCCCTTGGCCAGCCCTATATTAATAATAGTCCGCCGATATCGGAGGTGGCCGCACCAAATGGGAAATTAAAAGGCTTTCATGGGATCCGCTCATTAGACTGATTTGTAGTTGTGCAGCCAGCGGCGCCGCACAAGGAGTTATTAATGAGCATTGTAATCGCTTGTCCCTGACATGAGAATCATTTGTGCGCTCATTTATCGGTTGCCGTTACTTTGACATTTTCTAATTTACATGAAATGCCGCCGGTCACTCATCGGTCTCATGGGCAGAGTTTGTGATGGCGTGGTTATTTATAGGGCGATTAGGTTGCGATGAAGTTGCTGCTGTGTGGTTTAAAACATACCTAGTGCTCGAGCAAGTAATATTTTCTTGGTAGGTCGTCCTGTGTTTTTCCGAGGTACCATCAGCATTACCACTACCATTATGTGGTTAGCGAAATACTACTAGGAGCGGCCTAGGTGATTAGTAGCTGAATAGTGCGGTATGTTGAATATGGAGTATAATTCCTACTTAATAAAAGAAAGAACAGTTTCGTTGGGAAGATGTCGGTAAACCCGCCCCAGTGGCACGAGTCTGGTGCGGTGCTAAAGCTAGTAATCGCGCAATTGGTGCTGTCATTGTTCTAAAGTAGCCACGGCCGTATATCAGTGCGGCAGACGGGAACAATTGGTACAAACGAGCGCGTGTCACGTCTAAATATAATATTAGGAATCTCAGCGCGAGCCAGGATATATTAATTTGCAGTGGTTATTGTATAAAGAGCTTACTACTAGACTTAACGTCATGCCGGGCTCCGGAATGATCTAGCTCTAGCACGGTTTCTTTATCATGTATCTGTACATTCTTGACATTCTTATTTCTTTACATACAATATAGGTACACATTATGTTTTTCCACTACACAATTTCGAGATTGCTTAGCACATTGTACCTAAATTAAGTAAGTTCTATTAATTTATTTAATCCTCTTCTTTTACGTCGTTACATTCTTCACAGAGTGGTCGTGGCTATTATGTAGGTTTTTGAGCAAAACGTTTAAGGACATGCCGCCATATCAGATTGTATATACAAAATATTTAATTATGTTACATTACATTTGAAACAGTTTGTACGTTTCGATGTTTGTTACTCTATCACGCAATAAATACCTAAACAAGTTCATATAAAAATGCAGCACCGTGAAAGCTTTGATATCAACTGATTTTTAATTACAAAATTTTGTGGCGGGGCGGTAAATACCAGCTGTATATCATTATACATATTCATCTTCGCGTGCAGTCAAAACAAGTTTATATAGCTATATTAACTTTGTAATTTATAATTATTGCCCGCCGTAACACTCTTATTTTTTTATGGTGTCATCACGTCCGCGCGAGGCTACTTATTGGCGGATAACATAATTCGAGATGATCCGTAATTTATGTGCCATCGTGGACCCCTCTTTGGAATGAGTTTAAATGACGATTTATGAATGAGGTCAGTGCGGCGAGAGCGGGGCTCGGGCGTCAATCAGAGGCCGCGGCACGCGCCGTGGCACACGACACGACGCCATTTGCCTGCTCCTAACAACACTTAACTCTTGCCCGAGAGGCCACTTCCTCTTCCACTGCATCGTTACTATTGATTCTCGAATCATAATTTTGCCAAACGTAGCTGGTCTCCCCGACTATCCACAGTTGCCGTGCGTTAAAAACACAAGTAGTAGTCGCCACATGTTAGCTCTAATTGAGATGAGATTTACGGCTGTCTCGTTATTCCGCTAATACTATTTGAGGTCATTGTTACCCTGACACAACTGGTAATTGTAACAAAAGACAGTGAGGGGAATGAGGTTAACAAGACGTAAATATCATGCGGCGCTACTACCTAAGTTTAGATTTAAAAGAGGTTGGCTCTATTTAGGATAATAGAGGCAATGCAAGGCTGCCATAAACTCACATTGATCACTGCTAATGTCAGATAATAATAAATCAGAAAACCAGGTTTAACACCTTGTAAGAACAAGTTGTTCCGGGCTCAGGCTTTTGTCCAAGCAACGTGCTAAATTTTCTAGGTTACTTAGCATGTCAGCTGTATTTTAACCCAGGCAGTAAAATTTAGAACTGAGATATTTCCTGACAGCGATATTTTGGAAAGGTGACTGTTTTTGCATATCTTGATCGTAACTAAAGGTTAGAGTTAAATTGGCAGGAGGTTGCAACGGGTAAGGTAGATAGTGCACTAGATTGAAAGTGCGGGCTGATATCGACATGCAATGCAGATCAGTTCAAGTTCCCGTTGACAAGTCATTTTAATGGTGAGTTTATTATCAGGCCGGCGCTAGCGAGTCCGCATCTAATCGCGCTGCGCTTACTTCATTCTGTACATAGCTTGCATAGCTTCATTACGAGCTCAATTGAATAAACTGTGATAGGAACGGCGAGGCGCTCTGCAAGTTGATTGCTCAAATTTCCTCTTCAACTATCACAAAGATATGGTGAATTTCTAATTGGATAAACGTGTCGTTTCCTATTTAAAGGCGACGGCGAGCGTAACATATCCATTTAAGTGTGAGCCCTGATGGTTTGTTGTGGAACTGCTGGCGAGGGGGGCCCGGTGTGTCCAAGTACGCCGGTGGTGGCGCGGCACGCGCTCCGTCATCCCGGGTAATGGCCACCAGGGACCAACGCTCGTGCGCTCAATGACCATCTAATGAATTATGATAAATTTGTTTTAAAACCGCTTCCTGGGTGATTTTGTTCTTTTTGATACCGTATTTTAGTTACGGATATGATCTTTAAGTTTTGTGTAGGCGTCTGTGGTTTACATTAGGTACATACTCTTGTCGCTCGACCTTTGTTTATTATATCTCCGTAATCCTAGAATATTTACTAAAACAATTCTGCAGCCTTAGAGATTTAATGAATATCTAATCAAGCACTTCAAGAGGCCAGTTTCCCATTATTTCTCAAGATGCCATTTGAAGCGGTTGTAGGAGAGGATCAAATGTAAGTATGGAACCAACTACAAGAAAATGCAACGAAAAATATACTATTTGTCAGCGAATAGTGAGAATACTATTGGTACCTAACTTAATTGAACGAACGAGCGAAGCGAAGAAAGTTCTCCGTTTTAGCTTGAACCTAAATTGCTTCGTATGTCCGGATGTCCGGCTGTTCCTCTACAGATCGCATTTCTCAACCGATTCTCGTGAGGAGGTTCAATAATTAAATATATTTTATTTGTCAATCCAGTTCTTCGAAATATTTTTTTTGCATACGGGTAATCTTGCGAGTTTACACTTGGATGATAAAAAAAAATAAAAAAATATTATTCAAAAGCTTCAACATTTAACAAATATTCAGGCTACAGGCTGGTGCCTCTTTTTAAGCAATCAAGATGCATGTGTCAAGAAACACCGCTCTTCCTTAGAGTTTAAATGATATAATAACAAACAGGCCCCGTAGCATGGATGGCCTTATCACGCGATAAGTGATAGGATAGCGCTGCCGTCCCTGGCTGACACCGTTCGATAGAATGAGACGACGCGCTTATCCTATCACGTATCGCGTGATAAGGCCATCCATGCTACGGGGCCAGGTATTAGGTAGGTACTTATTTTAGTTACTAAGGTAATAAAGGAGGGGATAAAATACAAACATAGTTTTACAAATCTTTGCAGTATTTTGTATTGTTATCATCATCCTCGAAGCATTTTCCAGGCTATGGGAGTCTAGTGTAATTTTATGGTTTTGAATATTGTTTGGAATTAACAATGAACTTGTACTTTGATTATAAATTTTAACATGAGGAAACTCCAACTGTGCGGCTTTCGGAACGGCTATCGTTGGAAATTAGTATTTTTATATAATGGAGTGAGGTGTGTCGTGGTGCGTCGTAAATCTCTCGTCGATGGGCGGCGATAGCGCTGCCGTGCGCGCGCGCATAGCTCGTGCCGCGCGGTAGCCTCCACAATACACACGCGCACATACTATAACTATACGGCGACTTCGTCTGCTTAAAAAAACTAAACAGTGAAAGCAAAATTAGATGCAAAGTAATTTCTTATCTTTCACAGAATATAAGCAATAGCACAGCAGAGTTGCTCCACATACGAAGAGTTCGAGGGTCAAAATGATGAAATTCGTCTTTATTATAACGCAATAATAGCTTGTGTAGATCATTTTGAGCCCTTCGCTGCTTAGCCACTTTTGCTGCCGACTGTAGGTACGTGCTGGGACGAAATTTGATTCGATTTAGTGATAGTGATCGTGATATGGCGACTAAAGGGGTGCTGATGTCACGACTATTATAACCATTCGAAGTAAATAGGTTACTTATAGGTTGTACGCGGGCTGGGTTTCCGCAACAACCTATAACCTACTTACTTCGAAAGTTATAAGTAGGTAAGTAATAGAAATTTGGTCCACTTGGTCATGTCATGTCATAAGATTTGCAGGGTGTCAAAACACAAAGTCCAATTTCCCGCATGGAATGTGATACATAAAGCACAGCTTACCAATCCTCCTTATCAGAAAACTTACTTTGGTACTTAAGCTTACTGAAACTTCATAAAACTTATTCTTAGTGGTCATGTGTACAGACGGACATACTTAGATCACGGTTATATTTCTAGTTTTGTTATACAATAGTACTCGTCCAAGTCTTTAATTTCGACTTCAACTTGCATGCTATCATTATTAATCATACGAGCTTAACTCAACGAACGCTATTATTAAAGTAAATATTGACTAAATCTGACATTTGATTAAGAGAAGACTCGGCGTTATTGCCTCTCTTAATTGTGTGTTTTTGTAAAAAAACACATAAATTACATTGAAAGTGACTTGTACACAATATTCGACGGCGAGTGGAGTAAACGCGGTGGCCGCTCCGAGTAACGGTCCTCGCCTATAACTGTTCAAAGCTATTCCGATCCTACATTAAAAGGTTTACTTAATTCGATACGCCACTAAAATTGAGCTAGAGACCAAATCGACCTGTAATGAGGGACTTTAAATTAATTTGGAGCTTTAGTTTATGTAATTTGCGCGTCATTCCCCTCTAATGCGTTTTAATACGAACTCTACTTTATATGCGCATATTTAAACAGCAAGTGACTATTAAAATCAATTTGTTCTCGCCGTGAAAATCGTTTTAAATAGTTCCGTGTTCCGTGGAAATGTTGCAATGGCCATTCGGGTGAGGCCTGTCGAATTTTTACTTACAACAGAAAATGCTGGTGGTCCCATTGGATAAACTTTAAATGGTATTTGGGTTTAACGGTTTTTATTGTACTTACCGAAGAGCTGACTCGGACATTAAAATAAATAAATAGAAATTGTGTCTCAATGATCTTTAATAATTAATCATTTGTTGAGGATTCTTTTGAAACAATCATAAAACTAGTGGACTTCTTTCAATTAAGTAACGACAATTTAATAAATATATAAGTATTAAGGGACATCTTACACAAATCGAACTAGAATCTCCACTTGATCGATCGATCTAGAATATATATATTAATCTTACGTGGTGGAGGGAAAATGGGTTTTCTGCCAACAAACTGCTATGCAGTTTGGCAGATATTAATATATTTGCAAATGTAATGCATGTTTAATTTAATTAATTAAAAAAACGGAATACGGGGTACTAGACGATGACATTGGTACTTAATAACCCGTAATATTTTAACCACGCATTCCTTAGGTCATTAGGCGCAAAAATGTAATAACCCCAGTCAAATCCTGCTTAGTTTTGAAGATATTATAATTTTCATGTAAACTATTTATTGTAATTAGTAAAGTGCATTAAGCTCTTTTGATCGAGACACCCAGGGCCGGCTGCCGGCTGGCCCGAGGAGGGCGCTCCTAGCCAGACTTGCCTAAGCCAGCTTAGGATGCGTTGGGGAGGGACCGCAAAAGAAGAGTTCTCTCTATCTTCTGCGGCCGAGGTGGGATCGCAGGGGGAGAGGCCTGTTGGTATAACGGTGCGCCACTCTCCCTACCCCCTGCGAACTTGGTGGGGCAGTTCCGCTGAAACGGCATTGGTGGGACCGCAGAGGGAGAGGAATGCCGGAATTACGGTGCGCCGTTTTCCCTATCCTCTGCGGCCGAGACGTGGTCAGTGGCGGAACCGCAGATCTGATCCGCCACCGGGTGCTGGATTTCCCGCACCCATGATCTCCTCGTAGCGGACTCAGGGGGGGTCCGCTACTGAACAGGACCTGTGGAGAGCGAGGAGGCAGGTGCGTCAAAACATCTGGCGTGCCTCACGTGGAGGGCCCCTGGGCATCCGTGAAGGAGCCGCTTGTGGGCGGCTGCCGCCGGCGGGGTCGCGGATGTGTGCGCAAGCGTTCCCGTAACCTCACCACCATGCAGGCGGCGAGGCGACAAGTGGGGGGGTTTTTAGTGGGTACACCGTGGGTCTCATTAGCCCATACGGGAGTCCCACCATAACCACTCGGGTCACCCCCTGCATCCGGGTGGTATGCGTAAAGCATTTCCCCCCTAAACAAAAAAAAAGTCGTCGAATTCATCAGACATTTTTTTGAAACAGAAACAGAAAAATATTTATTGCCCCATAAACACCTTAAAAATACAAGGCAAAAATATAAATAAAACAAGAATAACACTGTACAAAAATAACTTAAAGAACTAGTGGGCAATGGGTCCCAGTCTCAGCATGTGCTGGGCAACGCGGCCCGGCGCTGGTTTTCGGACTGGTTGACAGCTGGACTTTTGTGTGTTGTTCTATTTAGGTTGAGAGATTGTCTGTATACAATGACCAGATACCTAGTCCAGATACCTAGACCAATGGCCGTATCTAGTAATAAATTACTATTTTAGCTAAAATGCCATAAAACTCGGTTGCTTTATCTGTCACTTGTTCGTAACAAAGAGACAAACCACATTAAGTTTTATGGATAAGGGGGTTAGTCTCTCGGAAGTTTAGAATTAGGTACATACTTCCGAAACAAATTTTCTTTGATACATACGTAACGAATTTATAATCGCACGATCGGATATAGCGTCCTATTAAACTCATTGCTGATTAGGGGTATGAATTATCGACTCTCGATAGAGGATCACATCGATAAGCCTATCGTCGACTCGACCGGTCGCGATGCTGATTAAAAAGCAAATTGAAACGCTTCGTGTCAAGCACTATTAATTTTTACGGCCAACGCGAGGGTGCATTCGTTTATGTACGAGTTGTATTTATCTTGGCTACTGATATCGAAACTTGTCAATTAGTTATTGTGAGAAATGATATCGGAAACTTCTTGTCATTAGTATCTAGTACCTACCTACAGGGAACATCAATTCTGAGCTTGCATACATATTTAAATATTGTTTTTCAATGAGACGTGTAGTGAAAACCTTCCAGATTTATGATTCACCCTTCACCAAATGCTAATAAAATGCACATATGTAGGTATTTACTGTATTCCATAAATCTACAAATAAATCAATAATAATACTTAATTTATTTCAACTGTAAAATTTCGATCCGAATATTGAGATGAATGTGTTGCCCTAATTTAAAGGTGAGCTCCCGAACGCTCAGTTATTTACGACGCCGTCCGTACTAAAAAGATTTTTAATGCGTTATTTTTAATTATATTGTTGTTATTTATATTGGCTTAGTATCATAAAGTGATAAAGGAAACTTGTTCGCTAACAAATTAATTGTAAAGTGGGGTCGTAAAGTTGTAGTCTCAAGTCAGCCGCGC
Organism: Epinotia brunnichana; assembly: GCA_963854355.1. NCBI lineage: Eukaryota > Metazoa > Arthropoda > Insecta > Lepidoptera > Tortricidae > Epinotia > Epinotia brunnichana. The sequence goes on from OY977948.1 coordinate 12,435,424, forward strand.
ATCAGAGCGTGCCTCGAATGGCGAGGAATGGCGGCAGACCACCGGCCGCGGTGCTTTACTTGCGGGGATTTATTGTTATAAAAATAATGTATCATCGGCGTGAGATGCGCCGACGCACAATGCCCGTAACAAGCGCCCACCGGCGCCGCCGGCCCGACCGCCGAAGCTTTCTGCCCTACTTAGCGACACGCGTAGTATTATCGCCTTCCCTCCGCGCTTTACAGTAGTACAACATAAAATAAGTTGAAGTGCGATAACTCTTGAGAACTACCAAATTTGTGCATTTGGTCGGATGACAATTGACACGAGGAATTCCTAGTTAAATATAACCCATTCGATGCCACGCATCGCTACGAGTGCTACGCCGTATAGCACGTAGCAGCGTTTTTTCGCTCTGTAGCGGAAATTGCTCGTAGAGGCATGACTAGTATGTGAGTCTTTGGCCTTGAATGGGGTACGAACTACGAACTATCTGCCCTACACTCGGTAAATAAGACAGGTACACGTACAAAACGAGGGACAGCCATGATGGAATGCCTTTAAAATTCATTTGCCTTACTTGTATTTTGTGCACTGTGTTTGTGAGAAAGGATTTACATTTTAGTTAACAACAGCTCGTTAAGTTTCATGAATAAGTTGGCTAATTAATAATATACACCACTAATAAAAAAATTAAATATAAAAACGCACCCATAAAAGTATTATCGTGTTCTATCTATCGATTTATCATATTTCAATCAATTAATTGGATCTGCAGCACCATCGTAAAGGAATATCAAAGTTTTGAATAATTTCGTTATTAATAACTGTTTGTAAACAACTAGTTCTGTAACTAGTAAATACCGGTCGGAACCGGGGCCTCAATTAAATTCTATTAACGCGACAAAACTAATATGTAATTAGGCGACAGCGACTGCGACAACGAAGTTGCCTGAAATATCTCTCATTCTTATTTGATGGGGCCGCGGGCCAAAATTAGGGTTGCTAACCGGTCTTGCTCAGATTCATATCTCCTAGTAGCAATTAAATTAAACTGTTCTGATCCAGTTACATTGAATCTTAGAAATTGGTATTTTAGCAATTTAACCACAGCCTCTGAACAACTTCTAAACAAATGACGATTGAAATTGGATGCTAGTATTCAAAATAAATTCCTCTCATTTTGTTTTCTTTAGCTTGTCACACAACACAGGTGATCATGTCGCTCCATTATAATCAACATAAAAAAAATCATGAGTTTCGCCTGGTTCTATGTCAATGTCTGTCAAATTTTGCATACAGTTGCCGGTATTCTGTTGACCTGTCATCCGGCGTAGGTATGCCTAAAAGTTTATGCCAAATTGAAAATTATGTCAAAAACTTCTTTAAACCCAGAAAATTTGTTTTAAGACTGTTTCGATTACTTTAGTATAATAGCTGGTAGGTACTTCAAATGAATTAAAACATGATTTAAACCAAATTGATTTTTTATTTATTCAAAGGGACTTAATGTAGGTATGCGGAAGCTATGTAACGAAAATAAACCATCACCGTAAAAAGGCTAAGTTTGAAAATACTTTTTATACATGCAGCAAGTAAGTATAAAATAATAACCAAGGACATAGGCAGATAGAAGTAAAAGAATAGGCGGTCTTATCGCTAGAGAGCGATGTCTTCCAGATTTCCGTTAGGTAGGTACTTCTGGTAGCATTAGGTACTGCTCCACTTGTCCAAGATTTTTGTCCAATAAGCATTGCGTCTCACATTTTTTTAAGCAAAATGTGAGACGCAAGTACATTGGACAGATTTTTGTACAATCATTTGCACCTCATATTTTGCTTAAAGAGATGCGGGACGCAATGCTTATTGGACAAATATCTAGTACAATACCACCCTTATATACATTTAATAATTTACGCGTTCAACCCGGCAACAACATGCGCGTGAGGTCCTCTGACTGAATATTTTTTTACTCAAAGTGCCCCTAGTTCAAGCACAACTTACTTACCCTGCTATTAACTTCAACATGACGAAACTATTAAAACTAACATGTCAGTCTGTCATCTAGCAACCCTAGTGCAGTTATGAAAGTTTTGTTGCAATAATTATACGGCACAAACGCTGAGAAGTGGCTTGGGCGGCTACACTGCCCGGCTAGTTTTAAATGACGTTATTATCTAGCGATTCTAGAAGACATACGTCCTTGTTCACTGATGGTATAGCTCGCGACACTATTAATACAGCCACGACAAGCGTTTGATTGCAAGTTCGCGTCCGGGCACCACGCGTTGCCGCGCATTTGCTACGACAATGTATCAAGTAACTATGATCCTCATAGCACGATAGGACGTTGTTCTACTAACCGGTCAATGTTATTACAGGTTTCACCGTACGATACATACTAATATTAATTACACTTAAACTGCAGTTTATAAAAAATCGACTTGCCTTGATTAGAGCGCTTCTGTACTTAATTACATAAGCATAACTGGTTTTTAAGAAATAAAATCGCGATAAAATTGCTGGACTTGTCTGTCATCATCGTATTCTCAGACTTACTGTAAACTAATGACACCAGCCGGCCCACTGCTTGTTTATACATAACGTCTATGTCTAGTGAAACTGGAAACTAAATCCTGAATGACGCAATAGATGCAAACGCGACTTTGATAGCAAGATAACAGATGACACCAGTTTCATGGCGGGCCGTGGATGACGAATTGACTGTTGCTCACACCGGGTAGCCTCGCTGGCAAATATTGGAACCGTGCTTGGCCAATGTTATCGCGTAGAAGCATATTTGTAGGTTCATTGAATATTAAAGGTTTCTTTTTGTGTTCATCAAAGGTTGAAGTTCGTAGGTTCATTGTTGGTGATGACGACAACCTTCGTATGACGTAGGCTTGGCAATGGCTACATACTGGCACTTTACGTGAGTACGCACGTGACGACCAAGTAGTCGAAAAAAGGGTGTTTGATTATTTTCCAGGGGGCTGTAATATCGTCCATTGTATGTTGTTTAAATATTAAACGCTGTCAATTCTTTTCACTCAAATGTGCGACTTTTACCTTTTTTCTCAGAATTTAGACTGACATATTTTTTCTTTATCGTGATCAGAGTGCTCACGATTCTAAGCAGGAAAAACCAAAAAAACCTAAATTATGAGAAAATAAGTAAAAGTCGCACATTTGAGTGAAAACGCCCCAGCGCTAGTTTTCCAGCAGAGCTATTTAATGTATTCATACTAATTGTTCAAGTTAGGCTACGAAGCTATGAGTTGCACTTGTACGAGTATGGAAATATAGCTTAGTTTAGCTCTAGTGGGTCCATCTTTACTGGCCCAATGTAATACCAAACATACTACTTAAGAACCAACGTGCTTCATGAACGGTGTTGGCACTTGGTCGGGCGCGATTACACGAACGCTTAATCAACGCTACCGCGACGAGGTTTGATTGCGGATGATAAATAGATGCCAATGAAGCGGCCCCATGAACTGATGGAAACATAGCATGCAAAATTGAACCTTTTGCAACTACGATTACCGTTGATTTCCTTTTCATGTCTGTGATCATGTTGTCTATAAGCACGCATAACCTCGCTTGCCAGACAGTGTAAATTTTGCTGATCTAAACCTGATAAACATTGTTACCAGTGGACTTAGATCTTGAAGTACCTATATGCGAATAAAGCGTCGAGAATAGTAAAATTATTGAGTTGAATAGAGCCCCCAATAATTTTACATAAGTAATATAAACTTTTGTACAGACGAGATTCAATTCATATAAATAGATAGCCTACAATGTAAATACCATGGAAAGTGATCAATTTCTCTTAATCCCTTGAGTACTATGAACCAGAATACGGTATTATTCAAGTTGTATAGTTAGAGAGTAGATAGGTAACTATAATTATATGTACCATCGCCATCAAAGAGTTCTTCACTTCATTAAAATGGAATATGGTGCAAAAGTGTAAATATATATTTGACGTCAACTGTATTGTATAGTCAATACAAACTTTTCGAAACCTTTCAAACGAAGCATTAGGACTCTTCAACTGTTATTTTTGTTTGACACTTTTGGATACGCTACACCAGCGAAATCGGAAGGACTGCCAATGCCAGAAAATCTTAGTATGGGGTATGGAGTGACCTTGATTTGGCTGGCCGCCCCGTGCTTCCGACACATATCCACACGGGCCGAATCACGTGGTGACCTGGATGCAGTCCTGCCTGCCGATATCGGCCCGTGTAGCGTCTCCTTTTGAGTTGTCCTAACGTACGCTCAAAAAGTGACCTACGATCACCCCTCAGCGGAACGATAAAGTTTTTATTTACATAAGCACAGATTATTAAGAACCTACACATAAGAGCAAATCTAATGAATATAATTAAAAGTTAATCTCCATAAAACGAATTACCTACGTCGACCATGTTCACTGACAACACCTCAACAAAATAACCGATTACCTGTCCTCTTGTATCCAAATATCGTGTCGTTTTTTATTTACACGGTTTCATATTCTATATTAGCGAATCAAGCGATTTTTTACGGTAGCTTAAAGACGTTTTCGTTTCAATAAGTGTCAGGTATCATTAATACATTTTGTAACACGATATCAATATTATTTCGCTCCGGCGGCGAGTACTTTTTATGCTAAGCAATTAAGTCAAATCTACGATGCTTTAAAATCTTTACCAATAATTTCAACAGTGAGTCATCACTTATCGATGACATTTGCATTGTATCTTGTATTTGAAACAACGTTATCACTGACGTCACCGACTTTAACGTCGAAAGGTTACCCTGATTACCTAAATAAATAATCAATACAATAGGAAAAACCGAGCGTTCAGTGAACCGGGCGGTCCGGGCGTGACATTACAAAAATAGGTGTTCGTTCTATTCTCGACTAAGACAACATAATGTACTGAGGTTTGATTTGGTCTCAGAATCTCTTATGTGGTTTGACCTCAAAAGCTATGTATGTTATGTGATGTCCTATATTTCTGTTATTGACTTGGAAAAAATAGTTCAGTATGATAAAAAGAGTGAGTGAGCAGTGCCTTCTTAAAAGATAACATACATAGTACATACCTTTCAGAACATGGTTTTAAGAGTTAGGTAAGCCGCGGAGCTAACGCGAGCAAGGAGGCATAATTTATTTATTTATTTATCGTATGGCGGTTACACACTGGTACATAGTTACGAGTATATGTATTCGTATTGATGTCGCTGATAGAGTTCCAGTATGCGCTGCGAGGTTCAGAAGGAACAGTGCAGCTGCCGAGTTTGTTGTTCTTTTAGCACCACCCGGAGGTCACGTGTATGGTTTCTAGGGTTATTCCTACGGACGTAGAACAACAACGACCTCCAAGGAGGCATAATAAAATAATAGCATGAACATATTGTAGCTTTGAAAGCTTGTATGTACCTAAAAGGTATTTAATACATATTTTAACCCGCGGTTTTGCCTAGGTTCTCTGTATCTAGGTATGGATGGAGCCACGCGGGCAGCTAGTAAATTATAAAAAAAAAAGGTTGTTTGTATACGTAAGGGGTAACCGGAACTTCGAATTCACTTTAAAAAATCCTTTAACCATGTTTAAAGAATGGATCTTCAGGGTCAAAGGCAAATTAAATATCGAGAGCGCCATATTAGGCAAGCACCTCATTGGCGGGGTGCCAAGCGGCCATAGATTAAAAATTATAACGACAAAAAATCTCGCACGTGCCTAGTTTGCCTATATGGACAATTTGCCTCTGTTCAAGGTGCACTTAGGTTATTTTATTCCACGATTCCATCTGGGATGAGGGCGGAGTTGCGTGGAAAAAAAAACTAGCTCTATACTAAAATCTATACGAATCGATGAAAGACAAAAAGTGTTCCACTAAATACTTAAGATTACGAGTCGTCGAAACAGTTGGCCATTACGTGGGTACTTAGAGACGTGTCTACATAATTGTTTGAAGTAATATTGTTTTATGATTGCACCGTGATCGCGGGCCCCTTGAAGGCACTAATTAATTGAGAACACCGCCGCGCGTGTCGGTACATCGGCTGATTTACTGCGGGCCAAATGTTTCCCGAGCCCACTCGGCTCCTTTCATTAATTTCGTTTAATTGTTCGAGCTAAGTCATATCGTTCGAGATGTTGCAACGCTTTTTGATTTATTAACGTTTGGTAAGGTAAAGGGAAAATATTGATGGGTCATAATTTTGGTGAACACGGGCTTAGATATAATGTAGCCAAAAGTCAGTTCATGGTATTTGAGCCCGGCAATAATAGAGTTGCCTAGCCTTCTCCAGTGCAGAGTCTTGAAAACGTCTTCCAGTGCAGCGCTGAACAGTTTTGGGGAAATAACATCCCCTTGCCTGACACCCCGCTGCAGCGGAATAGGCTTCGAGCTCCGATCCTGTAGTCAGACTGACATAGTGGCGTTCTCGTTCAAACACTTCAGTAAGTACTTCGATATAGCGGCAGTCTACTAGGCACCAGGTTATACTCCTCAGTCTTCTGTATAACCTTTGCACGTAGAACCGATGGCCGTTGGGGCGGAAAGGTTCTCGAGTGTCAACCACGTACCGGAAGGCGCGGCGTGGGTAGGCCCCCCACAAGGTGGACTGATGACCTGGTAAAAGTCGCGGGAGTCCGCTGGATGCGGGTGGCGCAGGACCGGCCATTGTGGCACTCTTTGGGGTAGGCCTATGTCCAGCAGTGGACGTCTTTCGGCTAATATGATGATATTAGCCGAAAGACGTCCACTGAGAATGAGGGCCTCCCATTTACCTAAATGGTGCTCCCGTAAGTTCGCGCGGCGTACGAGGTAGGTTAAAATAACTTTGTTCAAAGCATATTGTACTTTCCTGTATACGTGCGGCTTATGGAGGTATTACACGCAACGGGCCCACGGAGCCCTCCAGGTCCAATATAATAACGCGTTCCGGGTGCTGGAGGGGCTGCGCCGCTTCTGTAGCGCATCAGGGATGTTCGCAGAAGCGCGTGTAGACTGTTTTTATGCGACTATGCGCGAGCGCTGCACATCCCTGGTGCAGTGCGGGCGCGAGCCAGCCCAAACCCCATCCTGCGGTAGATAGCGGACAGGTTGGATTGTCCGTAAATGAGGCACTGTTGCGAAATGCATATTTCCAACAGTGCACATTTTGTATAAGAATTTAATTTATTTTTTATCTAGTAGGTACTTAAGTTAATTTTAATGAATATGTAATTTCCTGTATGAGTCCTGTGTTACTTGTCATAAATGTTTTCATTCATTCATTTAATAGACAACGGCACTCCTTACGGTTTATTTGGTGGTGCGCAGTCGGTGCGGTATCAGTAATATGTATCAAGTCAGTACAGACTCTTTAGTCTCTGATTGAAATGTAGGCGCGCGGGCCTACATTTCAATCAATGCTCCCTGATTGTCGCAGGATGAGCAGAAATGTGGCGGTACGCTTGTACCTATCAATGTCCCGCTGACGCGCAATGTAATAAATACTACTGCGTCAATATAATATCGAGAAGTAAGGAAATCTAGGTGACATCTGTAAGCAACCCGGTAAAGGACAAAGTACCGCATATTAAAAAAAAACTTTTCCACAGAGTAGGTGTAAAGGAATCTTATGTCAACGTCATACATTTTTGACATTGACAGGAAAAACTTTACGAACGCTATCTGTGTAGTGCAACGATTGCTGGCGCTAAGTTAACTTGGTATAAATATGTAGGTTTTTCTTTGAATAGCAAATGTTAATATATTTATGTCCAGATTACGACAACCTCTACTTTCTTCAATCCTATCCTGACATCGCCGTGTTTACATTGTTGTAGGTAGACCATAAATTACTGCACTATCGGAAAACGATGTGTTATGCCCAGTTTAGCCTACATAAATACAAAATACTGTTACATAATGCATCGACGGGCGCATTTTATTGTAGAATTTGGAGAATAAATATTTTCTTTATATCAGTAGGGCATTGTTGGGCGACAGTTAACGGTGGCCACACACGCGCGCTCGCGTCACTTTATGGCGCAGTCACCGGGTGCGGCCACTTACACCGGACGGCCCTCGTACGACTCATTTCGGTGTCACGTGTCGTTGAGGTCCAGTGTAAAGGATGATAATGTATTAGAACCATTCCTGAAGCATAACATGACATTAAATACTCGTACATTTATGGAATAACATTACTCAAGTACTTTTCAGTATTTTTGCTTGGATAATAGTACATTACTTACCTAGGGCGGTTAAACAAAGAATGTCTCAGATCGCAGGTATTTGACGCCCGAGCCGAAGGCAAGGGCGATAAATATGCGCTCTGAGGCTTTCTATATTACCGCCCGTGGTAAGTATAACATTTTACGTCTCTATCTAGTCAGGAAGTGGGGTTTTCCGCTCGCATAGCGTGCGGTAATTCCTACTTTATGGCCAGGTATGACGTAAAATTATTTAAGTAGTTAGGTGTCACATGTTGTTGAGGTCCTGTATAGTAAATAATGATAATGAACTAGAACCATTCCTGAAGCATAACAAAAAAATATCAGTATTATTACGTACCTACCTTTGTGGAATAACATACATAATTTAAGTATTAGATTGAGCGTGGATTAAATAAAAATAAAATAAACTAAGTTCATGTACCAAGTGGTGAAACTATACGTTTACGTTATTTATATATATTATTTCTATCACCAGAAAAAATCCCTATGGTAAATTTTGTTGTTGCTTTTACTGTGTCATTTTCTTAATAGGTGTGCAGGCCTCAAATCTTATATACCGGGAGAGTGTGGATTCCGAGACTTCCGAGTGCTCTACGTTGTACTAGTGTATGGCATGGGCACTCTATGTCAAAGTAACATGGCTTAAATTCTTATGAAGAAAAATCCTCTTAGTTCGAATTTAACCCATAGGTAATGCTTTGACATGAAGTGCACACTGCCCATGCCATATACTAGTACAGCGTCGATCACTCGGACATTTATCTTACTTATTTATTTTCACACTGAGCAAGGTAAATGTACGGCAAATTAGAATATCTATTTTTGTGTTAGCTGGCATCGTAATTTAAGTACAAATTAGCAGCAACTTTCCTAAAATAATGTAGTATTATACGTATCGTGTAAACGGGGTTCGGAAATGATCGACCGCCGGTAATGACGCGGTACCTACAGCGCGTCATTGTTCTCTCTTTTGAATCTGTTGTGATAAGAGCTACTTCAAGTCAAACTTGTACTACCAAATGTATAAATCCGACCACATCATTTATATCTTTTTGTTCACGCCTGACGCCTGTACTTTGTGAAAATATTTCATAGTTGCTCCCGGCACAGCAACGTCTATTGTGATCGAGGTCCCCTGTTCACCTATGACGTTTATCGACGCAGTTGTCTTGGCAATTGTTGTTTCGATATATTGAAACTTGAAACCTGCATTGTTTTGGTCAAATCTGTTTCGTGGCTGCCAAGCCCATAGGTGAACTAGGCCAATAGCTTACTAAAATGGAACCACCATTATCGCACTACTATAGGAGAATGACGTAAGCCAATTCTTAGTAAATTGCATCGGCCACTGGCATTACTTCATCTAACAGTGGGATACCTCCTAAGGACATTTTAATGATCGATGGATTAATTTTCTGTCCGTGTGTTGGATAAATAAGCCGCTTTAGACGGTCAATCTGATCTACCAATCTATCAGTAAAAAGAGTATAGGAATGAAATTAATTAGCAGTGGGTCTGATTTCTGTGTTCGTCGCCTAGGCTACCAAACGCATTTAAATCTGTATCGCGCCGTTCGGTTTCGAGAGTGCATCTACTTAATTGTGTTAGTAGGTACGAAAGCGTGACACATATTGAAATACGATTGGGTTGTGCAAGAGATGAACAAAATTGAAGCGCTTGTGTATTGATGGAACAAGTATTGACGGTGTGAAGGAACCTATATGAGTTGTCCCGTGCGTCACGTTGTTGGAAAGGTTATAGGCAAGCGTCGAACGGTTTACAATTAATCAGGGCGATGTAATTTTGCAGTTGAGTATGATTGTTGTTATTGGGGCATAGAATGGGGCACTCGGAGATCGGCGGTCACGACTCGGCGACCCCGCCGACAGGGTTGTCAATACCTCCTTTTAATTAAAGTTCTTTTTAGGGTTCCGTACTCAAAGAGTAAAACGGGACCCTATTACTAAGACTTCGCTGTCCGTACGATAGATAGATAGAAAGTTCTTTATTGTTTTTCTTATCGATGTTACAATAATGTCCGCTAAACGGGTGTGTCCTTAATGTAATATGTCTTAAAGATCTATACATTTATTTTATGTTGTGTAGCAAATTTACAGCTCACAGATGAGTTTTAACATAATGATGTTTCAATCAACTTTTTATTTAAAATATGTTCCCTTGAAGGTACATGCCGTTTACTAACACGTTTATGCCGTTCCTTTTTGATATCCTTTTCTAGCATATCATGATGTAGGTCGTGTATCCTGAGATGCCATGGATCTTCATCGAATAAGTCCCACAACATTTCTGTTGGTATGGAACGAGGAAAGCCTCCCGCCGACTTAAGAGCCATGCGGTATTGTCTTTCAAGCGTCAGGAAATTTGTCATGCTCACACGAGGGAGTAGTTGTACTATTCCATAATCTAGTATCGACAGTAGACAAGCTTGTACAACGGTGAGTTTGGTTTCTACGTTTGCCTTAGAGTAATAGCCAATTTTTGGGGCTAGCATTCCTCTGACACACTTGGCTTTTCTTGAGTAGGGGTCGGAACATTGTTTTTGACGTGTTCATTCATACTTAACCTCTTGTCTAATTGAACGCCTAGGTATTTAACACAATTTTTATATTCGAGGTGGGCCCCTTTAAATTTCACTGTTGGTTTGTAACCATTTGGGTATCGTGGACTTCGAGCTCCTTTTTTGGTGAACATTATGCACTCTGTTTTGTCCACATTACATTGCAGTGCCCAATGTTCATAATAATCAACTATTCGTTTGGCGGCCCATGTAGCGCGTTGCGTAGCTTGATCTGGTCGTACTGCCGAATTCAGTATACACAAGTCATCTGCATACTGTGAGAGCATTTGTCCGGCTATGTGTGCTTTCGGGATAGGTATCATGTACGTACAGATTAAATAAAAGGGGTCCTAGGATGGACCCTTGAGATTGTTGTTCTAAATTTTCCCCGCACTTTTCTATTTAGCAAGTAGTTCTCATCCGTCTGTCTATCACCAGGCTGTATCTCACTGATACCGTGATAGTTCCAGTTGAAATTTTCACAGATGATGTATTTCTGTAGCCGCTATAAAAACAGAATAAAATAAATATTTTTATTAATAATGGTACGGAACCCTTCGTGCGCGAGTCTGACTCGCACTTGGCCGGTTTTTTTAGTGTACCGTACCTGAATTGGACCCAAAAAACACTTATGCTCTCACTCCGTCTGTGACAGGCGGTTTTTTTAAGGAAACATTTCTTAAGCTTAAAGAAGGTGTTTTAGATAGTGACAAAAGATTTAAACTACGAATAGCTGATGACACATGGAACCTTGTAAACAACAGGAATATGAGTAGATAGGTATTATCATTTCATTTTTATTAAGACTTCGTTTCCTACATTCCCACATATGTTACCGTGTCCGCTCAACACCATGCGGCCAGTGAATCAGCTTTTCCAGGCTTTGCGCTCCAGCCCTGACCCTATGGCCAAAGAAGCTGAGGAGACGTTGGGTACAGTACAGATGATGGAGAGCCTCGTTTTGATACCGCCGAGCTCGTCGAGAATAGACTCATTTATGCGACGTTCAATCCATGATATCCGGACCATTCTGCAGCAGCACCACATCTCGAATGCATGTATCCTACAACGAGTACGAGCTTTTATGATCCAGGTTTCTGATGCGTAGCACTGTACAGGAAGATTGAGAAGACAAGAGCCCGCATCAGTTTTATTTTAGTTTTGCGGTTTATGCCTCTGTTTCTTCATATCTTACTTTAATATATAAATCATAAACTTCATAAATCATAAATTTCATATTTTACTTAAAATTTTACTGAAAGTTAAAACTAAACAATTTGATAGAACGCTACCCCTGTAGAAGTTCGTGCGCTACTAATACGGGTCGTTTGCGCGCGCGCCGCCGACCGCGCGATTACCCAATAAAATTAATTTCACTTAATGCTCATCGATTATTGAATGTAATAATTGTGCGCTTTGGCGTTTCGGAGCTTCGTGATAGATCGCCGCCGTGGACCCCCCGTGTCTGCTATCAACGACCTACTGATTAAATTCTGTAGCCGCGGCATTTTGCAACTGAAAACCATAAAGTAAGCAACGCAATTTTGCTTTAAAGCGTAGGGCAAGACGTCTAATGATTGCTATATTATAGATAATTACTAGTTTTATAGGTAGGTAGTTCCTAAATATAAATCGTATATAAAATATTACTGTTGGTGCTTGTAAAAACCCTACGGGAAGAATTTCCTATAGTGGCATCACCACTATGATTTTTAAATTCTGCAACTTATGCTATTCATTTTGATATTACACACATAATTACTTTACATATTAAATTTAATTAAATGACATGCTATGGACGATCGTCACGAGGTCATATTTTTAATCACTCACTTTCAAGCAATAAATGATTTACATTTGTATAAAGATGTTTCTATTTGTCTCCTATATATATATATACGGCTGAAGCTAAAATCAGACTCGTCTAGTCTGATTTCGGGATATAACACATATAAAAAATGCAGGTTTCGCATAAATAACTATATCAAACTATGTAAATAATTAAATGAATTTTGTAATAAGCAGTAACGTCTGTTAATTCATAAATTTCAAATTAAAGGAAAAATTTAATGATCCGAGCCGTACCTATCCAGCGAATTAGATAATAATTAAATACGTGCCTGCATACATAAACTCACGCTAAATGGGGTACGCAGAGCACATGCAATTTATAAATCATAAATCAGTTCTTTGTTTAAAACATGGTGTTTATAAAGGTACAACGTAATCAACATCAACCTAGTCTTAAATTGTTGCCAGTTGATGACCTGTAAATAGCAAGTTCGCTAGGTCCGCAGAGGTTGCACTTTTTAAAGCCTTCTGCCAATCTTTCTACGCTAGCGGACTGTGGGTTAAGTACACAAAGCGAGCTTATAGCGCCCTTCGCGTGCAGTATAATCTGCCAAGTCCAGCAACATAAAGAGGCACGGCCGTACCATCCTTTTCTCGAAGCCATTCAGGCCATTTTCAACATCCTGTAATTTCGTGCTGGTAATGTTTTCAGGATGCTGTTAGGAAGGCCCAAATGGTGTAGTGAGTAGATGTTCGCAGAGGCACGCACTAATGACTTTCATGCGATTATGCGAAATGAAATTTCATCCCTGATGGCTCGAGTGAGGAAAAGTACTAACAGCATCCTGAAAATGATGGCTGGTAGTTTGATTGTCAAATACTTCAGTATTGGATTGGGCAGGTGAAATCTACCTTGCAATATATTAAGTAAGTGTATGTTCTCTGTATGTCAGTTTATGTTGTGTGTCAAATAAAAACACTTACTAACTTACCTACTTACTTATATGGGTCGGTGAAGACCTGAAATAAAATATTTCATTCATTCATTCATTTGTCGAATACTTCAGTATTGGATTGCGCAGGTCAAATCTACCTTGCAATATATTAAGTAAGTGTATGTTCTCTGTATGTCAGTTTATGTTGTGTGTCAAATTGTATATAAGCTTTGTATTAAATAATAAAATAAATAAATAAATATTACGGGACAATCTTACACAAATCAACCTAGGCCCACGGTAAGCTCAGTAAGGCTTTTGTTGTGGGTACTAGGCGATGATATATATAATAGATACATACATATAGATACTTATATACATAGGTATATATCATCCATAACTCAGGAACAAATATTCGTGATAAATACACAAATAAATGCCCTGACCGGGATTCGAACCCGGGACCTCCAGCTTCGTAGGCAGAGTCACTACCCACTGGGCTACGGAAGCCGTTCCGTATTCCGTAGTCCGTTCGTATTGTGCAACCTAACCTTATATTTAATAATTTACTTTAAAAAACAAAGTTTAAACCGACTTCAATTCAGTAGGTACTTCGCCAAGCCACATGGTACATTAAAATTTCCACGTTTCCGTTCCATTTACCACATGAACTGCTTTCCGAGGGCAAATTCATTGATCATTACAGAAAAAACCCAAGTTGCTATATGTGGGCTGATAATATTTGAGGAGTTCCGTCGATTCCTCAAGGATCTTAGAATTAACACTTCATTAGTTGCTACTCGGCTTGCTACGGAATCATGTCAGAATCTTTAACGTACTTTACATCTTTGAGGTGTTCCATAAGTCATCTATGGTCTTCACCAAAATTACTATTTCGGAGGGTAAATACACGAGTTACAATAGAAAATACTGAAGTCACTACACGCGTGCCTATAAAATTTGAGGGTTGCCCTCAATTTCCCTGGGATCCCATCATCCGATCCTAAATTGGTGACAATGGGACCACTTCGAGAGTATACTCTTTCGCATAAAAAAAGAATTTTGGAAATCGGCGAACATACATAAAAAATAAAAACAAAAAACATACATACAGTGGAACATATAACCTCCTCCTTTTTTGAAGTCGGTGAAAAATGTAACTAACACTTATATGAGTCGGTGAAGACCTGAAATACTAGTAGATTGTACGAGTATACTTATAATGAATATTCCAGACAAAAATATTACATTTATATTCGCAAATTGCTCTAATTTTTCCATAAATGGGTCATTGTCAGATTTAGGTTCGCGTCTTTTCGGTGGACATTGCCAAAATTAAGGGTTATAAAGCCTAATTTTTGGTTGAACTCTGAATCGGCATAAACGGCGTTGCCCCTTCTATAATTCTATGTGATAAAAACATAGTATATATAAAGATAAGCCCGTAACTATTGACCACCGGAAAGATGATTTTTGTTTTTGTGACTGACAATGACCCAAATACTTGAGTAAACATATTGTAAAATTTTCCTACTGTGTTTATTTTTACTTGCCTCGTATTCGATATGAAAAGTAGAGTGTTTAACTCGGGTGAAAGTCACCCATTTCTGACTCGAACCAAAATATCTCGTCAGAAATGGATGCCTTTCAGCCCTTGGTTAACAATCTACTATATTTTCATTCATTCAAATACAAATTAAGTATTGCATCAAAATTTATTAAATAATGTAGGTATACCTTACTGTTATAACTAACTTACGCTGAGCATTGACGATCGTTCTAACAAGCAGAAGCGTTTAAAGATAGTTGGCGCGGCCCGTTGGATAACGGATGGAAAACCATTGCGTTAGCATGAGAGGTTACACAGACAAAGTCGCAAGCAGAAGCTAGTTTATGAAAAAGAATACAATATATTGATATTGACGGCCTTGGCTTCCACAGTAACATTGACAGTGAAGAGTAATGAGCGACGAACAGCCTCGAACACGTCAGCTATTCAACACCCTTCATCACCTCAGGCTCACCAGCGTAACCCAGACCTTCGATTACGCGTTATCATTATGAATCCCCGCGTCTACATACACTAGAGGTAAACGGTGAGGTGAAACTTAACCAGTTGTAAATAGCATAGCAGGTCGTACACAGTGCGCAGACGACGCCAGGAGGCACTGGTAGCGGCGCATCGCTGTAATAGCTGTCCGTGTAACCCATCCATAACGAATTTCTTATTCATCGATATTAATACGGCTACATGACAACCGCACGGTACAAATGAGCCAGCCAGCCGCTCAAGGCAGATTTTATTTATGTGAACATCTACTGATCCGCAATTAGCGGCGGCACAATGTAACACTATTTCGTCTTCAACGGCTTTGTAGGTTTAAAAAGTTTTACTTAGCCAGTCGTGTTACTTTTACCCCTTGTTCTCCGTACATAACCAAGTTACATAACCAGCACTGGGAGAGGACAAATTATTCCTACTTCAAAACCGGGTATTGTAGTGGGAATTTTCTTTTCTTTTACATTACCGGCACATGACGTTGATTTTGTCCAAGGAAAGGAAACTCCTACTACAATACCCGGTTTTGAAGTAGGAATAATTTGTTATTAACTCCTCGTATTTTGAAATACAAATAATTACACCTAAAACAATGTGTAATTATTACAAACTAAATCATCTAAAGTTACAGGGAGGCCCTAGCCAAATAGAAAATTCATAAATATGCGGCACTGGAACCAAAAATGAGGTGAGATGGGGTGCGTCCGTTTAAATCGTTTTATTTAACACATCGTATCTAAAATGCCTCTCCTGTGCTGTTTGTTGTAAGTTTGTAACGGGTGTCTCAGTAAGAGAGCACTATGAATTACCCTAATAATGGTACCGTAAAGAACGAATAATATTTTGTGTAAATGTAAGTTTTGCAACGAAATAGTGCACTCTTATTGAGGCACCCGTTATCATGACCGGGGTCATCTCCGGTATTAGTAATTAGATTTTTCTACTGAAATTCTTTCAACAGTAGGTACTATTGCCCAAGGGTACGAGTACACCCCTCTAGGGTCATTTTTCGAATGCATTGTATGTGTGTGCAGACGATTTTGTTGAGAAAGTGTGAACCCGTACCCTTGGGCGATAGTACACTAGACTGGTAGGTGTAGGTAGGGAAATTGGCTATATTTAACCCTGTGGCTCAGACTGTGTTCTCTGTAGGTAATTCGCAAGCGGAATATATTTATTCAAGTTATCCATATATATATATTTAGGTACCTAATATATTTAGAGTGTGTACTTGAGTCAATGTTAAGCTGGTTTATTTATATTATTAGCATTCTGAGAAATTATATTTTACAAAAAAGTCCCCAAAATTACGATCACAACGACTGAAGTCTGAACAATAAAATCAACCGTATTTTTCAACGTAATGTTGGTACCTACATTTAGTAGTACGATAAATGGTTACACTCAAATAATATTATAACACTATCTGTAAAAGATATGACGGAGTGATAATACAACTTCGTTTTGTCATGGAAATGGTTTACAAGTTACGTGAAGTACGGGGGTGATTACCACAATCTTGTAGCTCGTTTGTCATTGTAGCATGCCCTGCACAGAATCAAACGCTGCTAGGAGAGGAATTTAAAAGAAAAAAAAGCGGCCAAGTGCGAGTCGGACTCGCACATGAAGGGTTCCGTGAAATTAATTGCGGTTTACGATTTAAAAAAAAACTACTTACTAGATCTCGTTCAAACCAATTTTCGGTGGAAGTTTGCATGGTAATGTACATCAAATATTTTTTTTTGTTTTATCAATCTCTTATTTTAGAAGTTACACACATTTTACCACTTTGGAAGTGTCTCTCGCGCAAACTATTCAGTTTAGAAAAAAATGATATTAGAAACCTCAATATCATTTTTGAAGACCTATCCATAGATTCCCCACACGTATGGGTTTGATGAAAAATTTTTTTTTGAGTTTCATTTCTGAGTATGGGGACCCCTAAAACTTAATGTTTTTTTTTCGATTTTTGTGTGAAAAACTTAATGCGGTTCATAGAATACATCTACTTACCATGTTTCAACAGTATAGCTCTTATAGTTTCGGAAAAAAGTGGCTGTGACATACGGACGGACAGACAGACAGACAGACAGACATACGGACGGACAGACAGACAGACAGACAGACAGACAGACAGACATGACGAATCTATAAGGGTTCCGTTTTTTGCCATTTGGCTATGGAACCCTAAAAAGGGATGAATATAAAGCAAAAAGTAAAAAAACAAAAACTATCTGTGATGTCCTTATGCATGCTTTTATTTTTAACGAACGCAGTAAAAGTTTAACGGAAAAATACATACATGAAATGAGTTTAATTGACTTTGCTTGTAAATTAACTATTCAATGGCTCTGACCCTTGTTTTGATCTCATAATGTACACACGACACATCTACCTCATTATGTCCGTAAAACGGTTTTAGCTAAAGCTCACGTTTTTGGTGAATATAAAATAAATATTGTTAACTGTAGAATTAATCCGAAAACAATTAGTGAGTTGTGATTTTAAGTTTTCTTGTGACATACGCTAGATAAAATAACACGGTAGAAGTCTTTATGAAACGATCATTTTCGACGAATCACAAATTTTCCAATTAAATTTAGTGGTTTTTAAATGAGGCTCTTTCATCGGCGTATAATGAGGCAGCTGCCTTATCGCGGGCAGACGCGTGTGCGTCGCGTCGCCGAGTAGCTTCGCGTTTTAGTGGATGACACCATTAACTATGTCCTGCCTGAATATGTGTTGACGTGTCAGATCATTTGAATGAGAGCTTATTTTAATTATGTCCATCATCATCGTCATCATCATATCAGCCGAAACACGTCCACTGCTGGATATAGGCCTCCCCGATGTTCCATATTATGCTTCAATGGAACTGCTTAGGATGCTTCATGAAAATTCTGCACAATACTACAAAAGGCAATGACAACATTTTCATAAACACGTTTCTACCTATAATTTTGTGTTAGGCGAAATGAAATAATTAAATTTAATAAAATGATAATTTTGGAGCAATCTTACACAAATTGAACTAGCCCCCCCATAGCACAGTGTAAAGAGTAACTATATAGTGGACAGACGCCATTGACGTTTGCGGGTTTGACAACGTCATGTCCCAAGCTATATGTATGCAGCTTGGGCTCGCCCTACCCGCTCTCGCCCCTCACACCACACCCCGCACGATTGCCCTGGCTAGACCGGCTTCGTCAAATGACTGTATTGGTTTAAAGACTGTGCCCATAGTAACCTCAATAAGGCTTGTGTTATGGCTAGACGACGACATATTTTGTTGATATAAATAGGTAGGTACACTGAAAACATCCAAGAAACAAATATTCATGCTCATCACCCAAGTATTTACCGATACCGGTATTTGAACCCAGAATCGTCAGGTACTCGTTAGGCAAAACCCCAGTCGCCATAATGCATATTGCAAAGACAAAAAACCTGTAAAAAACAGCTCTGAACAATACTGATCTGAACTTCGATAGCGTTGAAGTTAACAAAACGATTTATCCTAATTGGGAATGGATGAAAATTTTAGAAGTGCTAGATTATTTTTATGGTGATAGGAATAACCTTCCTTAGCACCAAAAAAAAGTTGCAGACTTTTCAGCTGCGTCAATTATTTTTTTTAAATATAAATAGTTTCCTCACTTACGTTTTGGGTTTAGGACGGAAAATAAGACACTTTGCTTGATCCGTCTCATTCTACAAAAAAAATATCTTAAAAATCCGTGGTAAACTGACACTGGCAATGATATTGACAGCTGCAGCAGCTATATTGGTCATTGCCAGGCTCAGATATTTAAAAATTTTTTTGTAATATGAGACGGATCAAGGAAAGTGTCTCATTCGCCGTCCTAAACTCAAAAAGTAAGTGAGGAAACTGTTTATATTTTTGAAAAATAGTTGACGCAGCTAAAAAGTCTGCAACTTTTTTTTGGTGCTAAGGAAGGTTATTCCTATCAACAAAAAAATTATCTAGCACTTCTAAAATTTTCATCCATTCCCAATTAGGATAAATCGTTTTGTTAACTTCAACGCTATCGAATTCGAAGTTCAGATCAGTATTGTTCAGAGCTGTCTTTTTACAGGTTTTGTTGAGTAGGTACGAGTACAAACCGCTTGCCATCAGGCGGGCTGTACACTTGTTTGCGACCGAAGTGGTACAAAAAATACAAGGTAAGCCCCACATGGTAATAGCCGACATCCAAAATACTCTTAATATGCCGTAGATCACGCCCCTGTAACCAGCACCGCTCTAGTAATGAACCTGATAACTTTCACCAGATGAATATCTAAATATTTAAAATGCGATAAAACATAGTTTTAACGACTACCCTAAAATTATTTTATCGGCTCAGAGGCCGGGTCCGTCCCCACCTGATACAGATTACAGAAATTACACATACATTTTCTTTTATAGCCTTTAAACATTTTTATTTCAGATTTAAATTAATTGAGCGCAAACAAGATGCAGTTTATGATTCAGAAATATGGCGTCTTATTAATCTTAAATTATGGAACCTAATGGAGTTTGGACGGTACTTGCGGCGTTATTTAAGATACATTATAACACTTGACGCTGTTTTTCATTAATTTTATTATAATTAGCGATCGTAAACATGCTGACTAAAAAATTACAATAGTTACTTTGTAGGTACATGATTGGAAATAATTTGCGTGTAAAAATTCAAGTATTTTTTGTTTCTCTTCCTTCCACATTTAATGAGATATAAAGTCTGCGACTAAATAGGTCGGCGTGAAGTCGCCGTTTGAGTTCCTTATTAGATCAATATGATCTGATAAGTTATTCCCCGCCCGCGGAGCGAGACACGCATTTGGAGTCTTTCCGAAGCCGTTAACAGGATCCCTAATGCGCTTATTAGACCGCCCGTCTCATTTTATTTACCCAAAAGTAAAATAATTACACATGTAATGTCAGATATTAATGCGCTCCATGATATATTTATAGCTTTAATGTACGTGTGCGAGAAGAGACGATAATATTAAAATATATATTTTTTGATAAATATTCATGAGTGATAGAGGCATTGCGATACATTACAAGGGCCATAAGTCAACGAAGCGCCGCGCGCCGGTGCGCCGGCGCCGCGGTCGCGGGCACGGCCGGCACGGGTCGCGAGCGCCCCTTCACCACCGCAGTCCGGAACTACCAGGGTTACCGACTACCATGTTAGAGAACAATGAGCTTACATTTAAATAATCACTCAGTATTTATGCTGACTTGACCGTCACTGATTTGCTTCGGACGCGAACTTTGACAGCGTACTAGCAGTACACGGATTAGGCGTTGCCAACATGTTTTTTCCGGCCAAAAATACCCAATATTTATTTATTTAAGTATTTGTTTCTCTATTTAAGTATGTATATCGTCGTCTAGTACCCATAGTACAAGCTTTGCTTAGTTTGGGACTAGGTCGATATGTGTAAGATTGTCCGCAAATATTTATTTATTTTATTTATTTAATCTTTATTGCACAAAATAAGAACTTATGGTACAAAATGCGAACTTAATGCTATGGAGCATTCTCTACCAGTCAACCTTAAGGCAAAGCAGACTGTGGGCGGTAATACGCAGTAGATAGGTATGTATGTACGTATGTAAATACTTTACTGTACATAAAACAAGGGTAAAAATACAAATAAAATAGGTTTTGCAGGTACAATTACCAACTTATCCTGGTAAGGGATATTTTCTAGTGCAGTAGTTACTGCTAACATACATTCTCTGGAGTGTTACGGTGTTAAAAGTTCAAACCTTCATTGTTTGTGTGTGTGTTCATTGTTTAAGCATAACTAATGGTTAAAGTTTTTTTTAAATTGGAATCTGTCCAATCTAATTAACAACCTAGAGTTGGTTGGTCTCGTATTTAAAATGAGGAATGGGTAGAATTGAGAGAAACTGTGAGCCAAGACAACCCTAGTCATGTAACACATCGTTTATGGCCATCCGACTTTGTCTAGCGACATGTCCGCGCAGTGAGACTTCATATTTTTATGGCGCTATCACATAGCGTTTTACAATTCTACCTGTCTACACATAATTTAACTGTCGGTACTGTAAAAGTATTTCTACGTTTGATTGTGGCTATTAACTTTCCATTGCGAGAGGAATTCGTCCTTGCGTTGTTTGTTTAACTTCAACATGGAGTTTTAGACGCTTCATTAAAAATATTAAGTAATTAAAATTATTTTGTTTTGTTATCTGCGCTCCGTCCCATCTATGGTGCTGGATGATTGTGTGACATTTCGTACGTATGTCAGGTAGATCTGAATGTATTTTTTTCTATGGGAATATGACAGCTGAGTCTCGAATATGTCCTTAACACTCGTTCTAAAAGTTACGTAATCACCCCTCTGAATTAAACCACACGGATATGCGTCGATTTCATGAAAAACTTTTTCGGTTGTCAATTAGGTGCTGCCACTGCCGCATTTAGCGGGGCGGGATCTGTATGTCGGGATCTGTATGTCGGGATCTGTATGGCGGGATCTGGATGACGGGATCTGTATAGCGGGATAATACCTTCTAATAAGACGCGCGCTTATTCTAAATCTTTCACGGGACGTGCTGTGAAGTTGTGGTACGGCTTGCCGTTGTCCTTTAGTCCCAGTCTGTGGCATCACTCAAAGAAAAGTTGAAAAAGTTGTGGCTCTCCAATGACTTCTGATTTAATAGGATACTGTTCGTATACTGTATTATACAACCAGTTTATGATATTTTTTTTGATATATATATATTTTTTGTAGCATCTACATTAAATATACTATATTTTGTAAGTTTATTTATACTAAAAGTATGACATTTAATTTATTTTGATATGTGTAATTTAATAAATACACCACTATAATTAAACTAAACTAAAACTAAAATACATCTAAATAAAACTAAAATATATCTAAAAATGGCCCCTGCGGCATGGTACCGAAGACGCTGGCAGCATTTCCTCGCTGGATCGCCAAGCCGATGCGTTGAGCGAGGAAACTGCCAGCTCTTTGGTCTCCCGTGTCGTCTCTGAGCCTCTTCGACATATCCTTAAAGAGGCTCAGAGCGTCAGGGCCCCACGGACCTAGGGTTTCGACGCCGAATGGAACAAAATTATACTCGGCGCCGAGACCACTGTATTTGCCCACCTTGGCTTTCTCAGCCGCCTCTGCCGCTGCCACTGCCCTGACGGAGGTTCGGTGGAGATGCGACGGGGCTAGTGTGTCTACGCAAGTTGCATCCCACACCAGCACCCGTCCCCGTACTCCACGGAATCAGAGACACACCGTCCGGTCTCTTGCCATCGTTTCTAGAGATGCCGGTCGGCTCTAGAAGAGCCGGCACACCAACCGACGCAAGAGACCGGCGGATTATGTCATTTAGGGCAGCATGCCTGGAGAAGCGGCCCGCGCTTCACTGGCAGGACAGACCGTGGTGCCCTAGTCGGTCGACATCGCTTCCGCAGGGGCAACGATGTGGGGCGCAGACCGGGACCCCAAGGCGAATAGAAACTGAAATTTGTAGGGTGTTGGGTTCTAAAAAAGTGCCTATGTTTGGAGATGGGTGTGCTTGGATTTATTTATTTATATCCCAATTATCTTAACACAATATACAAAAAGTATTCATAAGTCGAGCTCAAGTCCCCTCTTAACATCTGGTACCTCGATGATGGGACTAATTTTGGGGGTAAACCAGAAGAGGTGGAATAAGACTTACTCTTCTTGTTGCCATTGGGGCTGGGCGTGAATTCGGTCAAGTGTGAGTTTTCCCCCTCTTTTCATAAATTTTCTGGGCCTCAAGAAACTGGACACAGGTTCCTTTTGTTTACTTGGTGCACATATATTTCCTTCTGCAGATCCTGAGGTTCTTAAATTTCGCAAGTGTCTCTTTTTGCTCGTCAAGTGAACGTCTCAAAATGATTAACGCGCATGTAGCTCTGATTCTAATGCAGAAGTGTTTTGCAGTCCCAAAAGTAACCTACCTTCTGCGTATGGCCCCAGTGTGGTTATTTCCCAGTGATATCAGTTCCTTCGACGCTGCCATTAAGTTCGCGATCAAGACGATCGTTAACGTCTCCCGGAGCGAGGACCAGTGGACGCAAGCAGCTCTGTCAATCGGCACGGGGGTATTGGGGTGTGGCGTGCGCGGGATGTGGGCCTACCGGCTTTCTTGGCGTCGGCACATGGGGCAGTAGACCTAGTCGCTAACATTCTATCTGGGACAGGGCGAATGAACATACTATATGTGGCCGACGCCTTGGTGGCGTGGTCGGCTCTCAACCCGGGGGAGGCCGTACCCGAGAACCTCAAAGTTCAGCGTGCGTGGGATAACGTAGGTTGTAAAGCCACCCTCGATCGAGTTATTGGTGGTGCTGTTGGGGCAGACCTTGCTAGACTCCTGGCGGTATCGCGGCCAGAATCTGGGGCGTGGTTGAATGCGTTACCTTAGCCTCAATTTGGCACATTACTCGATGGTGACTCGTTGTGTGTGTCCGTTGCTCTCCGCCTGGGCTGTGATGTGTGTCATCAACATGTCTGCATCTGCGGTACCATGGTGGGCGCTGACGGCCATCACGCATTGAGTTGCCGCCGATGTACCGGTAGGCACACACGTCACCAAGCCCTCAACGATATCGTCCATCGGCAGGTGTTCCGTCCGTCCTGGAGCCACTGGGGCTGAGCCGCACTGATGGGAAGCGGCCAGATGGCGTTACTTTAGTGCCGTGGAAGAGAGAGCGGTGTTTGGTGTGGGATGATACATAGGTCAGCACATTCGCCACCCATATCAGTCGCACTACTCGCGCATCAGTGGAGCTGCTGCCGAGACTCAAGCGGCGGTGAAGCGGCAGAAATATGCTCCTCTGGGACTGGGCTATATTTTTGTCCCTTTGGCGGTTGAAACACAGGCGGTTTGTTCAAGACGTAGGCCGTCGACTCAGACGAAAAGGGGGGGGGGGGGGGGGGTGAACCCTGTCCCGAGTCGTTTCTGGTGCCTAAGGCTTTCCAACGTGGAAATACCGCCAGTGTTATGGAGACTTTTGCACCAGGAACGGCTTCGTGTGATTAAGGATAGAGTTAGGTAATCTTGTATTGTTATGTATTATTGTAGTAATTTTTAACTGTATTAACTTATTGTATAAATTTTGATAGATAAAAAAATATAGAAAGTATACATATTTTACTGAAGCATTAAGATTAATTTACTAAAGCGTAAAGGTAAATTATACGTCTCTGTACACGTGTTAGTTTGTCTATCGTTTTGTTCCTAATCTCCACTCAATTGCTGACAGGGATAAGTTCGCCTTTGTACCGATTTAACCTATTATTAACCGACTTCAAAAAAGGAGGAGTTTATTACGTTCCACAGTAAGTATTAAAAAAAAATTATGTTCGCCGATTTCTCCGTCAATTTTATTGTGGACCGATTCCTAAATATTTTTTTTAATCTGCCTTTTAAGGGTTCCGTAGCCAAATTGCAAAACGGAACCCTTATGGATTCGTCATGTCTGTCTGTCCGTCCGTATGTCACAGCCACTTTTTTCCGAAACTATAAGAGCTATACTGTTGAAACTTGGTAAGTAGATGTATTCTATGAACCGCATTAAGATTTTTACACAAAAATCGAAAAAATAAGTTTTAGGGGTCCCCATACTCAGAACTGAAATTAAAAAAAATATTTTCATCAAACCCGTGGGGTATCTATGGCTATCCATAGATGGTGTTATTAAGACCTATGTCTTCAAAAATGATATTGAGGTTTCTAATATCATTTTTTTCTAAACTGAATAGTTTGCGCGAGAGACACTTCCGAAGTGGTAAAATGTGTGTCCCCCCTGTAACTTCTAAAATAAGAGAATGATAAAATAAAAAAAAATATATGATGTACATTACCATGCAAAATTCCACCGAAAATTGGTTTGAACGAGATCTAGTAAGTAGTTTTTTTTTAATACCTCATAAATCGTAAACCGCAATTTATTTTACGGAACCCTTCATGTGCGAGTCCGACTCGCACTTGGCCGCTTTTTTTATTTAATACTCTTGATGTGATCCCATGCCTTGTCACCAAGTCAGGATCAGATGATGGGATCCCAGGGAAATTGAGGCCAACCCTCAAATTTTATAGGCACGCATGTAGTAATTTCGGTATTTTCTATTATAACTCGTGCATTTACCCGCGGAAATCGCAATTTTGGTGAAGTGGAACCGATGATGAAGACCACAGAGGCACAGATAACTTATCAAAATCAAATCAAAAAATCAAAATAATTTATTTCAGTAACTTATAAATACGTATACAAGTATCTGTGCTGGTGCCTCTTTTTAAGTATATAATATACTTGTGCTAAGAAGATCACCGCTCTTCCACATGTTGTGACTTAGGTGTAGGCATAACTTAAAATATAATGTATATAATAAGTAAACATTTTATATTATACTATGTGGTAAGTGTGTGCGCGTGTGTGTGTGTGTGTGTGTGTGTGTGTGTGTGTGTGTGTGTGTGTGTGTGTGTGTGTGTGTGTGTGTGTGTGTGTGTGTGTGTGTGTGTGTGTGTGTGTGTGTGTGTGTGTGTATCACATTTAATATACAGGTCTCTGAAGTAAATTTTCAATATCAAAATAGCTTTTGGTTTTTAACCATACTGTTAACTTAGATTTACACTCATGCGTGGTGGAGGAATACATATCTATGTGCTTATTTATAAGATTATACAGGTTGGCAGATTGTGCTGCTTGTTGTCTCCTTGCAAATGCAGATTTCACTGTGGGAGTGTGGATAACTTTAGTTCTTTTCCTACGTGTACTTGTTGTTTCCGGTGTATATGTGGTTGTCTTGTGTGTCTTTATGATAAGGCTAAATATATATAATTTTCTTACAGATAATAAGTCACAGAGTGTATAAAGTTTGTTTGTGGAAAATCTGTACGGTTTGAAAAACATCACTTTTAGAAGTGCCCTTTGAGCTCTCTCAAGCTCAAGAAATTTGGTCTTAGTTGCACCACCCCATATAGGGATACAATACGCAAGGACTGACTGGGCCAGTGATATGTAAACTTGATTTAGTACGGTCTTCGTTACTACGTGCCTAAGATTTTTAAAGATAAGTTTACGAATTCTGCCCATAATACTCTCAGTGTGCAAGTGCCAGGTGAGTCGTTGGTCGACCATAACCCCCAGGTATCTAGTGGATTCTACCTTCTCGATGGCTGGGCAGGCACAGATGGTTTGCGTGTTGTGGCAAGTATGGATCCTGATTGAGAAGTCTGTGTCTGGTTGCGTACGATTATAGTTTGTGAAGCAAACGTAGTTAGTTTTAGTTGTGTTTAGGGTAAGAAGATTTGTTTGTAGCCATCCGGCAATTTTTGTGAGGCCACTTTCTGCGGATAGGCGCACTTCCTCCCATGTATCCCCTGAGAATACCACAGCAGTGTCGTCAGCATATGTGAAAACGGTTCCCGCCTCAATACGCATGTTACATAGCTGATTAATGTAAATAAGGAAGAGTGTAGGGCCTAGAACACTACCCTGTGGTACTCCGTAGGATATAGCGCGTTCATCACTGATATGATTTCCCAATTTGACCTTTTGGGTCCTATTTCGAAGATAGCTACTAAACAGACACAAAGAAGCACCCCTTATACCAATCTTCTCCAGGGTGTTGACAAGGATGGGGACAGAAACGGTGTCGAATGCTTTTTTGAGATCCAGAAACACAGATAAACATTTTTTATTACCGTCCACTTTACTAGTTATTAGTGAGGTAAGAGCAGTAACAGCATCTTCTGTCGACTTATGGAACAACTCCTCAAACATTATCAGCCCACACATAGCGATTTGGGGTTTTTTCTGTAATAATCAACGCATTTGCTCTCGGCGAGCAGTTCATGCAGTAAATTAGAAAGGCAATGAGGAACTTTACATGTGGCTTGGCGAAGTACTGAATTGAAGTCGGTGTAAACTTTGTTTTTAGTAAATGGTTGTCTGTATTTTTACCTGTTTCTTGTGTACATTAAACTATTTATATACATACATACATATGCGGCATTTTGTATTTTACCGAGAGCTTACTGGTGTTGCCAGGCTTTCCTTACTTCTCGGTATACCTACCTACTGTCGGTATTCTATCTGAGCGTAGTAATATCAGAGCATCCCGGCATTACATTATTTTTCACTCATACTTCGAAGGCTTAAAATATTTTCCTTTCGTTGTGTTACATATTTACATAGGTACTATTAAGTTTGTGATTTCTATCACTTACTGAAAATTAATGAGCCTGATTTTTCGACGACTTTGTTCAACCACATCGGTTGATACAAAATTGACATCCACTTTTTATCCTTACTCGAAAGGTCAGCTAGCGCGCACGCGCGGCGCATGCGCCGGGCCCACGCCGCCCATTTGCAACGCCGCATCGCTGCTACCGCGGTCATGGATGAGAAACATCATTTGCCATCGGTTATTTCAGATGCAATGAGAAATGAAAAATTAGAATAAAGGTGCAAATTATAAAAAGCAGAACTTTACATTAAGTAGCCATGTAAGTCGTCTTCTCTTCACTTATTTTTGCGGTGCCCAACAGGGTCCACAATTAAGTTTTATTCTTATTGCTAACTAAAACTTAACTTTACCTAATTGAGTATTAATCTTTTTTTTATGCATCCACAGGTAAATTCCTGAAAAAAAGGTAGCATTAGGCAGAACCTCCGCGGAACATACCAATACTGCTTGGTGTCTCTACTCTTGACTCAGTCAAGAGTTTGAGTCGGTGGATACGACGAAACAGGATATATACGAGTATATACAATATAAGTGCATATAGTTACTTAATCTGAGGTTGAACATCAGAATGGAATAGACAGCCTAATCTTTGAATACAAACTTATTCTTATTTGGTCAAAACCGGCCTAAGTGTAGAACGTATTCCGCGAATTTCATCTGAAATTTTAAAAATATCGTGTACTACATGAATTGTGAATGTGCGTGCATTTCCGAGAAACTAGTATTTTTATAAAATATCACATTTTATTTAGTTTTCTATCTTCTCCATCATAATAGCATTTTTATTTGTAACACCATTAACTATAACTTCGTTTCGGGTTTCATTGGGTTTTAATGATCTCAATAAAATTGTAATGTATTCAAACATATAGGGCATGTAATGTTAAACTTACGACCTGATGAAATTCTGTGAATTTAAATACCCCGATACTTAATTTTAAAATGAATTGCCTCACCTCGATACCCTCCGGTTTATTTAAAATTATGAAGTTTTTGCCGACGATTTTAATTTATTTTATTTGAACTGCTGGCAGGTTAATTTGCGACCAAAAATGTAATTACATTTATTACTTAAATTATTACAAATCGACAATCAGCAACTCAATGCAAGCGAATAAAATCAATGAAGCGGAGTAGCTCTTCATTCTACAGTTTTTCGTTTTGTGCATGAGATGTTTTTTACAGACGAGTAAGAGTTATTGTTAGTTTTGTATGAATTGGGGGACGGTGGTGACAGAAACATTTGAGTGTAACGATGTCCACAGATGAAAATAGCGCTCTGATAGCTTTTATTATTATTATTATTGAATATGTAGGCAAAATATTTTAGTTATACAACATACTTACTTTATATGAAGCAAATGGGTATTTTTGATGCTTTAAAATGCCCACCTGATGGAATGCAACTCCAGGGGTGTTACAAGCGCGTTGCCAACCCTTTATGAATTTAAACACTCCTCTTTCCCTCAAAACTAAAACTAGTAAAGACTATGTTTCATGAAGATAAAATCCTAAAACCGTAGTTTTATACGCGATAAAATCCCGTTTAGACAAAATAATAAGATAGAGTCGATATATTTTAAAGGGTATCTCCACGGCCACTCTTGTCCACCGCGACACAGACCCGAAGTTGTCCCGTTAAGTCAGTTATGATAATTACGTGCATCTCCTTAATAAATACGAGTGCGGGCTGAGTTCTCTTATAAAAACGAATGTTTGACCCGTGCTCTCGGCTCATGAATATTTAATATTTACAAATTATTAATCCAACACTTATCCCGTTTGCCCTACGGACGCATTCCTATTTGATAGGGCCGATCGCCGCGACTGTATTATAATGATATCGGGGCTGTCACGCAGGTTGAAGGCTTTATGAAGATTAGAAAATAGAGTGCCCCCGCCGCGGCCCCGCTTCGGTTCATTTGCTCTAACATTTGATCCCTACCGGACTCTATTGCAACACTGCGCTGCTATAAATTTGAACACCATTTGTAATGTAATGCTAATTATCTATGTAACAGAGACTTCTGGAGGCGATAAACTGACGTATTGGGAAACGACCACTCATACAACTATTTGTAGACAAAATATGGAACTTCGTTCCAATAAGCCTACGTAATAGAATAATTGCATAACATAGTGATTACCAAGTATCAAAGCTCTTTTAATATCCGGTATGTTAAGAAACTAGTGGCTGTGTAAGCTGTAGAACACGCGAGTCTGTGTTTTTTCAAAAACTGAATTGACAAAAAAAAAACTAGAGGTATACTCGTACCTAATTATCGAACATGCTTACAAAATTTGACGAGAATCGGTTTAGAAATGCGACCTGTAGAGGAGAACAACAGTCGGGCAGCGGGATATCGCACATACGAGCGATTTTCGGCCCAAGCTGAAGCATAGAACTTCGTTCGCATCGCTCGCTTTCATTTCGGAATATTTGCACCCTATCTTATTTCAATCAATATTTTTTTCTGACGTAAGCGTCAGAAAAAAGCCGCAAAGCTGTGGTAACTTGGTAAGCCACAGTGCGGAGCAACACCTACTTGCGTAATAGCAGGATGATTATATTACCTAATATAGGTTACATGGTATCCCACCCACCAAACCCATCTGATGTCAGGAGTGCGTTATGGAATTGAGGAACAGGGTACGACAGGATGGTGTTATTAACATTG
Source organism: Epinotia brunnichana (assembly GCA_963854355.1). Taxonomy (NCBI): domain Eukaryota; kingdom Metazoa; phylum Arthropoda; class Insecta; order Lepidoptera; family Tortricidae; genus Epinotia; species Epinotia brunnichana. The sequence goes on from OY977948.1 coordinate 12,465,966, forward strand.
TTGTGTTAGTTTCCACGTTGATCGTACAAATCATACTTACTATTTTGTGAACTTTTACTAGGCGTTAAAATTTCAGTGGAAATGAAACAATCAAATCTTGTAATTAAGGCTTACTTATAAGGTCCCTAACCTAGGTCCCTAAGTCCGATGACGTACCTACTGGGTGATGCGAGGGTTTTCGAACAAATGAATCCATCGGTATTCATAATATTTTGAGCGTGTAGAACATGCCTGAGCGTGCAGCAGGGAGCAGCTATCAAACCAACGTACTTCCAACTGGCTTATTATCAATTGTCAAAAAACGAGTACCCTAAGTGTCTAACTGACGCTAATGAACGCATTCCTTAGCTTCACGACATAAATGATCATCAGATGCAATAATTTCCGGAACCAACAACAAGATAAGACTGATTGCGATTATATGTACCTACCTACCTACTTACCTCATTTTTTTTAACAAGCAAACAAATAACTATAACTTAGAAAAGTTGTAAAACCTCCGACATTTTCATTTCAAAGTACAATATCTCAAAAACGGCTGAACCGATTTTGTTGGAACGTAGCTAAGAACCATCTCGATCACACCCCTCTTTTTGCGTCGGGGGTTAAAAAGTTTGGGGTTAAAAGTTTGCTCGTACCCAATTCTTTATTAACCGACTTCAAAAAAAGGAAGAGGTTCTCAATTCAGATGTATTATTATGTATCTCCTGTTTAAATTCACGGGACAAAGCCGGGTCCTTTGGAAGGCGTGCGTGGGGATATAGATCCAACACGTAGAGGCCCTTTGGAGACGATGTTTAATGTGATGTAATACACCTGCCAGAACCCATTCACGGGTACATCGGTAGATACCCGTGATCCGGTTCCAACAGGCGTTGGGGCTATTGTGGATTATATGGATAGAAAACGGGTTCTATGGTGATGAGATTTGGGTGGATTATGAAACTGGGCTATTGCAAAAAGGTCCGGACACCTGCCATAACATTGTTGAACACAAAGTTATCGAGGCAGGCGGTGACTAGCCGCTCATTAGATGGGCCCCTGAAAGCATCGTCGTACAAACGGCCAGGAGCAACACTGGGTGAGCGGCTCAGGGGTGTCGAGAGGTGGTGCTGCGCTTTCTCCGAAGTTACTCGCGGTGATATGCCCTTTAACACTTCCACCCCTGGAGCATATAGCTCTGACGACTTCTCTCTGGACGGCCAATGAAGGCAAGCCATAGCTGAGAGTCCTGCGGGCCCCCTAGGGTTCCACTCCGACCGACGAAGACACGCCGGAGATGGAGGCCCTGACTGACTCTCGGGAGCACTCGGGTCCGTGGGGTCGTTACTCCCCAACAGCTCGCCTCAAGCTGCCCTGCGGGCGTATTATTATTATTTTTTTTTTTTTTAATGTTTGTTACCTCAGAACTCCGTCATTTATGAACCGATTAGTACAATTCTTTTTTTAACTGAAAGTACTATATATGCTTCCAGATTGGTCCCATTGTTTCCAAAACCCCAGTTGGATGATGGGAACCATGAGGAATTGAGGGAACTCCTCAAATATATTAGGCACGCGTGTAGTAATTTCGGTATTTTCTATTATAACTCGTGTATTTACACCCGGAAATCATAAATTTGGTGAAGTGGAAGTGATGATGAAGACCACAGATGGCTTGTAGAACTTCTCAATGATGTACTTCGAACTATATAAGTACGTCACATATTCTGATATTATTCCGTTGAAATAGCAAACAATGAAGTGCCAAAGGTAATTCTGAGATCCTTGAGGAATCGACGGAAGTCCTCAAATATTATCGGCCCACATACAGCGATTTGGTTTATTGGTCTAAAAATCAACGCTTTTGTTCTCGAAAATCAGTTCATGTGGTAAATTGGAAAAAAAAATTGGAAATGTTAATGTGGCTTGGCGGAGTACTGAATTGAAGTCGGTTAAAACTTTGTTTTGAAAGTAAATTATTGATTTTATAATTCGTTGTGTTGCCAGCTAGAGACCAATGAAGGTACCCTTAACATTTGGTACTCTCCACACAGTGCACTTCTCGAGCTCTGTCGCCATATTTATATTTATATTTTTCGTATGGCGGTTACACACTGGTACATATATTATTAAAATAAAACCACGTTTATGCAGCTGAAAGCCAATGACAGAAAATAATTTATTTGTTTTAAGGAAGTATATATGTCAAAGACAATAATCCATACAACCTTACCAAGTAGTTTGTTTGATGTTTCATATAAACCAACATATATGTATTCGTATCGATGTCGCTGATTAGGGTTCCAGTGTGCGCTGCGAGGTTCAGAAGGAACAGTGCAGCTGCCGAGTTTGTTTTGCCAACTCGGCGCCATTACTCACCACCAGGAACACAACACCACAGCATGCAGAGCAAGTAGTGGTGTTATTACGATTGCAGTATTCTGCAAGGTGGAGAAACTACCCTAGTGCTTGTTTCAAACATGAGAAGAATGACTTTCTGCCGCGCCCGACCTCTCTAAATAATAATAATAATGTACAATAAAAGCAAATAATATAAATGAAATGAAATACAGGAAAAATATGATTAAAAACCTACCTACTAACACACTGACATAAAACACTCACACTTGGCCGTTCTCAGACCGGTGCAGTTTGCGCCAGTATGTGTTGAATTCGTCACTGAAATCACGAACCACCAACGATAAGATTTCATTTTTGGTAGCTAGTATTCTCGCCCTAAAGGCAGCAGATCTGGTTCTCAAGACGGCGAAGAAATCAGGAACTCTCGCATCGGCGAACATGCCCTTCGCACTGCAGAAATGTGGCAATTTCAGCAAAATACGAAAGGCATTATTATACTGCACCCTTAGTGCGTTGAACGAGTGCCTGGTGTACCTATTCCAAAGCTGTAATAAGTGTCCTATGAAAGGTACATAGGTAGTGTAGGTACATACAGTTCTTTGAAACTCTTATGTGAGTCGTACCTACTCACTTGCCCGGATATTTTAGGGCTGAAGTCTGTAACTGATGTACCTAACCCACACCATGTTGGTGTAGCGGTAATGGTACGATTTTGATACATACTAGATTAATTAAGGTGAGGGTGACCTCAACACGTGACATCACTAATCTGAATATTCTTTTTGACCGATAATAGCCACTCACTGCCCAGTTCAATCTCTAACGTGCGCAGTCACGCGTACATTAAATTTTAATATAACCGGCTACTGTATTAAAAATATTGATAACGTATATTTAAGAGATGTCTTAATAATTCAATCCTATGCGTTTTAGATAAGGTAAGTCGGTTGGCATTTTAAGAACGAATGACTTAATTGCCGCGCCTGAGCCGGATTGATAGATACAGTCAGGAGAGTGCATATCTACTGGCGTCAGCACGTGGCTTCTTAAATATAATTGTTTCCATATATTTATATACATTCTATGGTTTGTGATACACAATATTTTCAAGCGGTTGTGCTAGGTCGAAGTATTTTGCGTGCCTGCAAAATCTTGTCGTTTTATCTTAAAAAAATCCGTTATAGCCCGCTTTATACAAACTATATCATGGTCTGCTGGAATGGTACCTATACCGAATAAACTCACATCCGTGTACAATAAGGATCAATTTACTTTGCAAACTTTAACGATGATGTCTTGATATTGTAAACCCGAGGCTACACACGTGTGGAGGTTCACGCCACGTGTGCACACTCTAATCAATTTTCCCACTGAACAAATATGAGTTTTTATGAAGCCGCGTGCTAGCCTCTTTTATAACCTCTTTTATCGATTTTTAAGCCGAACAAAAAATGTACCATGGCTTACATGACAGATTATAATTTCTATACCTTAATAGATGTAAGAGAATGGACTCCGTCGTATTATGTAAAAGTTTTCATTGTGTCGGCTAAAATAAGTCGTTAGATAGTGGCCGCTTGGCGCGGGTCTTTTGACCGCGGAGATGCTCCGGCGAAGCCTATCTTCCGGCGAGACGGCCCGATTGTTCCGACGACTTAACATATCAATTATGTCGAACACAAAGCCAGATAAGAGGTAGAGCGACTTGAATAAAATAATTAACTGATTGGTGTTTGTATAATTCATCATCAAGTGGACGTTCGTGAGCGCTCGACCACTTAGTGCCGTTTTATCAGATAGCTCTCGTTACTATCTCGTAGCGAGGTAGCACACAATGGAACTGTAAATGCAGGGCGCCATTGTATGAGGCTTTTGAGCGTATTTATCTGGTCACGCCGATTTAGGGTATTATGACGGACGCGGAAGATAGCGTCGCTCGCAGCCTGCGAGCTGCGCCTGCGCCGCTGGTAGCGTAGCGAGCGAACCGGCTAAAGTAAACTGTCAAAACGCCTATTGTACGATGACAGTTCGATTGTCGTAAAACAAAATGAGCCGTCTTTTTATACGTTGGCTCACTCTAAATTGGTAAGTGTAAGCAGCAAAGCTTTAAGACAACAGGTTTGAGACTTTGGTTCGGGAATATCACGACCATGCGATATTAATGATTTCATGATTGCGTCAATTCTGACCGGGTTTGGGCAACATGGAGCGTCGATAATATACCGATACAGGCGACGGTCAAGTGTTAAGATCCCGTAATTTTGTGTAAATTATACCCATATCGAAGCACTGATACGGTGTTATTATTCATGTTTATGGGGAGCAAAGGTCGTATCTAATTATAATTATTATAATATGTCCAGTGGGTATATTAAGAGCGGCGATCGCCAATCGAGAGCACGGCAACAACGTTATTAATAAAACACACAAGCTGACCCGTGACCGAGCGCAGCCGCGCCGGCGACCCAGCGGTCCCCGCGGCGCAGCGGCGGCACTAGCGCCATCATTTATGTCCACTGACGGAAATTAAAGAGAAAGGAATAAAAATGTCCCGGCTAATGACGGGCCGGACCTCTCGCGGCGAATATGTAATAATCCGCCTCGGGGACACGCCGCGCCCGCTTCGACTAAATAATTTTAATTACATGTTATTGATATATTCTCTCCCGAAGCGGTCGATCTGTCGATAACGCCGCGCAATTAGCCGGTGAACTTTGACTCGACGATTTGTTGTGGGAACGGCGAAATTGGAGCCCCGAGGCGGTGCCCTGCATGCCGCTTTGTATTACTATACAGCTTTGGATTTCTGCGAACTGTAAGCCTATTCGATTGCACACATAATGAATCAGGTGTAGCTATAGTAAAATTTAACATTTACGTTAAAAGTTTACACGAAAACATTTCTATTTTAATCTACCAACATATAATGGTTTATAGTTGAGTTGTTTGGTTAAGTGCCGTAGAGCCGTGTTGTCCTACAAGTTCGCTGTTAATGGCGGGGACAGTCATGCATATTGGCTTCGGAGCGGCGGACGCTCTCGCATAATAATCATGACTCGCCCAGCACGACGCTTAAGTTATTACGCGAAAGATTGAAAGAAAATTAGCTGTCCCAGAATAAAGCCGTAAAAATTGCCTTCATAATGGGCCACGATTAAAAGGTTGGTGCTCCAATGGAAGGCTCCGTCGGAGCAAGGCCTGGCTTAAAGAGGGGGATATATGGAGGCGCGTCAGCTTCGGAACTGTTGGCCATAACTCGCGCGTCGGGTGGCCTCGCCAGCGCCGATGAAAAGCGTTTTGTCGCCAGCTGCGGCTATGAATATTTACGAGTCCTGCCCATTCCCGGGAAGCGCATCCCCAACACACCCGGAGCAGAATCTGACTCTCAAATCAAATGCGACATTCAAAACCACCCGTTGATGAATCTCGTAGACTGCGCGACTGCATATAAATTAGCATTTATGGCCATTGTCAGCGAGCCTTTTGGGTCAAATATTATTTATCGCTTAGCAATTTCTTAAGCATATATTCAACGGTATACCAGTGTGACGACATAATCGAATCGCGTATGAGCATGCCTTCATGCAACATGATCCAGTAATGATAATTGATTAAAACAGATCATAACGTTATTATAATTGATGAGGGCTTGGAGTGGCTTAAAATGTCATGGTCCACCTATCCAATATTAAAGTTCATCACCCCGTGTTCATTATAGAAAGTAATAACGACGCAGATGACTATTATCATTCTCCCAACTGCGTGTCCATTCTTCTACGATATAATTTTGATAATGTGCACGTACGTGTAGACGTTGTGTGTTTTTTTTTGACTCATGCGAATTCTTACGTTAATTATGTGAGCTAGAAAACTGTATTATTACAAAAAAACACAAAAAGAACTAGACACATAGTCAATCACAAACTATTAAAATAGCAGTTAGGCTTAAGTACTTGTCAAATCACCCTATATGGTTTGGGCATTTAGTCTGGGGTAGCTACCAACAGAAAAACTATTCTGGCTGTCTAGGTCTGAAATGAGTAAACCATCCTATCCGAATTCGTATCAAAGCTGATAATAATGCTAGTATTTAGTGTTATGGAGATGCGCCCACGACGGCATTTGCTAGCCGGGTGTCCAATCAAAACGTTATTTGTCATGCATCCGAGTCATTGTAAAGTGTTTGGCGGTGGCGTGCACAGAATTAAAGCCACATCGGCTTCTGAATGTCGATTTAATTGCCAGATAAGTCGAGCGCTCGCGCAACACTATTGAAAGATAATGGCTTAAGATGTTATGTAGGTTATTTGAGATCCCAGATTGCGTGCGTCAGTACCGAGCACTCATATAAAACATTGTACTCGTGTTGGTTTTATTAAATCGACGTTAGCACGGATTGATTCGACGGTATTGTATGACGCAGTAGATTTACGAGGGGCGTTATCTTTGCATATTTAAGATAACTGGGTGTTGTTGCAAACTGCAATAAGCAATAATCCGCAGCAGTGATAATTTCAAATGGTAGTCCGGCGGTGATCTTGAGTGGGCGCCTAAACAGTACAGGCCCTCATAAACCGACGGGTATGCTAATGTAGGAGGCACACTATCCGCTCTCTATATTATTCTCGACCTGAACTGACAGATGGTACAAGCTCGCTGAAAGCCGTCTATAAAAGTGTCGCTTGTATCAGAACAGAATCGTTGCCGCTTTCAATGATTTAAAGCCTATTTGACTGATAAATTATGTATGTGTAGGAGAGCAATGGAGACTTATTTTTAAAAATCTTACACGTGTATTTTGATGTCATGAGAATGATGAACACATCTGAATTTTGCAAGGCAATGGGTTATTTTCCCCGTTACATTTTGTGCCATTAATATTATTAAGGTGTAGGTACAGATATATTTATTTCAAAGCAGTATGTTTCAGTTTAGCTGGGATTCTACACGTAGATATATTTTGGAAGCGTTACAAGATATGCTGAAACGCTATATTTGGGCGAGTGCACGCGCCCACGCTACCCTGACGTGTGATTTATCAAACGAGTTCGACTTGTCATTGATTCCTGACAAATCAGAGGCGGCTCGAAGCTTACACGATAGAACGGAGGCATATTTCGTCACGGATCTGCTGATATTTCACCAGGGCAGTAAATCGCCACGAGGCTCACGGCTCGGCGGATAAATCACGGCAGTGGGCGGCGCTCCCGGCGCTGCCCGGCTAAATAACTGCTACCGTTTACCTGCCTCAGATCATCTGATACTTGATTTAATATTGCTGCAGGAAACCCTATATTGAATCAATTTTGCAAATACCAAGGTTTGGTATGCATGCTGGAAACAGGTTGGTGCGACTAAGATGTTCTTAATGTTTTCTGCGTTTAAACAAAAACTGGCTACTTTTTAATAAGTTTGTATAGTTATCTGTAAATCATTTAAGCATGCGTTGTTTTCACGCCGTCTAGTTTACCCTTCCTGCAGATGTAAAAATTGGACTTCTCTAATATATGACTCTTTAGATATTTATGCTATTCAGATAGCTTGATCCTATGTATGTAAGGTTGATAAATGAGTTCAGATACAATACACCATTAGTCATCGCAATTCGCAATTAGTCTATCGTCGTACTTATATCCGTCATGCTACTAAAAGGTTCTAGTCCGTATGCAAATCATAAGTCGTTCGGTACCTATATACATAAAAAAACCTTTCCCTTCGGCACGCGAGTGATTCCAACATACATGAGCCGTCTTTTTAATTTTAATATGATAAGAAATATTTTCTCAACAGCGCATCTATAAGCATATTCAAAAGTTCTAGCTAACTTGCATTTGTCTCTATCATTCAACGCCACGAATCCTCAAATTAATAAGAATAAGAATACTTTATTGATCTCATGTAGACATACACTCGCGAGCAAAAGTATCGAATCACTTTGCATTTTTTCATGTGCACACAATATCTTTGTAAATCAGATTTTTCTAAATTACTTAAAAAAGAAATTTTTATTTATTTATTATAGCCTTTATTTAACGACTTTTTACAAAAAAACTTATTTAAATAGGTAAGTATATTAGACATCGACACTGTCGTCTTGCCTTCCGGCATAGGCCTCCTCTAAAGATTTCCATCCTTTTTGATCTACCTACAGCTTTTCTTCTCCATATGTTTCCTCCTATTTAGTCTAAGGTCATCCTCCCATCTCCGTACCTACTAAAAAGTATCTAGGAAAAAGGAAAAGAGGTAGACACCTCTTTTCCTTTTTCCTTCTCTTGGGTACCATTCTGATATTTGCTTTGTCCATTTATCTTTTTTGTCTCTGAATATCACATATTCTGAGACAAAAAAGTAATTATGTTACTCGAAATATTAGCTCAATATACTGGCTCAGGATTTTTCAGATTATGGGCAATTTCCCGGTTTGTGAGCCTTGACGCGTTACGACGTGCATGAGTTGCACTACCCTTGACCCCTATATAACGGAGGTAGAGGGGGGTTTCTTATCAGTCAGTCACTTATTAGAAGTCGAACGGTGCACATCTCCGCATATTATCCTATGAAGAACACCTCGACAAAATGGAAGCCACTGAAGCTCAAGTCACCGTAATCATCCAGCTCCTGCAAGAAGGGGGTAGTCAACGTTCAGTAGCTGCCGAGGTGAAACTGAGCCAATCTACCGTTAGTAAACTTTACCAGAGGTTTCAGCAAACTGGAGCTATTACTTCAAGACCAAGAAGCGACGCAGAAGGTGCACATCAGAGAGGGATGACCGCTTCATTGTCTCAACATCTCTCCGACATCGCCACCAGACAGGAGTTACCATCCAGCAGCATCTGCGTGAGGTGCGAGGAGTGGCTGCCAGCGAGTGGACAGTGAGAAGAAGACTCAAGGCAGCGAATTTGATACCCAGGAGGCCTGTGGCGGGCCCAGGTTGCTGGTGCGGCACCGTACAGCCCGAAGAGCATTTGCAGAAATTCATAAGAATTGGACCCTTAAGCAATGGACCCTAATTTTCTTCTCGGACGAGTGCAGAATGTGTCTGAATGGCTGCGTCCGAAGGGGAAGAGTACAAGAGATCAGCAGAACGATATGCTCAGTGTTGCTTCTCCGAAAAAGTCGCCTACGGAGGTGGCTCTGTTATGTTTTGGGGGGGCATCTCGTACGACGCGCGGACTGAGCTGGTTTTCGTGCCTGGCGGTGGTCGTGGCGGTGGATTGACTGCTGTCAGGTACGAAACGGAGATTCTGGAAGAACATGTTGTCCCTTATGCTGGTATTTTTGATGAGGGAATCATGCTTTTGCAGGATAATGCCCCTTGTCATACCGCAAGGGTCACCACTGCCTACCTCCGCTACCTATTTTTTATGTGTATAATTTTTCATTATTACAAAAAAAACAAAAAAAAAATAATTTATATAAAATAAATTGCTTTTTTTAAGGCTAGAAATAAGGATATTATTAGTGGTATGTTGTAGTTAAAAAAAATTGCCACAGTTTGTCTGGAGGAGTCCAAACTTGGTATGTTTCGAAAATTATTTTTGTGTCAATTAAAAAAAAATGGCTGAAATGTAACGCTATGGTATATTTTTAGAATCGCCTCAAAATGCCCTTTCATTAGATACCACACACGATGGGTTTTTTTTTCATACAAAATATAAAATGTCTTGGCACTTAGGGAATTTTTTTTAGGAACTGCGGGTCAAAAAAAATGTTTTGACCTCTAGTATGCGTGTGCCAAATGGCTAAACTGTAGATCGATTTGCGGTTTTTCTTTGAAATTGGGCTTGTACGGCAAGCTGGAGCTGGATGTAATGTACGTACTCATGTTATAGTGCGATCGTAAGCACGCTAGCCAGTTGCGAGCAGGGATGGCATAAGAGTGCGACGCGGGCGCAGCAGCACTGATTCACAACGATTACTTTACTTTTTTGACATCTCAACTCAAAAGAAAGTCTGGCCTCCGATTACGAATAGTTGTTACGGATCTTGGGGTCAAGATATACTAGAGTTAGCGAGGAGTCGGTACAGGTTATGAACAGTACAGCGCAGGCGCGCCTTATAAATCAGCGCCGCTCGCGCCGGCCCGCTCGCCGATTAATCGCAGCGAGCTCTACACAAATCAAAATGTAAATGGATATAGTATGTTAAGTGCACCGAGCCTAGTAATAATGATGTTAGCATTAGGCATATTAATTGGTTGGATTGGCGCTATCTCTTCGACGGCCAACCGCGCACGCTATTAGGTATTGTGGACAATTTTGTAAGCATTGACAACCGGGGGCGAAATACGAGTTGTTTTACGGCGGGATCAGACTAAAACGTTCTACACTTACGGTTGATTTTTTGTGAAGAAATGTTGACAATCGTTCATCAGCACATGACTGAATGCGAGTTCAGTCGCTTGGTCTAAATGCCCCATTACAGAGAAATAATAAATGAGTAAAACAAAATATTCACCAAAAAAAAAATGTTAGGTTAGATTAGGTTAGCTTTTTTCACAGTTATCCACTACTCACTGAGAGGCTTCCAATAAGCCCAATTGTAACAGGTGTATCTTTTGTAGTTAGGAGTTGCAACTTGCAACCATTTTCTGTCTCCAACTGTCCATCATCAGATCAGCTCGGTGTTGCCATAATATTGCGTTTTCACTAAACTAACATAGTTCTCTCATAGCGAACTCTCAAATTTTACTGCAGTAAGTCATTAAAAGAGGATCAATTTGTAGCCATGTCTTCAAGATTGGCGATGGCCTGAGTTACAAAAAGCAATGTCAAATTTCTGGTAATATATGGACGATTTTCTAAATCGCGAAAAAAGTAGTACTAGACTACCTACCTTACAAAAACGTGATTAAGTAGGTATATTTCATTCGCGCCGTTTTTCGTGAATTTACCTGTCTATAACCTGTAAGATTTTTAAAGATGTGCATCAGCATATAACTTTACGTAAACAGTCTATAAAGTTAACATTAACGACGAAGACAAAACTGAACAAAATCGAAACGAGCCAAACGAATAACGTCGGTTTGTGGCAAGTTCAAAAGGCCCGCTTCCTAAATACGGCATTAAACAGAATAACATGGTTGTTGTACCGCGGAATCATTATGGTTCGAAGGCTCATTGAAATGAAGAACCGGATCCCTAATGAAGGCCGCAAAATCAAATCGACATCGATTTCAGTGAATGCAGCATTTATGGTGCCTCTACACGTTCAGTCTAGAATGTTTGGATTGCGATCCCTGACTTCAGTTACGTACGATGGTGTCGATTAGTTGTGCGATGCGATGTACAGGCATACATTTAACGCAGTTTACGTAACAACCTGTTTATTTACGAAAATCTTTAAAACATCCTGAGAGCCAAAAAAAATTAACGGGACTAAAAGTGAAGGGCGAAAAGTTACCTTTCTGTTCCATAATGTACAGGAGCCTAATTTTGGCTTTGTTCATATGCCTTTAGCTTTAGCCTGTAACTAGACCACGTAGCAGGAGTCTTGGCAATAGCGATGACTGTAGTGTTTTTTATCCCGATATCATTATTTGTTAACCAAAGCCCGTATATTAATTTGATAATGAACGAATTACGACACCAGATTACAGTTAACATTATTTCGTTAACGAATTGCAATGTCGAGATGAATGTCCTGACAGATATCGCTATTGCCACGACTCACGGCACGTAACAATACCAATAACTTAATACTCCCATGTGGATTAGAAAATACAAATTAGCACTTAAATACAAGTTTCACTCAAATGATACTCATTTAGAGTTTACCGAAAAAACTGGAAGAACGAATGAACGAACCAAACGAAGATCAAGTGCAGATTATGGAACGCGATCCAGATTGAAGGTTAGGTGGGGTTTATATTATTGACTGTATGCGTTTAGTGTCTGCGGCGGACAGGAGCGGGCGGCGCACGCGCCCTTCCGCTGCTTATTCCTAACGCTTACCATCAACTTAAAGGCAAACCAGTACACAACTGACCTCTGATTATGCACATTTGTTAGGAACTTCCGATTCAAGATATATTAGGGATGAAAGGTGAGGTGAGTTGAGACAGATTGTGAATAGCATAGCTGCTGCCCTAACGAACCGACTCGCCGTCTACTTAATTGACTCCTCCGCTCTGCGACCACTCGGCGCTTCCAATGAAGCCTTGCCATCATTATGTTAAAATCTCCTTAACCAAACCATGCAATGTTGTAATACCCAACGCTTTTACGAATTAATTATAGTAACTATGTTCCGACTTTCGCATAAAAGTAATAGGAGATCTCATGCTTGTTTAAGATGTAATAGTTAATCATACTGTTTAAGAAATACGGATGGGAACATCTGGTATAATAAAACCAATCGCTAATACTGCATGGGAGAATGTTTTGGTCCAATTACTAAGCTGGCGTAATGAGGGGGAACGATAAACAACTCTATTATTGACATACTTACTTCGCCGGCCGATGTATGTTTTTCAGACAGTAAAATAGTAGGCTATCGAACCATTTATTTAGTATAGAGCTTGAGGTAGGTATTGTTATAGTAATATTTAATGGTAGTATAGGTATAATCCCCAATAATGTTTTATTTGTCTCTGGCTCTCTGGTATTTTATATCTATCAACAGAAAGAAGATAACTAATCGCGGGAAAAGTGTCTCGAATAGGTATCTTGAATTAATTAATTGTTTAGGGTTATAATTGAGTCGTCAATATTGACTATTGGTTATGTTATGTCGAACATATTCTCTGGAATTACATACATTATTGAATGTCAGCTTATTACGGTTCCGTACCAAAGTGATAAAAATATTTATGGTGCGGCTCTGTCTGTCCGTCTGTCACAGATGAAACATTCTAAGTCTAGTACCTACTTAAGCGAGGTATCATATGAAGGATTTGCACATTCTGAAACAGCGTTTAATTTTCCCGTTCGGACTTGCAATCTCAATTACATCTTTGTTAAGCTTTTAACATATGTGACGTCTATAGACGTTGTTTGACCGAACGTGTTAATAAAGGAATACATTGACTAACATACCATTCTCCCCTTATCTCCGAAGTTTACAAAGTGAAATAATTTAAATCATTACATAATGATGATTAAGATTAATAAAAATATTGCAAGAAGAAACCCCTTTCTTTGATTGAATATTGAAGGATTATCTATGTCTCTATTTCGGTTTTTTTATCATGAAAATCCTTTACAACCTATGTTTGGATGGAACTCTCGGTACGCGAGTCTGACTCGTACTTGACCGTTTTTCAATGGCAATAAACATCGACCGTTGGAGTGAAGACATCAGAGAGTTGATGGAAAATCTGAGAAACAAGTGCCGGTGCATTGGCGACGCGGCGACGACGCCGATTAAACTAATAGTTCAGATAACTCACACGATCGTGGCCTACACACCGAGTACCAGCCATTCTTATACCCGACCGACCATGGGTGGCGAACGTCTCTTTTGATGTCTTTATTAATTCGATTGACGTTGATGTTTATCAATTAATTAACATCAAAATCTTTATCTACTGAGGGTGATAAACATCGCGTATTCAATAAAGAGTCGTATTTGTTTTGAGTGTTGATTAGACCCACGGGGTATGTGGAAATTAGTGGGCAAGTGCGTGGAATGAGTCGTCGATCATCGGCTATTACCGCGTAAACATCCAGTGGGCACGCAACGCCGGTTCTACTGCGCGACGCGAGGGAACGTAACACCAAGCGGACAAAGAGTTGAAAACGCAGAATGAATGCATTCCTGATAATAGATTTACATTTTCGAAATGTACATCAAAACGAATATTTAGTAAGTATTTGTTTTATTTCGTTTAATTTACCTCTGTTTTTCTATTCTATACTATTTCTGGTGAGCAATAAAGAATATTTGTAGTGTGGTTGTATAATTTGCTAATGTTTCATTTCCAAAGAACAAGACTGGAATATGAAGCTTCAAAACATCAAACTCTAAAGTTTATTCCGTTAGGTTTGTATTATATCAGCATGCCACACAGCTATTTAGGAGATGGACAAGTCTGTGATCAGTTACTGCATAGTGCATACATATATCACTACGGAATCTACCTATGTCGTTATTTTGCGAATGATGGAAAATTAACCGTCTTCAAAAAAGGAGGAGGTTATATGACGGGTGCATTACTGGTCGTTCCAAGAGGCTCATACAACGAGTGCAGAACGCATGTGCTCGTTTTTGTTTCCGAGTCCCTCCCCAGTCCCACATCACTCCATACTTGAACGCCGCTAACTTGCTTAACATGTCTGCACGCCGACGCCTGCACCTTGCCACTCTGCTTGTCGGGGTGGTAAGGCACGAAACCCCATCTTACCTTTTTCATAAACTGGTATGGTCAAAAAGTGCGTGCAGATTCAAGGCAATGGCCATAATACCTATGCACCGAACCACGGCTTTCCGAGGTAGCTTCAAGTTCGCGGCGTCTAAGTGCTGGATTGATATCCGTTCCCCTATCCAAGGGGCGCTTAGCAGATACACCTTTAAGCGTAAGCTTAAAGGCTATTTGTTGACGCTCCAAAAATCTTTTCTCAAACATGCAATGAAATGTCGTCATTCCGTGCGTTATAACAGGCTTCAAAGTATCACGTTTCGGGCGGAACAATTTGAGGGAAATGTAAAGGAATTTCATACAAAATTGAAGGCCTAGGCCGGGAAGTAATTTTTTTTGCAATTTTCATTCCATAATTTGTGGCACAGCATCACGGCGTTCAGCCATGAAAATTTGTTTGATTTTTTGAAGTTTTATTTATTTATTTCATTGCATGTTTAAGAAAAGCACTATACATGCCTGGCCATGAAAAGGGCTTGCCGGCTTCGCATTTTTCCTACGGTCGGCCGTCTATACTACTCAACCGGCAGGACCTTCTTTCCCGGCGTCTGCAGTAATGTACTATAATCCTAATCCTGCACTTTTGACAGCAAAAAATATGCCAGTTGCAAATTTTTATCCAGTTTTTGTTTTAAGTTTAAAAGTAAAATTTACTTTAATGTGTAACGTAGTTATTATTTTATTGAAGCTGCATTGTAGGTAGTGCGAACAGTCGCCATCACATACATCGGAGCAAACAAGCAGCTCACAAACATCGGAACACACCTCTATTTTCAAGGCATTAGGGTGCATGTGCCGATATTTTTGAACACCTATAGTGTACCGATGTATGTGATGGCGACTGTACATATGTACTATCTCACTATGTATTTATGTTTATTTTTCTCTCGCCTTTTACAATTATATAGTTGTGTAATTATAATTGTATGACGTGCTGGCACGCATGTAGTGATTTCAGTATTTTCTATTATAATTCGTGTATGTACCTTCGGAAATCGCAATTTTGGTGAAGTGGAACTGATACTGAAGACCACAGATGACTTATGGAACTCCTCAAAGTTCGTCAAAGATTCTGACATGATTCCGTTGAAGTAGCAACTCATGAAGTGGTAATTCTCAGATCGTTTAGGAATCGACGGAACTCCTCAAATATTATCAGCCCACAGATAGCGACTTGGGTTTTTTCGGTAATAATCAACGCATTTGCTCTCTGAAAGCAGTGCATGTGGTAAATTGGAAAGGAAATGTGGAAATGTTCATGTACCTATGTGGCTTGGCGAAGTACTGAATTGAAGTTGGTTTAAACTTTGTTTTTAAAGTAATTATTCAGGGAACATAGAATACATTCCTAAGATCGGCAGGTAAGCGTTTGTAATAAGCGTAACCGATATAAGAAACGTCGATAAGTACTAGGTAGTCACATTATTCGTGTAAAAACGCTATGTCCAATTACTTAAGGGTTAGCACGTAGTAGTAGAAGTACCAATTCCCTGTAGGCAAAGTAAGTTTAATCCGCAGGGCCTAGGCCCACCGCCCGCGCCGCTCTTTGCCGCGCGTTGTAGATGCGAGGCGATAAGACTGCCGCTGGATATACATCGTCGTGTACGGTTAATTGATCACTTAATTATTTTGCATGTCCACCTAAAAGTTTCCAATTAAATCTTACTATTATTCTAATAGATAAATAAGAAATGCTCGTTTAATTAATTGCAGGCAACTTTTTAGAATCGAAATGTAATTTACTTTATTCAAATGAGATGTGTCGGTAAAGTGGCTTTAGTTGTGTGCTATTATTATTTCTCGTGCTTTATTGGAGTTTCGTGTTCATTAGGCCGGGGTGTGGTGTTGATAGCTTATTTAAATGAAGTTTAAAGAGGTTTAGTGGCGGCGTTAGCGTTGATTTATATCTGGAGAGTTGTGGAGGACATAAAGGTTTGATGGTATCGGGGGTTTGTCGCCAGGAAACGATCGCGGGCCGCATGATGCCGGCCGGCCGCGCCTGCGCGCTTGTTCTCGCGCCGCGATGTGCGCACCTCACCTTAGAAACGCGATATTTTAGCGACAGCCTACATGATTAATTTATGGCTTTGAAGCTATATTTCTGAACAAAGTCCGAGCTAAATCCGATTTAATGCGAAGATAAGATGATTTATAATAGTACGTAGATAGATATATTCTATACGCTGCTGATTTGTTCTTATTGTTCAAATCTAACCAATGTTACTAAATGAGTGAAATATAAGGGGTTGGTTTTTATTCCTGAAATATTGGTATACTATTTCATCTAACCTCATCAATTAGTGAGGTTATGAAAAAGTTTGGGTCTATGGCGTAGTAAATTTCTGTTGCTGGCATTATTTTCTTTAGTGAAATATAGGGGAAGTCCGGGTATAGTGAACACCTATACCTTTGACTGACATAACAAAAAAGTAGTGGCGTTATTAGGGCTGTGGTCTTTTGTAAGGAGGAGGTACCTACTTCCCCAGTTCGGCTGCTCTAAATATGAGCACTGAACACTACGAAACTTTCCATAGGTACAATCAAATTTTAACGGAAGTGACTTACGATTACCGATAGTTAGGAACAACAAACTGTGGTTATGATGTTTATGTTGGTAGGATATTCTCGTTCTTCTAAAATTTTACAGCAGATTTTGCGATGTGTCTGCTCAAATATCAGTTAGCGGCGTTGCGGGTGGGCGTTTTCACTAAAATATGCGACTTTTAATTTTTTTCTCAGAGTTTAGATTGTTTTAGTTTTTCCGGTTCAGAATCATGAGCACTCTTGATCCCGATAAAGAAAAAAAGTGTCCCCAATTTTTCATAGGTAATTTTTTTAGGATTCCACTATGTCACGGTCATCAGGACAGAATGTATGAAAAAAACGTCACATAGTGGAATAAAAAACTGGGGACACTTTTTTATTTATCTGTATTAAGAGTGCCCATGATTCTGAACAGGAATAACTAAAAAAATCTAAATTCTGAGAAAAAAAGGAAAAGTCGCACATTTGAGTGAAAAAGCCCGGGTACATACCTCTTTTTGGTGAGCAATTTGTTGTGATGATATCCGACCATCGCGACGGTGATCCATCGCGAAATTGTCGTCATTTTATTCGACTTTCATTACTTAACTTTCCGTAGCCTTTTAGGGAATAACTATCTATGTTCAAATGTCTTAAAAGGATCTTTAATTGCAAAGTTGATGAGGAAATGTAATAAATTGAAAAGGAAATGACTGCTTGCTGAAAATCTTACGTTCTCCTGGCTTTCATAAAATAGTACACACAACGGGCGGTAATAGAAGAAGTCTCTGATCGCATATTAATCGCTTTTGACTTCGGGCGACAAATACCTGCGATCTGAGGTATTTTGTGTTTTACCGACCTAACACCTAGGTATATGTAATGTAGTATGTAGTACAAATTATCGATTTGGGATAGTGCACGGAAACGGTCTACCTAAACGTGATGCTCGCACAGTTCGCCCACGTTGAGGAAGCAGCAGCACGACTTTAGCATATTCCATTACATATTTACAGCTTCTGTAAAGTAACGAGTATTACTTGTTAGACATTAATAGCTCCTTAACGCCCAACAAAGCGTTTATAATTTAAACATAAGCTACGTTAATTATTAGCATTGTAACCTCTTCGTGAGGTCAGCGGTCGGACCATTAATTTTTAGTTAATTTGTAATTTTCCCAGTAACGAGTCCTGCGTCGGCTGTTTAATGCAAATGAACCTATTCTCGATCATTAGTTTATACACGTTCTACTAACGTTACTTTTTGTTAATTAATCCCGAGATCTAACACTATAGCGGCCACTAATGTTTAATTATTATTCACACGCCGTCGAATAAAATGCATTTAAAATAAAACATAGGAAAGCAATCGAGTGAATGAATTCTAGTGGCTTCGAATGTGGGATAATGTCACTGTTTCATGTGGCTGCGTTTAGTAATGTTTGTGTAGAGTGAACTGTGGGTCAATCAAACTCTTACGTGTCGCGTTCCAATTTGACGTCACGGTGTTTCGCGCGTTCTTTTTGACACGTTAAGCCTCGTATTACCCCTTTCACCGCTAAACACGACACTTAATGTGTAAGTGCGCTACATGCGATTTTCGCTACATATGGTCATTATCATAAGCAGCTACGGACTACGACGTAGTGCTACCAGCGTAGCTAAGCAGTGAATTAAATTCCTTTTTAAATACGGAGACAGAATGTACGTGTTTCAGAAACAAAATCAACATGCTTGCTGAGACACTAGAAAATGTTGCGGTAAACACTATTGTTTATCGCCATATTTCTGTGCTCCTCGCAGGACAAGCGAAGCAAACGGGAGCAAGCGAAACAATTTAGTTTGCACTTTTTTGTATCCTCTACCTATTGTATTTCAATTTCATACTCATGTGGTCTAATGCAAGCACGCAAGTGGAAGTGCAAAAAGTCACTTTTGATGAACTAATTAATTATTACTTTTTTGGGTGTAACTAATTTATTTAGCGCACTACCTTATAGGTATGGAATGAAACATACGCAACCACTAAGGTACCGTCGCCTAATAACCTTATTTTCAAAGCCATTCATAGGACTGCTAATGATTTATTTAACAAACGAAATATTTAATAAAACTTTAATGTTATTTGCGTTAGAACAGAAAAAAACCCATTTAAAAAAAGTTGCTAGTGGCATCTTAGGCACCCGGTTGCCTAATAAGGCCCATTATAAATTATTTAAAACAATCGTTAAATTAATGTTTGAACATTACTATCGTCTAGAACTAGTCGTAATTTTTTTTTTATTAAATTGATTTAATAAAATATTGAACCTATCCCAAAATTATCTTAGGAGTACCTATGAAAATTAAAAATTGCTATAATACGACAACACCTTTTTAAATAAGAAAAGAAAACACAGTAATGTGTGAGATTCTTTTTATCAGTCATAGTAGTTTTAGTTTCAGTTCCCAGTTTCCAGTTCTTTATTCTAACATTTTTTTTGACATACTTTTAGTTAGGGATATTACCTACATATACAGTGGGCGTCATTAGGGGACTCTTACTTCAGCTCAATTTAGTGTCGTAAAAATACGTAAATACATTTAAAATAACAGTATTTACTATTTACCTATAATTGGATGTTAAACAGATTAAACACCTAATTTCACAAAAAATACTGACTAAATTTACGTTATTTTTGAAAATTTTGGATGATATGTAAAGGTTGGAAAATAATAAAACGTACAATATTTTAACACGACACAGCAAACTGTATTTTTTTAAAAATGGCTGCGTGATTGGGTAAAAACTGAAATGCACGTTTGTTTGTGATCTTAAACGAATGTGCTCACGAAATTTGCAGTAGGTAAATAGTTTGGAAAACCATAACTGCGAGTTTTTAAAGCCCATCCTTGGTGCACCTACCTTACTAGAAATAAACCCATGCATCCAAAACATTGTTTCTCAGTTCGTCCACACCATGTAAGCTGTTTTTTTTTCTGTAAACATCTACACGCTTCAGAAACAGTTTATCCGAAACATTGTTCAAAATAAATACGAGGCTTTAGCTCGGTTCGCGCGCGAAACAAATTCATATCGAATTGTAATGGGAAATGCAAGTCTCCGAGCGGCCTCCAGAGCTACTCGTAATAACAGGATTATTTAACTAAGGCACTGTTTCTCAGCAATTTGTGTAAAATGTTTATCTTATACGCGTTTGTTAACACATGCTATTTATCGAGTCCACTTCCATAGTCTTCGCGAGTTTATTGCTATGTTTTTGTTAAATACAACGAAAATGTATTTAATTCAATTTGTACCTACCTATACTTATATAAGTAGACCAGTCGAGTTCTCCAATATCTGTACAGACAACCGTTCAAAAATATATATACACAGTCTTTATTGTTACTGACATAAGACTCATGTGTAGATATTTTTGAAAGGCTGTCTGTATAGATATTGGAGAACTCGACTGTACCAACAACCATCACACATATTTGCCTACTTAACCCTATATATTATTTATTAACAATAACAATATTCTAGAAACTAAACTACTTATGAAAGATACATAACTTAAATATAAAACTAAAACTACCTAAAATTAAAATTACTTAAGCTAAAAATTAAAAATACCTATCAAAGTTTGGTGCCGTTGGTAGGGTACCCATCACGCAGCCATCACCACGCCAAATGCGACGAATTCGTATTGGGCGCCGAGACAGCTGTATTTGGCAACTTAACGCTTGAATATATCTATAATGATTAATGATTCATACTAGTGGATCGACTATTATTATGTACGATACATAAGACCGTATCGGAAAGAAAGTAGACAACTTTAGGCATCTCTAAAAACTGGTACGTACATAAAATCGGCATATTTTTTTTTAAATAACGAACTATATCCTTTTATTTTAATTGCAACAAAAAGCAATTACTACTTTTGTCAAACTGTCAACATGGGGCGAATTAGCTTCATCATATCAGCCGAAAGACGTCCACTGCTGGACATAGGCCTCCCCCAAAGAGTTCCAAAGTGACCGGTCCTGCGCCACCCGCATCCAGTGGACTCCCGGCGACCTTTACCAGGTCATTAGTCCACCTTGTGGGGGGGGGGGGGGCTACCAACGCCGCGCCTTCCGGTACGTGGTCGCCACTCGAGAACCTTTCCGCCCCAACGGCCATCAGTTCTACGTGCAATGTGCCCCGCCCACTGCCACTTAAGTACGATTCGGAGGGCTATATCGGTTACCTTGGTTCTGCTGCGGATAGCCTCATTTCTGATGCGATCACGCCGAGAAACTCCCAACATAGCCCTCTCCATTGCCCTTTGGGTGACTTTGAGCCTTCTTATGAGGCCCATTGTAAGCGACCACGTTTCAGTGGCATATGTCATCACTGGCAACACACACTGGAATTAGCTTACACGTTCGTAAAAATATTTTGGACGATTGGTGCAAAATAAAAGGTTACGATTAGAAAACTGGTTAAAAAATGACAATTAGAAAACTGGTTAAAAAGTACGATTTGAGTCCCGCGGGCATGCACAAGATAATAAATAAATTTGGTGACTTCTGTACTCTCCAAGATTTGCCTAAATCTGGAAGTAAACCGGGGACAACCGACTTCGCATTAGAAAAGAAAGTCGTAAGAATGTTTAAACAAAATCCGTCCCTTTCAATTCGAGATGCGGCAAAAATAGCCAAAACTTCTTCGGCTATGATACAAAGAATCAAACTAAGATGCAACCTAAAAACCTATAAAAAACTAAAACAACCAAAACGAGATGCAAATCAAACAATAGCTGTCAGAAAACTGGCAAGGAAATTATACGACCGTATATTGACCAAGAAAAATCAGTGCATTATAATGGATGACGAGACCTATTGCAAATTGGACTTTAAAGCCTTACCAGGACCTCAATTTATTACGGTACCGGCTTATATAAGGTTACTCGAAAACATAAGGCCATCAACATCGAAAAATTCGGCAAAAAAGTATTAGTTTGGCAAGCGATTTTTCAATGCGGTATGCGATCGCAATCCTTCTTCACTACAGGGACTTTGAACGCTACGGTATACCGTGACGAGTGCTTACAGAAAAAATTACTACCACTAATAAAGAAGTACAGGACTAACACTTTATTTTGGCCAGACTTGGCTTCTTGTCATTACTCTAAAACAACGAAAGAGTGGTATAAAGCCGATAAGGTAGAAGTAGTGGATAAGGAGATGAATCCTCCCAATTGCCCAGAAGTTCACCCAATTGAGCGATATTGGGCTATCATGAAACGACACCTCTTAAAAAAACGGCAGAGCTGCCACCTCAGTAGACAACTTAAAAAAAAAGTGGAACAGGGCAACATCAAATGTGTCAAAAGTGATCGTCCAGAATTGAATGAGACACATCAAAAAGAAAGTTAGGTTGCAGGCAAAATAGATATAATACGACGAATTCATTCAAAACAGTTTTTTATAAAGACCTTATTTTTCAGTTTCTTTTTGTTTCATTATCAGTTTTCACACATAATAAAAATAATACCATTTTGAAGTTGTCTACTTTCTTTCCAAAACTAGCCATCTAATTCGAATGACGGTGCTAACACCTTGTGCCTTAAAAACAAAATGGAGTGTTAATTTATTAAATAAGTAGTAATTTGATATGCATTTGTTAACCTTATTGTTATGTTCACTGCGAACCTATATTCTACGTAGGACGTCAATACCATTGCGTTTACTTGTCCGAATCATCTGAAGGCGCTATAGGTTCAGCGAAGTGAAGCGAACATAGTTTTTGAAACAATATAATGCGTCTGTTTATAATAATGAAATGAAATGAAAGTTTATTCACGAACATATGGTAAGTTCAGTAGATGTTATAAGTTGTTGTTGTATTTTTTTCTATCGAGCGAAAATTGCTTAATCGTGTTTCGAATCATCAGTGATTCGAAACACGATTAAGCAATTTTCGCTCGATAGAAAAAAATCACGAACATAGGTCTAAAACATATTAAAATTCACTTAAAACATTCGTAGCGAATTATGCACAATAGCTAAACGTATTAACATTGGTTCTAAAAATCGGCAATATCATGTTTGAGGGAACTTAATAAAATAATAAATAATAAAATAAAAATCATTTATTTCAGACTAAAGTCCATAGCTTAGTGACTAACTTAGTGATTACTTTTTTATTTATTTAAACGCACAAAAAATTAAAATTAAAAAACATGATATCCGCGCTTCCAAACACGCACTTCCATCTCGCTCACGCTTATGCTCAGCGAGATGGAGAGAAGACCATGATACTATAGCGCCTTAATACATACATTTTCCGGTGAACTAGACGTCTGCATACAATCTAGACACGCGGCAGCGTGTCAAGCCAAGTTCAAGCAAAGGAACTGGCTAGCCAGCGCCGAGTGTAATATTACACGAACCACTTGGTGCCACTTTTGACCCTTCTATAACTCAAAACCTCTTTAACGTAAACACATAAAACTACGTGTGTTTAATTATATCCATAAGGACATCTAGGAGCCCAAATTTCATGAAGCTAGCTCAAACGGTTATAAAGATATGAAGGTCAAAAAGTCTTAAACTTTAGCACTGACTGACTGACTGACATAAGTATGTAGTACCTAAACCTAACTTACTTCCAGATGACCTAGAAGGATGAAAATTGGAATCCAGCTCGGTAATTGTATGTACCTAAGCGTATCTGCTTGTAACGGTTCCAACGCTACAATTTAAAAAAAATGTATGGGGACCCCCCCTATTTTTTTTATTTTTATACTTTTAAAAATAAAAAAAACAAGAAAATAGGGGGGGTCCCCATACATTTTTTTTTATTGCAGCGTTGGAGCCGTTACAAGCAGATATTTGAAGCTATCACAATATATGTATGAATTATTATATTTGCTATATAATAGAAATATAAAAATAAAGTCAAGTCAAAAAATAAGTGGTGTTTCCATACAAAAAACTTAAATACGCGCTAAACAAACGGTGTGTCGTCGGCGGCGCGCGGCGCGCGGCACCACATAATTCTTAAAAAATAAAACCATGCAGCGGAAACGCAAGAAAAAACTTTAAATCTCAATACCTGCATAGTTTTCTTTACAAAAAGTAATGATATCCCACCAAAAACATAAATGTTAAAAAGGAGAGCCAAGTTCAATACAAAAATTATGCTTGGCTGTGGGCTTCGCCGCAAAAAGAATGGAGATCTAAATGAGTGCCAAGTTGTATGCAAAATCCAAACGTGTATTTATAGGAACAAAATAACATTATGAACAAGTATTAAACTCTGTGTCTTTGCTTTATTGGATACCTATAACAATTGTTGTTATTTAAAATGTGAGATCTTAAAGTAAGTTAGATTTGACTTGGCCAGTTTTTATCAGAATTAAAAAATATATACTTATGTTGAATAACTTTATAAAATGACCGATGTAATGAAAACTGGCCAAGTCAAGTCTAACTTACTTTAAGATCTCACATTTTTAAATAACAACAATTGTTATAGGTATCCAATAAAGCAAAGACATAGAGTTTAATACTTATTCATAATGTTATTTTGTTCCTATAAATACATATTTGGATTTTGCATACAACTTGGCACTCATTTAGATCTCCATTCTTTTTGCGGCGAAGCCCACAGCCAAACTTAATGTTTGTATTGAACTTGGCTCTCCTTTTTTACATTTATGTTTTTGGTGGGATATTATCTACGTAGGTTGTAAGACTACAATATTTGGTAAATTTTTATTGAATATAAAACATCTGATCAAACATGGTATCCTACAGAATACAATAAGCACTCGTGGTTACGTCATCCTATTTCAGTACTCCAGTGTCTTGTATACCTACTATATATATTATCGTTTATGGTCATATTATGTGCCCCGAGATCCTATATCCCATACCAGGAGAGAACATGTCTTCGTCTACAGCTCGTGCACGCCACCCGCCGCCTCAACATTATCAATAAAAGTTTCCAACTCAATTTATCTTATCACACGGTAGTATCGAGCGTAGTTTCCACAATGAACGACGTGCCGATAACTCCCAATTTCTAATCTCAATGATCCACCTTGTTAATTAGGCTTGAAGCTCAAAACTGTGCCCAATAGTTGGGAGGTAAGGTTGAAAGTAGCTTGAGGCGCAGTGACATTTATTTTTAATTTAATAACTTAATACATGGATAGGTATAGGAAGGCAGTGGTGCGCACGCTATCGGTGCGCAGATAACCACGTCTGGCTGTCCATGCGCGCCCAATCAAAGTACTTCATTAAAATCTTATCGACGATAGATAAATCACCTAACGACTGCGATCGATTATTTGGATAATTAATGGATGCTGTCTTAATATGGTGGATTCTTGGCCCGGTGTCACTGGTTGCACGGGTGTCAACCCGAGAAGGCAAGTGATTGGTATGCGAAAGAGATTATAGTGAGACATTCTGATTCCTGCAGCCTGTGGTAGCTAATCATAAGGAGGAAACTTAGCGAAAAGTAATCGTAGAATAGAATTAAAATGTTTCTTTTTATCCAGCCTAATACACAGCACAATAACAGTTTGTTTTCTACTGATTTACCAGCTACCTTGCCGATCTATTAAATTAGCTGGGAAGTTAGGACCATTATGAATAGCCAGTAATATTTCGATTCCATAATAAATAAGTAGATATAATGAGGTAGGTAAGTGTCGGTATTCGTAATTCCAGGGGGCCTTAGTTAATAAAACCTACAGTCATATATTTTTGATTTTATACAGGTATATCAATTTATACAGCTACAACTTAATAACCGATCGACAGCACGCCATTTACGGAGACAGCCTGATTGATTTCAAAAATACATAACTCGTGTTCTTTCGAATGACAACAGGAAAACGTGGTTACTGCGTGTGAGTGTGTTTTATGTTGATGTCATTGATTGTTTGTGCAGCGGAGTAAATTTATATTTATTCCGTCTGATCTGAGGCAGTCTAGCTTGGAAACAAGATTTTTCTTGTGAGCTTTATAGGGTACTAGTTTTTACCCCCGACTTCGTGAATCGGTGAGAGTAATAATATTATATAAGTATGGATATTTAGTATGGATTTGGTGGTATTTATTTCGCTTTAATTGTACCTACCTTAACCCTTTTTCAGACAGAGGCGTTATATCGACCACATACCTACTGCCTGTCACACATGTATCTTAAATTAAATTAGTAAGGGAAATTTTCGATTATCATTTTCAACTGCCGGCCGAAAAATAGGTTACCTACATTCGATAATAATATTAAAGCTTTATAACATTGGGATTGGGGCTGTGGTGAAGTTCAAAGGTGTCCAAGAAATTCTGTCCCTCATTATTCGCATCCAATTGGAACCTACGAGTCGCATCGCATGGTCTTTCTTTAGTGTCCCTCTCGGCGTCTATACGACCAATGTGCCTTATCCCTTCTAAATATATTAGCACCCAAGTAAAAAGCCCTAACTTAAAAACATGACATCGTTTGCAGGTCAGGTGATCACCAATGCGACGAAAGAACTGTACTTTTTAAACTAACTCAAAAATGACTTCTCTGAAGTTCAAACCGCGATACAAAGTGTAAGTGCTTCTTAAGTGGCATTTTAAGTAAGTAAGCGTGCGTTTGGGTCGCGTGCAGTGGCCAGCCGAGACAGTCTCTCAGATCCACATCAGCCCCGGAATAAATGGTATCCTACGATGCTATCGTCGGCGCCCGTACCACCCCATTAATCTACATCAGCACGCGCTCACTATGAGATTAATGAACCAGATAAACCATTAAATACGACTACAGATGTCCGCTCCTCTAACAGCAGCCGAACAAACTGTATATACGCATTTCAGAGACAATAATTGATGAATTAAACGGATTCGACGCTATTATGAATGTTAATGATAACGGTCGCTCGATACCGACGATACTGGCTCGATAATTAGAATGGATGACGACGAGTCGCGGCTGAAATTGATTCCGTCTTGGGTGGAATCCACGTTAAGTAGCTGATGATGGCTGGCTAATGCGAAGCAAGAGACGCCAGACCTCGTGACTGATGCTGCAACACATCGCCACATTAGTATTCATTTGTTAACAGCTACTTAACTACTTTCTAAATTAAAGATCAGATTTAACAAAGTACATTATATTACCTAATTTGCATTAAGGCACACTCTTTCATATATTTAACGTTCGGTGATTTATCCTAACGCCGGACTGATGCTATCTGTTCTGTAGAACTAGGAATATTGAACTGCGTAACAGTTTTGGTTAAATTTAATTGATTATCTGATAACGCGATGTTTATTACAAGTATAAATAAGTTCGTCGGTGTTTCTCTACGACTGACTTGTCATCACTAATTGTGAAAAAGCTAAACACATAAACCACACTTGTGGCGTAAGAATCAGCCAGCATCAGTTAGGTATATTAAATTGATGCAATCAATGACTGGTAGTTTACTTATAATATGTGATAACTAATAAAATGAGGTACCTGTTTAAATGGCATATCGAAGTTTTTTTTAGGTACCTGTTTTAAAATCTTCTGTATCTAAGTATTTTTTTTTATAATCACGGGGTGGAACAAAGGCCGCAAAAATATCTGATATAACTCTATACCTAGAGATATTTTTGCGGCCTTTGATCCATCACATATTGATGCCGGTGACTGTATCAACTGGACTGTATGTCTGTCTGTAGTGGTCGTAACCAAGTGGAGTCGCACTATAAAATAGTTTAAAATAATTCCAGAAACCATAACAACACTAGTACTTGCTCTGTACGATTTTGAGAGCAAGGGACTTCAGCGTCCATATTAGGTTACGGCTTCCGCTTACTATCTATCGTAAAGAGGCTTTACGATAGAATGCCACAATCTTCATTTTAAAAAAAAACTTCGGAAATGAAACATTACTTCCTATAAATGTAACTTGCACCTAACCTCTCTATCCCATCCCATCATCAGAAGTACCTACAAGAGAGCTCATCCGAGTGACCCTAATTGTTTTTAATTGAATAACGACATCTTGCTACTTTTTACACATCGGCGGAATTGTTCATTGATTTACTGCTCGTTCTTCCTATTTATTTAGGACGCTGCGTTCCCATGGACCAGGCTCGTTCAGTGGATTATCCCAATTGTACATTTATGCCAAACTGCAAAACATTTAATGCGCATTGCGATATATATCGTTCGTTACCAACTTAAATAGCGCATCGCGCTGCGCTGAAGGAAATACTTACGTCGCAAATTTTATGCTCCACATTTTTTATAATAGTATATTGAGATAGTAGAGGATGGATGGCATTGAACTATAAAACCCTAGAGTATCGCGAAAAAACGATTTTTGTAACCTTTGATGTTCAATAACTTACGACGCTGACATGAGATTTTATGAGACTTTTGCGCCTTTAAGAACGCCAAAATGAAAATTTATACGATTTTTTATCACTCATTCCAGGGTTAACATCTGGATTATAGTTTGACATGATGCATTTCAAATAACAACAGTCAATAAATTGACCACGACATCGCCTTTTAACCGACTTCAAAAAAGGAGGAGGTTACATGTTCCACTGTATGTTTTTTTTTTAATGTATGTGCCCTGATTTCTCCGTCAATTCCAAAATTCTTTTTTATTCGAAAGAGTATACTCCTGAGGTGGTCCCATTGTCACTAAGTCAGGATCTGATGATGGGATCCCAGGGAAATTGAAGGCAACCCTCAAATTTTAAAGGCACGCGTGTAGTGATTTCGGTATTTTCTATTATAACTCGTGAATTTACCCTCAGAAGTTGCAATTTTTGTGAAGTGGAACTGATGTTGAAGACCACAGATGACTTATGAAACTCCTCAAAGGTATAAAATCACGTCAAAGATTCTGAAAAAAAAGGAAATGTAGAAATTTTCATGTAGGTACCTATGTATATTATGTGGCTTGGCGAAGTTCTGAATTGAAGTCGGTTTAAACTTTGTTTTTAAAGTAAATTAGCATCCCATCCCGTAGTCCCGTACCGAGACTTAAACTAGAAAGCTTCTGGGAATTAAAATGCATTGCTAAAACGACTTCGTTAATATCCCACTTTAATGTTGCCCAGAGCAGGTAATTTCCTACATCGAATACGTCCAGTCAAGTTTATTTATCCTCGAGAAAATCGATCGATAAAGTTTATCGTGTGAGTAATTAAGGCGATGTCGCACCGCGAGCCGTTAATCTTGTAGATCGCAATCGAAGATGATCGCGTGTTCGCTCGCGCCTGGGCGCTGCGCCTGCGCTACCCAAGGATGTTGTTCACAACGGTTCACCTCACCTCATCTCATCAATCAGTATAAGTCAGACCGTCAATTACGCGGTGTTATTACGAATCCCAGTCAAGGTATACTAGGGATCAGCAGTGAGGCGAGGTGAAACAAATTGTGAATAGTTTAGCTGGTATTCAGCAGAATGCTTGCCGGCAACATGCCTCAAGACATGAGAAGAGTGTATAAGCACCGCTTATACTCTTCTCATGAGGCGTGTTGCCGGCAAGCATTCTTATAGCAGGCATTTCCCACTAGACGCGAAGTACCTAACACTTGTCTATGGTAACCTATGTAGGTATATATTGTTAGGGTTATTGCCATGCAGCATATCGCAGACCGTCGTCGGCACTTCAGTTTTGCTTTTTTCTAAATGTATCTATTTAAGGCGCTGTATGCAGCTGCGCATCGAAAAAGTGCCTTTTCCAAACCGATTATTAGTATACTTGTACTATTGCTAGAGATCCAAATTTTTGATATGTATATCTTCAGTTCATTGGCTATGTTCGTACTTCGTAAAATCACGATTGCTTACAAAAACCTCGATAGATTTTGCCTTTCAAAACAGTGCTTTTTTACCACCAAACTCGAAATATCTCAAAAGTTATTTGGAATATTACAATGAAATTTGTTGTGATAGGTAGCTTTTTGGTAGATCTATCTACCGGCTTCTTAGAATTTCAATATGTTTGATAATTCAATACATTTGGTCATTTGTCTGAAAAACCGGGTGTCCGCGTCATGCATGCGCGGTGGCGAGTACAATTTAGTACGCCCGTGGCCACTGCCGACGACGGACCTGTGAATGTTTACCTGGCACGCAAATACGCCTTTTTGCAGCAATTATTTCGAGTTATCAAGGTAAATAAAAATATATAAAGGAATAGGAAACGCTAATATATGCTGGAGAACACATTCGAAATGATAGAATAACAAATATAAGGTATGCGATATTTACTACATTAAAGCGTTTCTACATCCGCACCTAAAACGTATTAATAGGTAGCTGGAGCATATTGACAAGATGTCAATAAAAATCTTCAGTTATCCTGAATACGTATTTATAACTGTTAGGTAGTAAGTAGTCGGGTGTAAATCGGATTCGGACACGAGCACATGGTTGGGGGGGTAATGGTACCAATTATGGACTGTACGAATAATAGATTTATTTATTCATACAGAAATATATCAAAAGCATTTAGGGCTATTGCGCCGGATAGCGACTACCTAGACTAAAGTCCTAAACGAGTTGGTGAACTGAAGTATATTTACTTGCTGTTTAGTAGATACTATTAAAAACGAGTGCGGAAAAAGACCCTGCCACTCCACCAGCAGCAGGCCACGGCCCTTCCTCATCTTCGTCATAGACATACATGCATACATACGCTACGGCACATCTTTTCGTCCAATATTCCGCAGTGTCTCAAGACGAGAGTCTTTGACCAGTGTGTGTTGCCAGTGATGACATATGGAACGGAAACGTGGTCGCTTACTATAGGCCCCCCCATAAGAAGGCTCAAAGTCACTCAAAGGGCGATGGAGATGGCTATGCTGGGAGTTTCTCTGCGCGATCGCATCAGAAATGAGGCTATCCGCAGCAGAATCACGGTAACCGATACAGCCCTCCGAATCGCTAAACTTAAGTATCAGTGGGCGGGGTACATTGCACGTAGAACCGATGGCCGTTGGGGCGGAAAGGTTCTCGAGTGGCAACCACGTACCGGAAGGCGCGGCATGGTTAGGCCCCCCACAAGGTGGACAAATGACCTGGTAAAGGTCGCGGGAGTCCGCTGGATGCGGGTGGCGCAGGACCGGCTATTGTGGCACTCTTTGGGGGAGGCCTATGTCCAGCAGTGGACGTCTTTCGGCTGATATGATGATACATACGCTCGAAAAATATAAACTTCCTTCTGAGGCAGTCGGGTACAAAGTACTACAGGGTGTTCCCCTATACAGCTGCAAAACTTTGCCAGCTGTTTGTGCACATGATACCCATCACAAAACACTAAAGTATGCCGTTTCACATCTCGAACTCACTCTGCCACCGCTGTTTCTCCAAATAACTACCAAGAAAGCCTCCCCCGCCACACCCCTTTAAAAATAAGCCCACTAAAGCAAATACATGTGACGTTATCTAAGTGAACATACCTTTTGTCGGTATGGAGTTATTGATATGACTCACTCACTCACTCACTCATCAACGCACAGCCGAAACTACTAAGACTAGAGAGTTGAAATTTACACCAGAACTACCTTTTACAACGTAGGCAACGCTAAGAAGGATTTTTGGAAATTCCACCCCTAAAGGGGGTAAATAGGGGTGCAAAATTTGTATGGGGGAAACTTTATTTTTAGAGCTAGAGACTTAAATTTTTGCATAAAGATTACTTATTAGAATACAAATTAAGTACTTTCAATTCAATTACATTTATTTTGTTAAACATAGGTTACAACTTTTACAAGTATTGTTGGTATACAAAATATAAGACTTCTGTGCATTACCCACAATGTAGGTTTACAAAATATTTCAGCCAGCTAATATATTTATAAAAATTAAAAAAAAATGTCAATACAGTGATTGGTGTTAAATACTTCAAATACATGTCAAAAACTCTCAAAAAATACTATAACTAAAGAATATTATAACTAAGGAATGTCTGGAATGTAATCATGTTATGTCGTAGGGTCGTTTAAGTAATCTTTAATGGTATAATAACACTTTTCAATCAAATATTGATATATTGATTGAAATGATTGATCCAATAATGTCATGGAAAGATCACATAGATACATTATACAGTAAGTTAGCAAAAGGGATCTATGCTCTAAGACAGTTAAGACCACTTGTGTCAGAAAGTTGCTTAAAAGAGCTGTATTATGCATACATATACTCTCAACTTTCATACGGGATAATGATTTGGGGCAACAGTACGGATTATGAGCGCATCCTAAAGATCCAGAAACGTGCAATTAGAGTACTTCCCTATGCAAAGGACAGATACACGTGTCGCGAACATTTAAGAAAACTTAGTATCTTAACATCAGTTTCAACTTATATATTGGAAGTTTTGATGTATGTTAAACGTTATCCAAATGAATGTCAAAGGAGAGGTGAAAATAGTTCGAGATCAATGAGAAATGCGAATAACTTAAAAAGAAGCGGGTTGTGTCTGAGATACAACCGTTAATTAAGTTTAAGTGGATACTTATTTGTTGGTTGTCCCCGTAAAATATATATCTGCATTCATTCACTAAAATCTGTATAAGCACAGATAAATCGGTATATATAGCAACATTGACTGACGTAGCTCGTTTGACTCGCGAGGCATTGAAAATGGCGGTCATTTCAGCATAGTTTTCATGCCCGTCACATAAACTAAATAACATTTTGTGATTAACAACTAATAGCAAATAAAGAAGGATTAAAACATGTAACAAACAATTATTTGAAATCAGATTAGGCTTCTCTACAAAAAGTTAATCCGGAAGTTACGTGATACATTTTGAACTGTACCCCTATACAAGAACGCGAGCAAAGAAGTATCCACTTCAAAACAACCTCGCCCAGACTTAGAATAGGCACAAAACTTCCGAAGTTAATAGGACAAATACTTTTTAACCGGCTACCTTCAAACCTTAAAACCATAACGAACGACAACTCTTTTCGCTTCCATGTAAAACAACTATTGCTTGAAAAAACACTGTATAGTTTACAAGAATTTCTTTCAAATGACTAAATAACAAGATCTTAAAAGCTTGACGTTAATATTTGTATTATGTTTTCTTTCTCTATTTTATGTAATAGCATTATGCTATGAGTATGAGTATTATTAAACTATTTACAAATAATAACAATTCTGTACACAACTGTACACATCTATTGTATTTTATTGTAACTGACAAGTTATAATTTTAACACATTTTTATCTGTATATTCATTGTACTATGATTTCAATTGTAAAATTATGATAATAAACAAATCTGAATCTGAATCTGAAGTCAATTGTCTTTTAAATTTATTAATATCCAGTGTTTAATTCGGTCTGGAATTTTATTGAAAATGTTTGGTGCCATTCCCAAGATTCCGCCTCTGATTAGCGCTGTGTTGTTGCTACCCTGCAAAATTTTCAATTTTTGTTTGTATTGTTTACGTGTCGGAAATCTGCGGCCTTCTGAAACGTTACTGAACATGCTTGGATTGGTCTTGACAAAAATACCTACTTCTAGGATATACAGTTCTTCTAGTTTGTATGGAGAGCAAGACATTTTTAAAGTAAGGGATTTGTAACTTCGGTTTTAGACTGTTTACTTAAAGACTAGGTACTGTCAGCGTCATATAGTTAGTAGCAGCCAAAGTAGCCAAATATATCGTAACACATCCTTACACCTATAGTAACAAAGACGTGTTGCGATAGATTATATACAAAACTAATTTCAATGTTTTTTTTTATTTAACAAAAATTTAAATTTCTTAAACAAACATTTAGACGATAACATGTTATACGTGGACGAAGTCGCGGGCAACAGCTAGTTTATATATATATTTTTATTTAAGCTTTATTTATTCCATATTGTTTGTGTTAGTTCATATTTACTAAATCTAAAAGATTTATGCCATTTTTTCTTTCTTATATGGACCCCATTCGGGTAAAAGCCATATATCGCCAGATATTAGGAGAAAAGAAGGGCACTGGAAGCAACAAACTGGTCAAGGCCGAAAGGCAAAAGAAGGAAAGGTAGACGACGAAGACGTTGGACCAATGACATAACTGAGGTCGCCGGACCTAGCTGGATGCAGTTGGCTAAAGACCGAAAAAAATGGCATGAGATCGAGGAGGCTTTTACCTAAATTTACATTTGCTTTAAAAAAATCAATATAAATCAAACAAAAAAAGACAATTAAAGCTTAATTTATATTTATATAATTACTTCCGGTTGGAAAATTTGTTGGATTCTTGTGTAAAGCATCTTAGAATAACGATTAAAAATGAAATATACAAAAAAACACTATTATAAATTAATGATTTTCGAAACCGTATTTTGCCTGGAGTATAGAGCCAAGTATAAGCCTAATCTTGTTGGCTTGTTGAGAGTATCAAGGTCCATCGCGGTGTGGCCGCTGGTCGAGGTAGCATGGTAGGCAGCACGCGCCGCGCGAGCGCAGTGACATAACACTTTTAGGTATTTAAGAGACAAATTGAATTTGTTTTTTTTTATATGATGTTTGGTCAAACTACATTTTTTAATAGACATAGTCATGTACTGAAGAACTTGCTGGTCTTAAAATAACCACCCTGTATAATAAAATGCTCTTCTGACTAACAGTGGTCTAATTATCCAGATTTTGATCAGTCAGTCATACTTATGTAACAAAGGTAATAATTATGGTAATAATACTCCTTGCATTTCATTAAATTGTCAAAAGGGCCTCTACGTGTTGGCTCCGTTGGTACTTTGTATATACCTAGCCCCACGCATGCCTCCCAAAGGTCCGGGACATCATTGTCCCGTGAGCGGGAAAGACATACATGGTAATAATATAATTTGCCAGGAGATAAATAGATGAACATAGCTATTTGTTTATTATTTTTGATGGTTTCTTAAGCGGGTGTTAACCGGCGCTATAACTTTACCTATAGAAGTAATCGATTTTATTTCGGTTTAAAAAACCTGTAATATATTAGTACAATCCATAATTGGTGACGTTCACCCTTAGGAAGTGAAGATGTACTATTATTTTATCAGTTCTACGTATTTGGAAAACGGCAGCACCCACATAGGAACTGGGAAAACGATAGGTGGATTGATGATGAAGAAATCTGTACTAACATATCTTTGGAAAATAAGTGTCCATAATTGATGTCATCATACTACGATGTACTTAAGAACTGTAACTACCTATTATTCCTTATTTTCTTAAAAAAAATAGATTTAAATAAATAAATAAACAATAAATATTTGGGGACAATCTTACACAAATCAACCAAGATTTAAAAAATAAAACAATTATTCAAGAAGACAAACATTTGATCGTATGATCCGCAAAAACGAGCCGAATACGGATGCCAACAGAATAAGGCCGTTAGCGGGGTGCGCGGGACGCGCGTCTCCCGCTCCGTCTGCCTCACCTCCGCAAATACCTAAATATCGTCTAATAAGAGCGCCTTAATATAATGTATATACATATATTCACTGTACTTTAAATATCACTTTTCGGGATGATGAACGTATGAAGTTAAATCATGCTTTTTAATATTAATTTGGTCTGACGACAACCTCTCTTACGTCATATTACTCTAGTATAGTTTGTAAGGTGTATGACAGATAAAAATCTGTGGACGACGACGACTAACATAGTAGACCTTCTATCTATACTATAGTGTTAATTACTTATTCCAGGTACCCTACAGCTACGCCTGAGCTTATACGATTACGCGTAGTTGATACGATTCTCCGGGTCAAAATATAGTAGTGGTGAGTAGCGAGGCGAATCGAGACAGTTTATGAATAGCATAGCAGCAACGGCCCGCGACTCACCGCACTCACAAAACATTAATAATGGCATCCTCTTACAATGTCATATTGAACACTGTAACGCACCGTAATGGAACTTTCCTGTAAGATTATTTTTGCCAATAACTCAAATTATATCAATTTAATTTAACACAAAATATGAACCTTTCGAAGTACAGTCAACAACTGCTAAGTGTCCTAACTAATACGAACATACATATAAAACTCTTGCGTTACTGGTCGATTGCCAGACAACGCATAGCTGAAACCGCTAAAGATATAAGCATACAATTTGGAACATATATTCTTTACAGTACCTGAAACTGTACTAAGAAAGGATTTTTCGAAATTCAACCCTTAAGGGGGTGAAATAGGGGTTGAACCATTGTATGGAAATCATACTACCTCCACTATATGCGTCCCACTGCTGGGCATGAGCAAATGAATGAGAGAGAATGGTCTGTGTCTGTAGTCCGTTTGTTGTTTGTGTCTGCCGTAAAATTAATCCGACATAATATCGAATATTCACTAGCATTTTGGCCTTAAAATCCGTAATCAAATGTCAATGAATTACAATAGATGGCGACATAACCGCGTAAACTGCACGTGCAAAACTGCATTTTCCCCCAGACTGCTTAAGCCACAGTATTTACTTTTCAACCGTACTCACAGATAAAAGTGTCATAATATTTATAACATAACTTAGCTTTCTTATGGTCCACTGTCATAAACTTAAGACCGCTTTCTAGATTCTTCAGTTTCACACGAATGTAGCGCTTAACAGGCTGTTAGTAAGATTTCAAGTCGTAAAATTGGAGCGGTCAAGATGAACATCGGTATCCAGAGCAGAGCGTGCCTGTCGTTCGATAATGTTTCTAGTTAGTTCGCAATAAATATGAGAGTCGAAGAGTTGGAGTGTGCAGTGATGTTCGCCCCGGTGACGGTATGGACTATCTAATTTTATTAGCAATATATTGTCATTAAGTCGATACTGATCTTGTTATACGCACAATGAGGGGCAGCGTGCGCGGGCCGGCGCGGCGGGCTGCATCGACCCGGCCGCGCTTCATACAATTTACATTCAAATGACATTCGCTTATGGCCTGAGGAAATTTCTCACTCATAGGATTTTCAGGTAATCTTGAGTTTATGTTGTCAATTGTTAGGTTGATATTCAAAAGCTTTCGTGGGCAGAAATAGCTTTACGGTTTGTAATAGTAAGTGTGCTTTACTTATCATAGAATTTAGAATAAGTATCTCAGATGGACCTGTTGAACTTCAATTGTGAGTCGTGGTATCAGCACCGTATAATTTATGACTTCCGCGATAATCGTTTTCAAATCTTACTTATCAGTAGTTAAGGTTGGTTAACGACGTATCTATTAGGCAGGCCTAGAGCTTGTTTGTTTACAGTTTCATATTACTGATATGTTAAAAGAAAGAGCTTTATAAAGGTAAATAATTACAAATTAATTTAATAGGAATCTTGTCATATTATTTAAAGTTCTCTACGAAGGCCAATTGTCGGGCGCAGTCGAAATAATAGTTTTGATGACTTTGCCATACGTCAAGTTTTATAGTTGTTGTCAAATTGATTACTAGAAGAATTTCAATAGTGGTGCACCATGCATTTCAACATTCTTGGGGTGTGTTTGCATTGACCACATTTCACACGTTAAATACTACGCCGGCAGTTGTCATTTCATAGAGAGCTGACAAACTTCTCATAAAAAACATAATTTAAAGGACGAAACCTACGATTATCGATGGTTTGAAACAACTGAGCCTCTTTATTACGATTCACGCCGATCACATACAATAGGTAAAAGTAGGTACAAGCTACTTTGAGAAAGAGGTCAATCGTCGAATCCGACTCGGCTGGGCAGCGTTCGGGAAGCTACGGCACATCTTTTCGTCCAATATTCCGCGGTGTCTCAAGACGAGAGTCTTTGACCAGTGTGTGTTGCCAGTGATGACATATGGCACTGAAACGTGGTCGCTTACAATGGGCCTCATAAGAAGGCTCAAAGTCACCCAAAGGGCAATAAAGACGGCTATGTTGGGAGTTTCTCTGCGTGATCGCATCAGAAATGAGGCTATATACTCGTATATAGCAGAACCAAGGTAACCGATATAGCCCTCCGAATCGCTAAAACCGATGGCCGTTTGGGCGGAAAGGTTCTCGAGTGGCGACTACGTACTGGAAGGCGCGGCGTGGGTAGGCCCTCACAAGGTGGACTGATGACCTGGTAAAGGTCGCGGGAGTGCGCTGGATGCGGGTGGCGCAAGACCGGTCATTTTGGCACTCTTTGGGGGAGTCATATGTCCAGCAGTGGACTTTTTCGGCTGATATGATGATGATGAGGTACAAGCAACCACATTCACTGCCAGGGACCAGCCTAGTGGGCGCTCTCCGCGTAGGCGCTTTTCGCTACTTAGCGGGAAAACCACGGGATCGGCTACGAGCGTAGCACGTAGTGATTTTTGGCAGTGAATGTGTTAAGAGTCCGCAGTAAGCTCGGCCGAATTTCACCTTCCCATACAAACGGAGTTTCGTTCTCATTCTAAAACTACGAGTTGAATTGTAACGAAACTTTGCATATACAATGACATGAGGTATATCTAGGTCTGTAATTAGTTGATATGGCTCCCGTTTATAAAACAAACGAAATACAGCATAAAAAAAAATTGTATGAAAAATTTATATTTGTTGTTTTTATTTTACTATGGTAACTATCTGAAGCTACATAAACAAATTACAGACCTGGATGGTACTTAACTTATTCTAAGTACAAAGTTTCAGAGAAAACTAGCTAGTCGTTTTAAAATGCGAGCGTAACTACGTTTGTATGTAGAATCGAGCTTACTGCGGACTCTGAAGAACGAGCAGCAATCTACGACAAATAGAACGACTTTAACAAAGTTAACTTTTATTAGAAATCAGACTTGCCTTCGTTAAAAAAAAATCACTCGGATGTGACGCAGTTGCTGCAAATTGGTGTTGAGTGACAGAGTTGGAGGCCTGTAAAAGTTTTCAAACAAAGAAGTAAGTATTCAAAAAGTAATCCAAATTACGTCTGGCTTGAATATGGATATGATTGACGCCAAGCATGCATGCTACGCTATACAACTATCCGATCCTTTGGATTGGGGTGTTTAATTCAGCATCGCTTTACAAACAACGTTTGAGTGTTGTGCTTCGCTTTGATTTTACCAGAAATGTTATTGTTACAGGCTTAGTAGAGAAGTTTTTTTTTTGTACAACGACGGTGACAAACAATTTATGGCCTGCCTGATGTTATGCTGGACCGTAGCCTATGGACACTTGTGACTCCAGAAAAATCACAAGCGCGTTGCCGACCCTTTATTCACTTGAGGATTCGCTTTGTTGGCAGATAGAGACATGCAGGTTGCAGGTCCCTTACTCCCAACACAGCGCACCCTAGGGAGCTCTGGCGACCTTACTCACCACCAGGAACACAACACCACATACTTCATAGCATGCAATAATATACCTAGCAACACTACAAAGCAGTGGTGCTATTATGGCTGCGGTCTTCTGTAAGGTGGAGGTACTTCCCCAATTGGGCTGCTCCACATACGAGCGAGATGACATGTAGTTATATTACTTATGTAACCAACTAATCAGAATCACTAATTCGATTGTAACAATTATCTTTTGGCTTGGAGTAACTAATACGCTTCTGGCTATTTACATTTGTTACGACAGCATTGTCACAGCTTGGCTGTACGACATGTGTTGACTAGCCGTTAATCTGAGCAATCTGCTGATGGGTCTCGTTAGCACGCCACGTCGTATCATTCAAGATTACTGCATCTATCCCGTCCAGGCGCGATGGGAGGCGCGCGACTTCTCACGGGTCTTTGGGCCAACACACAAATAAAAAAAATACCTTGTGTACAGTTCACGTCGCGCTGTTTACTGGTCACATAAACTGACCGTATTTACCGTACCCTCTCATCCTCCATTTAACGCTGAGCTACTTTGGGAACGTCTAAATTAGTGAAGTGAGAAAAGCTAACGCTCGTAACCATTTTCGATCGGCGGTAAATCGAGGAGATAACATCTTTTTTGGATGGTCGTTGACTCCCATCAGTTATTGTGTGTCGATCGTAGAGCCACGCCGTAAAGGGAAACTTGTAACTATCCATTTTATTAGTTCCTAATTTTGTCAACTCCTAATACGACTTTATTTGTCCGCCGTCGCGATGAGGTCTTACTTTTATGTGTTTTGAGACGGATGCATAGGTGAGGTTTCATGATATTGTGTAATGATCGGATGGATGAAACAACATCTTATTGGATCCTTATTGGTTTTATTACGAAGAAAAACATATTCAAAACTATTTTGTTCGTTTAACAGTCAGCTGCTACATTAAATAGGGAGTTTCTAGAAGTAGGTATACGAAATATTCAAATGCGCCTTTATTGTTAAAAGTATAAGAACTTGTGCAGATAATTTTGTACGTATCAACATCTTAATTCTGCTGCTCTGTATTTAGGGTGATTATTATGTGGAAGATATTTGGATTGCAAAAAGTACGGATGCAGCTTGAGTAAACCAACTCACAGCAAGCAAATGGTCTTATAGAAAAAACATTGCATATTTGGGAATTTGATGTAATCTCAAGACTCATTATCCAAATTCCTTATATGAAGCAGTATGAGACTTATATGTCGATCAAGATGCAAATGTTTCCCACCATTCGTTTCACTAGCCATGGATTATCCAAATAAGAGAGCGTTAATCCCTTCTCACGTGAAATGTAATGAAAAGACTTGAGGGCAATTAACGTTGGATGTTGATAGTATTACATTATGGAGGCTGGCCGCAGCGCCGGGGTCCGACGAGGTGGTCCGGCCCCCAGCACATCCCAACGAATGTCTTCACTTCATCAACATTATTAATAGCCGTTCGCAGACCCACTTGGCTTACGCGCTCCTAGATAAAGGGCCTCATTACAGCCTTTCTCTAGGCTAAATATTAATTGAGACATTTCGAACCACTGTCAAGTCCAAATCGATATGGTGAAATAAATGAAAGTCGATAAATTATTGCCTATGCTCACGCGCTGTGCGGTTGCTTTGACGATTAAGGAGGCGGGCGTCATTATTTTGTTGGTGTATTTTGGGCAAAGATCCGCAATCAGTCGGATCGGTCTTTGTTAATCGCATTATAAATTGACTTAGCGGTCAGTGCTCCAGCCTTTGTCGGCATTGTAACGTATGAGTTTGGGGGAAATCCTCAAAATATTAACACAAAAGATAATTTTTTTCATGCCTATTTAGTATCGTTTTCCGGTCTTAAACTCGTTTTCACTCGCCATTTAAACATTTTCTTTGGGTACCTACCCTAATTATAGTGCCAGTCATTAATTAACTGTCCCAGTTTCAATCTTAATTCATAGCAAAAAATGTGAACGACAGGACGTCGGTTGGGAAGTTTACCTGATGTTCTCTTAGTAGTTATTGCATTTCTCATAATACTAATGAAGCTTAATTCAAGATATACTTTACTTATTCCATTGAAATAATAAGTCTTACCAAATTGTTGTACTCCATAATCTTCTCCAAGGCCACACATATTGTTTACAGTTGTGATTGTTATTCAATGGAAAACACTGGCCCTAATACATATGCAGGCCTATTATAGGCATTTCCTGTAATCAAAGTGTATGAAATTGTTGTTTTTTTTTTGCATAATTCGAAGTTGCTCAGAATCATGGACAGATTTACATTTTGCTATTTCTATTCATGAATTTAGTTTCACCCTGTATAAACAGGAAAATAGATGTTAACAATAATTTACCCACCTCAATTGAATGATCTGCTGATAAGGCGCACAGAGGAGGAACAGGGGCTTCCATAGTTTTGTTGCACTTCTCAATCACTTCTTTACAGGCACTACTTATTCACGTTCGAGGAAGCTAGTGAATTTCCGTGAAATCAGTAGAGGGAGGCTCAGGTCCTCGGGACAATAATGCAACTCGCCACGCGAGCCCTTCGTGTGCCCGCCGCATTACTCAAAGCTCATTTAAACCTAACTACGCTGCATTGAAAGGAGCAATTTTATTGTACTCTATTGATTCTGTTGACAGCTCCAGAAGGAATGCGCCTTCTGCTACAACTGGTTTGTTTCTGTCCCGTATCTCATTATCATAAATGGATAAACATAATAGATATAGAAGGGGTCTTTGTTTTTTATTGTATTAAAAGTAATGTTAATGTTTCAAAGCATAATTAGATATTGTGTCGAGGTTGCATTGAGAAATGTGTTTTAGAGCAAATAAATGATTGAATTGAATTGAATTGAATAAAGTACTTCCTGTGATCCAACATTATCCATACTAATATTATTAATGCGAAAGTGTCTGTTTGTTACCTTTTCATGCTTAAACCGCCCAACCGATTGAGATAAAACTTGGTATGGAGATAGGTTTAATCCGGAAGGACATAGGATAGTTTTTATCCCGGAAATCATTCCTTAAGGGGGTTAAATGGAGGGAGAAAGTTTGTATGAAGCTACGATATAAATGATTTCCACGCAGACGGAGTCGCGGGCAGAAGCTAGTAGTTTGATATGTATGAAACGTACTGTCTTATACTACAGTTTATGCTAGACGTAAGTTATTGACAAAAAAATATTTTGTTCAAGCTGTACTTTTTAGGGTTCCGTACTCAAAGAGTAAAACGGGAACCTATTACTAAGACTCCGCTGTCCGTCTGTCTGTCTGTCACCAGGCTGTATCTCACGAACCATGACAGAAAACACAGTTGAAATTTTCACAGGTGATGCATTTCTGTTGCCGCTATAACAACAAATACTAAAAAAACAGAATTAAATAAATATTTATAGATAATGGTACGGAACTATTCGTGCACGAGTCCGACTCGCACTTGGCCGGTTATTTGCATAAACACGACAGGTTTATATTGTGTTGTTTAAGAGTTGCTAAGGTGTCTCGATTATCTCCATTATCAAATCAGCTCGGTGTTGTCATAATATTGTGTATGAAGATGATAATACAATAATTTGATAGCAATCTGTTGAAGATGGAAATCTTTAATGTTACTACTACTACTACCTACCTATATTTCTAGGGCCGTTTGGATGTATCGGATAGTTTCGCCCGCTTATAGTTATGGCACATATTAATGCTGCTAGGGACTGTACTTATTCCTTTAAAAAACCAAATAAAACAAAAATGAATTAATTTTCTAATCCCTAAACGCACTAAATGGGATCTTAAGTGAATCCTATAAGCCTAACTTACACCAAACATTTCGTATGTTAATTTATGACCACACAACGGAGCAACATAAATATCACAGGCTTCATGTTGCATTCCTCTCCATTCAGGTTTCATTCACGCACTGGATTCATTCAAATGACACCATTAAGGACGAGACACAGCATTTTGCATGACAGCTGTATTCGATTACTTTTCTTACTTATTAAATTTTAGATCCATTAAATGCATTTATTAGTACAGTAGTATTTTACTGAAGAACACATCTAACACTAAACTAGAGATGCGCCGGATATGAGTTTTGCCGAATACGAATATTCGACCGAATTATTCCGTTCACCGTGATGACTTTATCAGCCGTTCCAAAACAAGACTCATAAAGTGGTAAAAATCTTATTGATTTTTAAAGTAATATTTACAGTAAAGTTAGTTAAATAGTAACAATTTATTTAATCGTATGGCATACATTATTTTAGCCTTTTGAGTTTGTAACTCTTTAGTACCACCCAGGGGACACGTGCAGGATTGAGGTAGGTAGCTCCTGCGGACGCAAGTGACAGTTGTCCCCCCTTTGTCAAGTGAGTGGGCAACTCGACTGTAGAGGATCTTAAGCCGCCCGAAGGCGGAATAGTAACGATAAGAATTTGTTTTAGAATAAAAAATATACAAGGTAGGTACTTAGTGTACTATATTACATCATTGCAACTTGCAGACGAACACCTCTAAAATGATTCGGTAAATATTCGGCATTTGAACCGAATTATTCGGTCGAATAACGAACACTGAAAAATATGCCGAATATACCGAACACTTACCGAATATTCGGCGCATCTCTAATTCTAATCTTGGAATCTATTGTAAAAGAAGATAGACTTCATTATTCAATGAACATTTTACGTAGCGCTAACCTTTTTCTTGCAAAAAATGGCACGCGTTCGCCAACAAAAGCAGATAAGGGCATTGTGTACATGGCTAACAAAGAACCATTCATTAGCCCACTTCATATAATCTAAACTATACAAGGATCCACTGTGTTGAGAGTAAGAGGCAAATCCGTAAATCAATAAAAGGGTCGGCAACGGGCTTGTGATTCTTCTGGAGTTGCAAGCGTCCATAGGCGACGGTGTCAGCTCACCACCAGACAGGCCGTGTGCTTGTTCGTCACCATTGTAGTATAAAAAAACAT
Organism: Epinotia brunnichana; assembly: GCA_963854355.1. Taxonomy (NCBI): domain Eukaryota; kingdom Metazoa; phylum Arthropoda; class Insecta; order Lepidoptera; family Tortricidae; genus Epinotia; species Epinotia brunnichana. The sequence continues at coordinate 12,510,464 of OY977948.1, forward strand.
ATTTGAACAAATGTGCTCATATGAGTAGGCATTGAAATCACAATACACGCAAATACTGCAAACGTTAACTAACCTTAGCCTCGTCAAAAGGTCATCATTGAACTACATCATCAATGTCTGTTTGCACATATTTAAGGTAAGCATATAATAATGAACAATCTATATATAGGATAGTTTGTAGAGTGCTTCTTCAAAAGATTAAGCGTCTGGTTACCCCGCATGGGCCCGGAGGAACAAATAAGTGCAGTTCGTTTGCTTTATTTAGTTCGTGTAACAATACCGTGGCTTAAGCCCTCGACGTGTTCTAATATTCGACTCGAGCGTATCAAGGTGTTATGCATTATAGTCTGTATAATTGAAGCATCAAGGTTTAAATTACGTCTTCACAAAACGAGTTTCTTCTTCATTCAGAACTTGAAAAAGGCATGAGTTACGACGAGAGTTATTTATAACGTCCAGTTTGTGCAGTGAGTAGGTACATAGTTCTGGACTTCATTGAGCTCACGAATGATCTTAATTAGAAGTATTGTGGGAGAGGTAAATTATGCCCTTTGCGGCTTTTGTGGCGGCGCTGCGGCGAGCCCCGTTTGTTCCCTCCCTCCCCCTCTCTCTCCTTGGCCACTGTAAATCAAATACCTATCCGATTCTAAGAGCAAGCCCCTGAGCGAAGATTAAGAAATTAATGAGCCCCTAATGGAAGTGATTCTAACGTCGTTTAATTTTATGTCTGGATAGTAGTTACATGAATTTTAATGCGCAAAAGCAAATAAATTATAACTACGGGCTTTCATTTAGTAGATTAAGGTCAGTGGTATTAAGATTAATTATCAAACACGTGAGCATCAAGATAGTACAAATTGTCTTCGGGTAGATGCAAGATCAACTTATTTCTAGGAAAGATCGAGATTTAATAATCATGCGTACTTACTTATAATGCAGACTTTTTCCAATATCGAAGTAAAGTTACTAACGATGCAAAAATATGAAACTCCGTATTGTCCCGTGCGGTCTGTAAAAAAGGTGATTTTCGAAAGCCTAGTTCAGGCTCTTGACCTAGGCAGGCGACCAAAAATTTTGAAAATAGTTATTTATGATACAAGTGCGGAAAGTAGGTAATTCCCAACGAGTGGCGATGACCAAAAACACGACCGTTAGGGAGTGTTTTTGATCGACACGAGTTGGGAATTACCTATCCGCACGTGTATCATACAACATTTTACAATGCATCATGCGAGGAAATAAAAAAAATATGCATAAAAGGTGAAATTTTAATTGTCACGTACTCACGAAATCTCATTCCCGCATAGTGTGCGGGAATTTTGGCCTGAAATCCATTCCGCACGGGCGCGGTCCGTTCGGCGCCGCCAGTGCTGGCATCGAGTACTTCCCGTGTTTATGTTGAACCATATAAAGGGGCACATTCAGAGCATGTGCATTGTAATTTCAACTGTGGATGTTGTATGGCAGTAAGTATGGCAGTAACAATTCGATTGTTTGATTATTTTTTCAAAATACTTTGTCTTAAAAATCTAAAACGTAATTGTTAAATTTTTTGAATTAAATATTTGTCCTTTTCGTCAAGAATCTATTTTAGTACCGATTTTCAAAGTTTCCGTGCGTGAACGATACGACTTAAAACTCATTTCATTGGGACACGATAATCACATTCTCGAGAGAGTGAGTTCGCATATAAATAAATACTAGTGACAATAGGTATGCTTTTCGAAAGCAACTTTAAACACCTACACTCATATGTTATATTATAAATTAATCTACCTACTTATTAAAGTGGTGGTGTACCTACTGGGTATCAAAGTGACATGAAGCATCAAATATTCCTACCAATATGCGATGTGAGAGATGGTATGCAATGCAAGCGCGTCCAGCTACTGTCGATATAACTACAGACGACGTTCATTACACTGCTAAATTACTAAATAGCGTGCGCCCGCGCCGCCTAGACCGCATTCTACCGATAAACCGTATATTTGCGTCAAAAATAAACTGCATTAACATAACAAACATTAGGCGTATGCGAAATGATGCAACTAGCGCTGCTACCTCTAATCAGGTTCTAAATATGTAATCATTAGGAATAACATCGACTTGATAACTTTGCGATACAGAAATACCGTTTAGCAGCAATTGGAATGCTCGGTTTTGCCAATAAGGATAGAGAACGGTATCTGCGAGTGTTAAGGAATGGAGGAAGCCTACAATCATATTATTGTATAGGCAAATAAATTACCTGCACATCATTATGCATCATTTGATTATAAGATGCAGCTCTCTAGATTAACCCATATTGGTCGATGGCCTTTTAACTAAAATAAATTAAAGCCATTCTGACTTCAATCTGGAATCTGGATATTTATTACAAATATCTAATTATAAGGTTTACTGGTAAGATGAAGACTTACTTTACTAAGTTACAAAACTTTTAAGTAAATCTTTCTCTGAAATACAAATAGGTCAGTAACGTTAAATTATCTTACGATTATTAATAGCAGCAATTAACTATATATTATCTGTGTGCATGTATGATTATAGATACAAGAGCAACATTAGCGTAGTTAGTTAAGTGTGAATATGAAGCGATGAAATTTTGAATGAAATTATTTGGACATGCGTCGTAGATAAATATCAATTATGGTCACAAATAATGTGGAGGTCGATGAAGATGTAGATAAAAGTGACACCATTAAAGTGACAGCGGACACGGCGACGCGACGGCGCGGAGTAAAAAGCGAATAATGTGAAGTGAGGATTAACTGCCACTAACTGCGACATTTGATTCCATATCGGCACGCAACTTGACGCGCCGTCCTCACTTCGGGCCCATACATTATCAACCAGACGAGAGCCTATCAATGACGTCCACTCGTTCACTATCGTCTGACTAATGGCAAACTGAACTTTACTTTAGAAGACACACTAAAAGTTATTTGTGTTATGCTTTCGGAATGCCTCTAAATCTGCGGCTTTATGTAGTGATCAACTGATCATCTTCGAATTTTTTCGTTTTTATTCCGGTTTCAATGCGCGTTTTATTGTGTTACCATGTTATGAACGACGTTCACCTCATAACCGTTTTAGACATTCCCAAATTTACATAAAGCTTATTTCAAAATAATTCTTAATACCCCCGGCAGTGTTTATCTCGTTTTCGGTAATAGAATACCTGGAATATTTTATCAACGCACGACCGAGTAATTTAATATAAAGCGTATCACTAAATGATCTCTCGGTCGCGATGACTATCGCAAGGTTAATAACGGTGTTGGAGGTTCTTCTACGCGAGACACGCGTCCGCGATATTATCGCCTCCGAAGCATTATTGATGAGTGCCCGCCATAACCAAATAGCCCGAGGATCACGTTTGTTTGCTTATCTAAACTTTGTTAAAATGTTCCATTTTGTGTTTAATTGAAAGTTTCCGGGCGTTGAACCTGCGCGTTTATGACAGGTGCAGCTCTAAATGGTCTTTTCGTGAGATTGCGCCGCGATTGTCAACTACCGAGCTCCGATACGGGCATTCTCGTTTCGTGCTCTGCACGGGCCCTGCCTAATTGTCGAACAGAAGCCGCCTGCAGCTTTACGACCACTTCAATGGCTACGACGTTTATGGAGACATGTGATATAAATTACGTCTCTGCGGAGAATATTTCATTCATTCTAATCCGACCATTGAGAAACACTGACCCCGGCGGCTGACAGCGCGCGGCCAAAAGCCGCGAGTGCGTGGCGTGGCCATGTCCGTGGCTGTGCACAAATCGCAAGATAATCTCGATTTTCATAACTCAATGGATTCATCTACCTATCTGTAGGTATTATAAAAAAACATAATGCTTGTACAAAACGTTAGTAAGTTTCATTACTGGTCAACCATAGCAAATAAAGTTTTTTTTTTTAAATAAACTAGGTACTACCTGTTAGTCGTAATTTGTACTTCCCATAACCGTTACTTTCCCCGATATCCGCAATGGCTTGCGTTTTCCTGGTTAACGATACTAATTCATTGCGGACCTGGGCCCAGCGCCTACTAAGTTCACTTTATCTAATGGTGCATGGGCAAGACACATTGCTACAGATATCCGTATCCATAATACTCGAAAGGCAAGCACTTGGTTTTAATACTCCATTTAAGGACTCCAACATTATGTAAGATTACTGTTTCCAGTTATTTGAGATCCTAAAACCGAGTTGCTTGATTAATGTTTCTGGCTAAGGAGAACGAGTTTCGGCCAGATTTGTAATCTGCGTGTTAGCCAGTTTTGTCAGTCTCGTATCTAGGTGTTGAACGAATATCACTAATGGCTGGTTTTAATCTGCTATTGCCTATTCAGAGTTACAGGGATTAGTTACGACTTATTGTCATTATGAATGAGCGATCGGCTCTGTAACTCTGTACAAGCAACTATCAGCTGTAATGTGTAATTTCGAAATAGTAAATATAGGTTAGATAATTTTAGTATGCTCCGCTGTCGCAGCACATCATTTAGGTAGATAATCTATATATATTAAAGAAGAAGTCCTGACTGACTGACTGACTAATCAACGCACAGCCGAAACTACTACCTAATGTTAGGTAGTTGATTTTTGCACAGTAGGTTACTTTTATACCAGTAATGTGGGCTAGGGATAAGAAAGGATTTTTCGAAATTCCACTTCTAAAATTAGTAGGAGTGCTAAATTTGTATAGGGGAAACTTTTTTTTGAGCTAGACGTTAAAACTTTGTAGAAAGATTAGAATACAAATAAAGTTACTTCAGCGTTTTGGAAAAGTCCGCCCCTAAGGGGGTTAAAAAGGGGTGCCAAGTTTGTACGCAGAATACTTTTTTTGAGGTAGAGACTTGAAACTTTGTAAAAAAATTACTTATTAAAATACTAATAAAGTACTTTCGGCGTTTTAGATAATTCCACCCCAAAGGAGGTTAAAATGGGGTGCAAGGTTTGTATGGGGAACTGAAACTGTAGACTTGAAACTTTGAAGAAATATTACTTATTTAAATACAAAAAGCTTTCAGCGTTTTGACAAATTCCAACCCTAAGGGGATTAAAAAGCAGGGATGCAAGGTTTGAATGGGGAACACTTTTTTTTGAGCTAGGGACTTGAAACTTTATAAAAAGATTACTTATTAGAATAAAAAGAACATTCAGCGTTTTAGAAAACTCCACCCCTAAGATTTGTATGGGGAACACTGATTTTTGAGCGAGAGATTTGAAACTTTGTAGACAGTTTACTTATCAATATACAAAAAAAACTTTCAGCGTTTTGGAAAATTCCACCCCTAAAGGGGTTAAAAAGGGGTGCAACCTGACACCACTTTACGGGGAACTCTTTTTTTGAGTTAAGGATTTGATACTTTGTAGATGGATTACTTATTAAAATATAAAAACAAGCTTTCAGCGTTTTGGAAAATTCCACCTCTAAGGGGATTGACAAGGGGTGGGTTTGTATGGGCTACACTTTCTTTGAGCTAGAGACTTAAAAGTTAGTAGAAAGATTACTTACTAAAATACAAAAAAGAGTTTTCAGGGTTTGGAAAATGTTAACCCCTAAGGTAAGGGGTTTAAAGGAGGTTCAAAGATTTAATTGGAGAGCAAGAAATTTTTAAAGTAAGAAATTTGTAAATTCGGTCTTATCCTGTATGTTAAGAGACTACAAAACTAATTTCAGAGTTTTTTCAAATCCATCCCCTAAGAGTGTTGAAAGGGGATTTAAAGTTTGTGTAGAGAGCAAGACATTTTTAAAGTTGGTATGAGATTTGTAACTTCGGGTTTAGACCATGTTTAAAAAGCTCCCTAAGATGCGCTGTGTTGGGAGTGAGGGACCTGCATGCCTCTATCTGCCAAGCGAATCCTCAAGTGAATAAAGGGTCGGCAACGCGATTGTGATTCTTCCTCACAAGTGTCCATGGGCTTACGGCCTGCCTGATGTTAAGCAGGTACCGTAGTACCTGCTTAACATCAGGCAGGCCAGGCCGTAAGCTTGTTTGCCACCGTCGTTGTATAAAAAAAAAACTAGAAAATGAATTTCAACGTTTTTTTTAATTTATCCTCTAAGAAGGGTTCAAAGTTTGAATGGAGAGCAATCGTTATTCTAAGACGATAAAAAGTTCTACGCGGACAAATTCGCGGGTAATACCTAGTATAATATATAATTAGCGTAGCCTAAACCTGTTATTAATTTTCCTATAAAACAACCCGGGACTATGAACCAAATGAAACTGAGCGTAATAAATAGTAAGTAAATTTTAAACCGCTATCATTCTCTTCTGCTAGGAACATTCATGTCGTGATAGTCGTGAGCACCATATTACGCACTCACATTGTTATACGTTACTGTTTCCGTTACGTACCAATAGATTAGTGTCAATATGTGACCACGAGCACTTCGCCATCAGATTACGACCCCCGGACCTTGACATTTGCCGTGCGTGGCTCTGACCCGCTCGGGCTCACATCTGGGACATCTCCGGACAGCTAATGTCAAAGTAAAGAAACGGAACAGACTGCTAACTTCTAAACAGAGTTGCATTTATACCTATTCTGGTAGGGTTGTCACAGTAGTATTAAGATATTAATTAAAATGGTGTATCCGGTTTTTGATTCATCATCATCATCATCATATCAGCTGAAAGACGTCCACTGCTAGACATAGGCTTCCCCCAAAGAGTGCCACAATGACCGGTCCTGCGCCACCCGGATCCAGCGGACTCCCGCGACCTTTACCTGGTCATTCGTTCACCTTGAGGGGGGCCTACCCACGCTGCGCCTTCCGGTACGTGGTCGCCACTCGAGAACCTTTCTGCCCCAACGGCCATCGATTCTACGTGCAATGTAAACCGGTTTAGGCGCGTTTGTGCATGGCAAGCAGCTTTTAGTGGACACGCACATGTATATATTTCATCGCTTTTTGACAGTTAGCATTCTGTTCAGTTTCTACTCCTGTGGCATTACCGTCAGCTACACAATGCACCATTATTCCTCTGTTTATGTACCAATCATGATATTGAAATTTTGTTTCGTCTGATTGACATTAAGTGATCAGTAGATGGGTGATTAGATTTCGAGTGTATGGCATGCTGTGTACACAGTCAAGTATAGGACAGTATTTTGTACATAATGTAGATATTATATATGGTTGTATTGTATCCTTTATTACGTATTAAACGAGCAACACTTGTATATTTATTTCTATGTTTATAATTGAATTCTCTAAAATAACTCTAACTAAATTTCTATAATATTTACAAAACTGGAGTTTACTGGGCGAAAAAACGATCGAGGTAGTTCTCATTTCCGGGAATAATCGTCTTTTCCGGAAAAACACGAAAGAGACGGGGCAAAGTTAGCAAGGCAGTATGAAGTGATAAAGAAAAAAAACAAGAATCTGGTATCAGGGCACAGATAAAAGATAAGGTCGAAGAACATGTTTTACCAGAAACCACAAGGGGGTGGCTTTACGAAAAGTCAGATGGAGAGCTGCAAGCTTCATCACGTAGGGTTAGGATTCTGGTGGCATTTTAGCACAAGTAATGCAGTGGAGTCGTCAATGTATATTTTTTTATTTGAATAAATGAATAACTGAACGATAAATCTATATTGCAGTGCCGGCCAATAATATATCACCTTTGCGTTTAATTGTATGAACGTGTATAGAGTAAACAATTTAGGTTTGTTGAAACATCGCCTATTTTACTAGTTACACAAAGTAACATAATTTTTGACGACAACTGCAATGCAATACGGTTTACAATGATGATTTTTTACTATAACATTTAAATAAATTTTACTTCTTTGCTAAACTGTTTAATGTGATCCAGAGCTTGAACATCTTGCAACTGGAATTAAAGTTTCAAAATCTTGCACATTATCTTCTTCTGATGTTAAACGGTTGTCAAGATTATGAAAACCATATACTATGGCAATTTGTTCCATATTAGCTGGCGTTATACGGTTTAGACTTGTGAAAAATCCATTTATGTGTCGAGAACGATATAATAATAACGTCAATTATATAAGAGTTCGTTGCCGGGACTTTTTGGTCAACCATCCAGGTCAAATAGGTATGTAATATAAGTTATATTAGAAATTCTACATAAAATGTTTTTACCATTCAGTCATTCGTTCAATTATACGAGTAAAAGTGTATAACGGCGGATTTACTACATTTCTTGTGCTAAAGTACCACGAGAATCCTGACCCTAATCATTATATCATTGTACAGTACAAGTGAAATCAAACAAGAATTAATATTGACGTAGTAAGAGAGGGTATTTCGAATGCATATTATATGCTACTACTGATACTGAAGTATTAGTAGTATACTGAAACTTATTCCAATGAAAAATTATTAAAAACCTGGAATAGTAGGTATACATTTCAACAATATATTATGTTTTTATTGATGTTTTATGAATCAATTTACTTGTATCAAACCAATACATTTAATTGTACATTATTGGTTTAACAACCATTTATTCATTCATTCATTCAATCAAAAAAATATATAACAACGTCTCCTTTGTTCTTTGTTCACCTTTGCCACCAAACATCCTAACTATATTCATCAGTTACACCTTTAGTAAGCCAGTAACCTTTTAGCAATCAAGAGCCAGCGTTTATAATCCATATTACCTATAGTAGCTAACAAAATTGACGCGGGTGGGTGACTTTATCAGACAAAAAAGTACCTGTACATACAAAACAGCCAGACTCGCGGTCCACCTGCGACCGTTGAGCTACAACAACGAGAGTTTAACATTATTATCGATCTGTGGTTTATCACATGTGTGATGATTAATTCTATGTATGTATGGAAGAACAATAACTGAGGTGATTTAATAAATATTCAATTTTGCCAAGTTTAACAATGAACAAAAAATAGGCTCACTAGATTATTGTAGCTTTTAACCAAATTTTATTTATTATTTGAAAGAGATCTTCACTAAATCAACGGTCAAAGCAAAATAATGAACACTTAGAATTCAGAAAAATATTTTTTTTGGATAAATCTAAAGCTTGTGGTGCGGGAATGCTAATATTATGTTAACAGAATGTATTGGGTCCTAGAGAGATGCAAATGCGGACAGCTACTTCTATAAAATTCGAAATGTTATTGCTTCGTAGTACCGCGTGAAGCATTCGGCATCGGTGTTTTTATTTTTATCGAAGGGATCGATTGTAAAGATAAGTTTGTCGTAAGACGAGTAGCGGCCACCCAGCGGTTGCGCTGCGCGACGCTCGGGCTCGGCGGCCGAGCCCGGCTCCGACCCGATTGCATTTTATTACATCTTGATATCGACTAATTCGCACATACATCAAATAATTGAAACGCCATCAAACCTGATAGGCCATACTTCGGGAGAAACTCCAGGCTTGGTATGCCAGCGGAACATTTATATGCTATTATTTTTAATGTGACACGGCAGAGAGATAATGTGTCTATTAAAAACGTTTTAAGATAATGATCTCGCATTTTAATACGCTTATTGTAATGCAGTATTTTTCTGCCCGCATTTTTATTTATATGGGTAACTAAGTCGATGTATTTAAGGGTTATAATAGAAATTAACATAGCGGTGAAAAATATATTATAATTAAAATCGTATTAAGATACCATCTTGCATTTTAGGAATATTTATTCTATGGTGTAAATTTAACATAAACAACCAGTTCTCAATAATATTTTGTTCAAAATAAGTTTATCTTGAGAGGTCTACAGCCAGGATGGTATTCAATCGATCCTTCATAAATCACATAGGTATCCACCTATAAAGTATAAATCAAGGGTGACGTAAAATCCTTTAATATTGTTTTCACATTGGAATAGCTATAAAATGCTTAAATTCATGTGTGATTTAATGGGTATGTATGTACTGACTTGATATGAAGTAACAACACGTAACAGTTTAAGTTTGACAATAAACTTGTACATTTTATTATTCGTTTGTGTATTTTAGTGACCAATAAAAGCATTGTTAAACCTTTTATTCTTTTTAATCGTGTCAATATTTTAGATGTGAAAGTAGGTACATTTGGTCTTGGCCAAAGCCTTTTTATGGGATCGACTTGAAGTTAAACCGTAAATATAAGGCGGTCGCCGCTGTTTTACGTGGATTTCAAACAAGGACATCGTTTCAAGGAAATCCATGAAAGCGGGCTTTGTGCGAACTTTTTACTAGCTGTGGACTTTCGTAACAGAGGTGAACTTGACAATTGGATAAGGACAAGTTGATTCCTTGACGGACTGGTAACAACGAGGCGTAATCGGATTTCAGACATCTACTGGCTCACTGTTGGTGAATCGCTCAGTTAGAATGAGATGGATTATGCAGTACCTGTGATTACGAAGAATATCAGTGTAAAGAGTCCGCTTACAATCAGGCGGCCCCTCCCCTACCCTTGCTTGCTACCATCGAAGCAAAAAAAAAAGGGCGGTTTACACTATTATATATTATATAGATTTGCAATGATAAAACTAGTGGCTCTGTGAGCTGAACTCGGATGCTGGTCTTTAAAAAAAAAGTTATTTCGAAACAGTGACTCGACAAAAATATTATATATAATTAACGAACCTTTTCACAAAATTTCACGAGAATCGGTTGAGAAATGCGACCTGTTTGTAGAGGAGAACAACTGGACTTAGAACTTAATTCCCTTTGCTCCCTCGTTCCATAAATTATGTATTAGATACTCATATATGAGACGATAATTGTTATCAAAAGAATAGGTTCAAGTATTGATTGTAAGGTGAAAGTAAAAAAAAACAAGTGCGAGTCGGACTCGCGCACGAAGGGTTCCGTACCATTAACTATAAAAAAATATTTTATTCTGTGTTTTTAGTATTTGTTGTTATAGCGGCAACAGAAATACATCATCTGTGAAAATTTCAGCTGGAACTATCACGGTATCAGTGAGACAGCCTGGTGACAGACAGACGGACGGACGGACGGACGGACGGACAGCGGAGTCTTAGTAATAGGGTCCCGTTTTACTCTTTGAGTACGGAACCTTAAAAACCGGCCAAGTGCGAGTTGGAATCGTACCATTGTCTATAAATATTTATTTAATTCTGTTTTTTAGTATTTGTTGTTATAGCGGCAACAGAAATACATCACCTGTGAAAATTTCAACCATTTTTTCTGTCATTTTTCATGAGATACAGCCTGGTGACAGACAGACAGACAGACAGACAGACAGACAGACAGACGGACAGCGGAGTCTTAGTAATAGGGTCCCGTTTTACTCTTTGAGTACGGAACCCTATCTTATCTTCTCTTATCTAGGTGAGGGTCCTTTCGGATTCACTTCGACCTAGTGGGATCTTTTGTGCATTTGCCCTCTCCTTTATACCTGCTCCCAGGCTTGCTCCATCATTTCCACAAAGCGGATGATGCAGTTTGCCGGGAGCACCTTGAATTCCTTTGGTTGCGGGTAACCGTTACCAAAGTAGGTCATTCTTTGTCTGGCAAGGGCATGACATTCACACAATAAATGTTCCATAGTCTCATCCTCCTCGCCACACATTCTACAGTCTAAACTATCCGATAGATCTTGGCCAAGAGATCCTTGACCCCGAAGTGACTTGTGAACACCCCAGATATAATTCTGAGTTGCTTCCTACTGGATTTCCAGAGTTTTCTGGTCCAGCCCGAGTCCACTCCTTCTATGAAGAGCTTAGAGTGCCTTAAGCCAGCCTTATTCCTCCACTCGTGTTGGTGTTTGGTTTTGGCGTAGGCTTTAAAGGCCGATATTATGGTCCCCTGCGAGAGTCCCACAAATGGTTCTGGACCTACAAAGTGATTTGTGGAGCAAGCTCATCTGCTCTTTCGTTTCCGATGAAGCCCTTGTGCCCTGGTATCCAAACTAGTTGCACCTTATTGTGCCTTCCAAGCCTGTTTAGTGCTTGGACGCCATTATAAATTAGTCTAGAGTCCACTTTCGGCGCCGTAAGCGCTTAAAGGGCCGCTTGACTGTCACTGACTATATAGATAGTCTGCCCTTTGGTTTACCTGTCTATATTCTTCTGTACACAGGTAATTATGGCGTATGTCTCCGCCTGGAAGACAGTTGCCAAACTACCCATGCTTACACTACTACTATAGTCATTTGCATCAATGCCTGCTCCCGTACCGGATCCCATTTTTGATCCGTCCGTGTGCCATATAGTGTCTTCGATACCAGACTTTGGTGGTTCTAGACCTGCGGCCCACTCAGCCCTGGTTGGAACTTTAGTTGTGTAGTTCCTATGGAATACATAATTGGATAGCATTTTGTCGCTTCCCATGTTTGTTATTCTGTCTAAGAAACCAACAGTCTCCATGTTTGTGTGCTTAGTCTTCGGCTTGATATCGCTCCACAGTCCAAGAGTTCTTAATCTGTAGAGCGATTTGCGCGCCTCTGACTTAATCACCATGTGAAGTGGCGGTAGGTCCAGTAGGACTTCTAGCGCCGCTGTAGGCGTGGTTTGAAATGCCCCTGTTATAGCCATGCATGCCGTTCTCTGCACCTTCCTCAGGGCCTCTCTGTAACCCTAAAAAGGTTCAGTTCGTAATAACAGTCTTCGTTGGGGTAAATTTATTATTTATGTAGTTGTAACCATTACGGCGCTTGGGCTAGACTAATAGAGCTCAACACACGATATCCATTCGGTCTATTAAAGGACCTGTGCGGCGTGAAAACACAGGCCATCAAAACAAGAGAGCATTGATGCATTCAAAATGTGGTGCTGGAGGCGGATGTTGAGAATTCCCTGGATCACCAAAGAAAATAAAAGAGCGTCTTTCGACAACATTTTATCAGCGTGTGCTCAGCACACACACATAATAAGACGCGGAAACGACAGCCTCTAAAAACTAGTAATCGTTTGGAACACAGAAAGGAAAAGGCCCAGTGGCCGCTCACCAATTAGATGGTCGTACCAACTAAAGAATCCAGATACACCAACATTTTACACTGTCACTAACATTGCTAGTGCCGACCGGAGCCGCCGATGGAGACAGTTTGTTCGTTCCAGACCATTCCACCATGACCTCGATCTTCAGACATGAAGGACTGCACGGCTATCACAAGACGGTGCGCGAGCTCTCTCGATTTTTCACGCACTTTACGTCTCTTTCTAAGTTTTCTAATAAGAGAGAGTCGGAGCGAGTGTCGTGCGAGATAAATTGAGAGAGCTCGCGGTCTTGTGATGGCCGTGCTGAGCAGAGAGAGAAAGGACCTGTGTTTGGGGATATCACTTAACGCATGTTTTTTTTTTATGAATACCATCACATTATTTATGAACCCAAATAATCTAAAATCGAAATCTTAAATCTTCTCTGATTAGATACCTAAAACTTAAACTCCACGCTACTATAAGATAACTAGAATATTGTATTTTTGATACACTCGTGGAGTCTCACTCGTCTGTAGTCTATGGTGTCTTCTTACCGTCAAGCAGGCTTCTTTGGAACCGTCATAATACAAAATACATAACATGAGTTAGTTATGTTTCTCATGCCGAGTAAGCGTTAGGCCAAGATCAGCCCTGCAGCTCGAAACTGAGACGCGGCAGACCTCGCCGGCGATGACTGGACGAGCTAGACTTCTTTTTAAAGGATTAGCCAGAGGCTGCTTAGGAACGGTTCCGGAAACGGAGGTCTTTGGCAAGCAGTAGGACACAATAGGCTCCCAATAATAATAAAATAATGAGGCTATGTTTCATCATTTGAAGTCATCTAATTTCTACTAAATAATTTCCTGTCTCTCTTAATACCATGTTAAGTGAGATTGAAAACTATATAACAGTAATAAATCAGAATTAGTGGCCATGGGCATGTCAATGTTATTTTTGTGTTGGTTAATCGCCGAGAGAACACGAGCCGAACTGTATCTGAAAGTTATGCAGCCATCCATAAGTGTATACACCTCGCCCCGGAGTATTTCGTTGTCTCGAACTCTCTTAACTATTGACGTTATCTTGATTTACGCACTTTATTAACATTTTATTACTTAAACGAGCGAGTTTCGTGTTTTAGGAAAATGTAAGGTTGTACTTGTAGTATTTACCTTTTCTTCAATTAGATTAAGTTGCCGATTGCCGTAACGAGCTGATTGGAATGTAGGTATATAGGCAGTCTATAGGCAGTATATATGCAGTCTATAGGCAGTCTAAAGGCAGTCTATAGGCAGTCTATAGGCAGTCCATAGGCAGTCTATAGGCAGTCTATAGGACCTCCTACATAAGCTTTACAGTCATCATCATCATCCTCCTACCGTTTTTTTCCGGTAGAGCCCTGAATCTAATCCCGACATTTGGCGTAGGTACTAGTTTTACGAAAGCAACTGCCATCAGTCTCTCTGAGATTGATGTCCAGCCATTATAAAATCATGTCTGAGTAACTTCTAAGCTTAATTTAGATTATATAAATTTGATTGTCTCATATGTTAATATTGGAATGCGTTATTTTATAAACAGGTGTTAAGAAAGAACTATTAAAGATAATATTTCAAATATTATCTTCCAAGTTATGTTGTGTTTTGAAAGCAGAAAATTGTACCTTAATGCTTCAAAGGATTATCTAGATTAATTTCTAAATATAGGGGACATTACAAACAGTAAATAAGTTATTAAAATCGAATTGAAATTTACGATAATCATAAAGTAAAGATTAGGCTACGTCGATATATGTACACGTGTGATTTAGGAACATTCCCAGTCATCGTAGATCCATACGGAACATTCTTGCGTCGATATTTATGTCCCGAGATCTATGGCGCAACCCACAAAAATTGTGACATACATACGAGAATAAAAAGTCAACAATGAATGGAGAGGCTCACGCGACAGGACCCCCCATAACCCGACCTCCGCCTCCAAATAAAAACGCGTTTATGATCTATGATCTGAAACTGATACTTATAATGGCTTCTGTATGTATAAAGAAGCTGCACAGAACGCGCCCGCCACTCAGCATGATAAATAACCTCAAATTGCTTGTAAAAGGTGAAACCTTTATCCCGCCTTCCGCTTGTACACATGTTAATATTTGTGTTTGATCCGACTTATTACTTCCACTGCCCGGGTTCCGCCGCACAGTAACCAGATATTACGATAACTCGAATTCAAAATACAATCTGAAACGGCTGTTAGGTAACGGCGGTTAGGTCGTATTTAATAATTATCTCAATCTGTATCTGGACCGGTTAATTAACTAAGATTTTAATTTGGAGTTGACTAAGTACATACCGACAATAAAAGAATTACCGGATTTATGGTTACGTGCAGCGAGAGCGAAGTCGCGATATCTATCGGATTGTTTGTTTATTTATTGTATTAAAATCCTTTACAAAGCAATCGCGCTCGAAGGTGCAGCGGTAGCGGTGCTATCGCGCTGAAATTTGATCGCGTTTGTTGCAACAAGCTTTGATCATAGTTTCAAATATATTACCATCGTTATACGCATGTGTGCCATGGATACTTTATGTTCAACGTTTAGTCTTGTTCTGTCTGTAAGTATAGATTCAAATTTCACAATTAAGCATAAGTTCTAAATCGCATTCGCTAGTATGCATAGGGCTGCAGCGGCAGGCAGCTCAGTAGCAAATAGCAATAGCAATCGAGGCGGCGAGTGGAGGAGTGACGTGTCGCCGATCGCATGTCTCGGAGGAATATATCAATCGCGCGGCAGAGTAATGGGCCGCGCTCGACCGGCTCGCGCGCTAAATGAGCCACGAACGGGCTACCGTACGTACTTTCAGCTTGAATGTTAAGTAGTTTTAATTATTTTGCAAGTGCCCCCGGGTTAAGACTTCGTCGGGACATTTATCAATGTGAGCGGTGTTGCTTTTCTGCAGAAACACGCTCCAGACCTATATTTCCATGTTTCTTGAGAAGATATGCGGGCATATCATTTGTCAAATAAAGGTAGTACTTATCTATTTATAGGCTTCTAGATAGGCATGTCCTTATTTAGGTTTCTAACAGAAGCATGTACATATCCACTATAAAGTTAGCAACACCAACGCGCGTCGGTACAATTGTACCGACGCGCGTTCGGAACGTTACGTGATTTGATTACCCCTCAGTAGTACAAAAGTAATTTCATTTGATACCTAAAAAATAAAGTAATTTCATTTGATACCTATAAGACTAGCTCAACCCAGGAAGAAACACGGAATAAAATATAGCATATGTCCATCCCGAAAATGCATTCAATATTCCGGTGAAAGAATTTTTAAAATTAGGCGAGTAGATTCGGAGATTATCCACTACATACAAACTTTATCTTTATCATTAGTATAGATAGATATCCAGCCGGTTTGGGTTCCTGGTTGTGTATAAATGGACTGATCCGTTTGCAAAGTACCTAGTTAGTCCGTCCTACTCTTTTAGTGCGTGTTGTTAGGGGATTCCGTCGAACAAATACTTCACTTTCGGATACCGGCGCCATATTTTAGTATGTTGTTAGGCATGTCTCCTGGATTCCAAAGCTGCCTGGAGACAATCTCTAAGGAGTCTGTCTCCACTGTAATGACGTCATCAAAAACGCCGCGGCCGCGCTTGGAAAAATTGAAATTACACCCCAACCATGCAACGTACTTACATATACATGTTATGTGCACCGCAAAACTGCAGAGAGACAGTATCTAAAGTTCATCAGTAATGACATAATCTTCATTGCCGCGGAGACTTTTTGAAAAGTGGGAATTTTACCTGAACCATGTAATATATATGAACGTGTGTTATATCATGTATTCATGTGTATGTGTATCAATACTAATGAACTAGACATTTTAGAGACTGTCTCTTTGCAGTTTTGCGGTGCACATCACATGTCTAACAACATACTCAATGTTTGTGCTGGTTTCTGGAAAAAAGTAAATTCGATTAAATTAATCTTGTAGGGAAAACTCGCTTTGCGTTGTTGGTTTTTTGAGCACAATTTTCCCGATTCTGCTCTTGTCTTAAAATAAAAAAACTAAAATGTAAAGCTGAAATACTAGATATCATTTGTGTGATACATTACATTCGTGTATCTTTGCTAGTTTTGCCGCAAAGTCTGAAAGTCCTTAGATTTTTTCTTGATTTTTTTATACTTTTACTAATACCAAAGATAATTAAGACAAGGATTATCTTTGCTAATACTTAGTACTTAAACTAGCGTATACATTGAAATATTAAGGTATAAATGAACTATTGACAATTTATTCAGCTTTCATTTGGTACAGTCGCCATCACATACCTACATAGGTACACTATAGGTGTTCAAAAATATATATATGCACCCTAATGCCTTCAAAATAGAGGCGTGTTCCGATGTTTGTGACGTGCTTGTTTGCTCCGATGTATGTGATGGCGACTGTACCCCACATGTGTTTGTACGTTGCATGATGGTTTGGGTGTAATTTACACTTTTCCAAGCGCGGCCGCGTCGTTTTTGATGACGTCATTACAGGGGAGATCGACTCCTTAGAGGTTGTCTCCCGGCAGTTTTGGAATCCACGGGACATGCCTAACAACATACTAAAATATGACCCCGGTATCCGAAAGTGAAGTATTTTCCCTAACAACATGCACTATTTGTTCCTGCGAAGCAATTTTATTATACCACATACTATTTATGTAGGTAGGTACGTTAGTATGTCTGCTTAACCCATTCAAGGCTGCGTGTGCTACGCCGTAGCGCATAACAGCAATTTCCGTTTTGTAGCTGAAATTGCTCGTAGTGGCATGACTCATAGTCATGGACCTTGGATACTTTGGATAGGTTAATGTTGTAAGGTTAGAAATGGAGGGATCCATGTTTTACGCTGCAGAAGTTGATCCTCATTTCTTAATATTACTGGGCCTCCAGAAGATCTGTATAAGTTAACATCTGACGCTCTTATTTGGCTCGGGACCCTGAATTTGGACTTATATTTTTATTGCATGAAACGTTTATGTACACACGCCATACGATTAAATAAAAATATTACTGGTAACTTAATTCTAGTATTTACTTGATTACCAACGCACTTCATACATTAATATTTCATACAGTAAATTTCGCAGAACTGTTGAGTTGAGTGATGTTTTGTGTGAAGACGCTGCTTTAGCCCTGGCTATGGTGCGAGCCCGGGGCGAGTGGTAATGAGCACCATCGCTTATAACGCACTGCAAAACGTTTGTGCGAGCGGGTTTTGTTTAGGCACTACAAACTGAATATGCCATTAATTGGTTTTACATTTCTAGTTTTTAGAGTTCCGCACCGTTCGGCCGATGAAATTCTATTATTAAGTTCACTTCTACATTTGGCGGTACAGAGACGGTGCGGTGTCAGTAAACTGTTACCGGGACGGTACACTTTCTGTACTGCGCGCCTAGAATCCTATGAGGGCTTCCGATTGGGGCAGAAGCGAAGCGGTGCAGCAATCTTGCAGTACTGCTTGCGCACCGCTTCGCACCCTAGCACAAATATAATACTGACAGTATACCGAAAAGAAAGGAAATCTTGGCGACATCAGTAAGCTTCCGGTAAAGTAATTTCCCTTATCAGTCTAGGCTGTGTTAATGTGATATTTCTTAACTTATACCGTTTACGTAAGTGTATCCTGTTTGCTTAATGCACTATAGTTGTTATCGATTTATAAGCGGAAAGTGTAGGTATATAAATAAAGTACTTTAATACAAAGTGAGTTTATGTAAGAATTATAATTTAATTTAATTAATAATTAAGTTGAGTTATTACCGCGAAGTTTATGACAACGTTGCAAGTACTTATTTCATAAAACATAACGTGTTAGGGGCTTCGATGATACGGTATCTTATTTGCTACGACATGAGGTTATGTATTACTTTACTACCTACACCCTTTCTGTATGACTTTATTGGAACGGGGTGTAACGGTAGGTGCCTTATTTGTTGATAAGTGTTTACACCGGTCAATAACCTTTTTGAAGTGGTTATTTGTTTTCAAAGTTGTATAGGTGTACCGTGCAGAACGTACGTGTCACATCCCAAAAACTATTTAGGTAGGTACCATACGAGGGCTCATTTGATTAATATTAATAAATGATGCATTATAATGACTTAGTAATGAAAAAAAAATGCAAAGTTAGGAGTAGGTATCCACATATTTTACGGTTGTAGGTTCGTTACAAAACGCAGCTTTTTTTCTTGCTTGTTCTTTTTAACCGACTTCAAAAAATGGAGGAGGTTCTCAATTCGGATGTATTTTTTAATTTTTTTTATTTTTAATGTTTGTTACCTACCTCAGAACTCCGTCATTTATGAACCGATTCGTACAATAATTTTTTTTACTGAAAGTATATGCTTCCAGATAGGTGTCATTGTTTCCAAAACCCCAGTTAGATGATGGGAACCATGAGGAATTGAGGGAACTCCTCAAATATATTAGGCACGCGTGTAGTAATTTCGGTATTTTCTATTATAACTCGTGTATTTACACCCGGAAATCATAAATTTGGTGAAGTGGAAGTGATGATGAAGACCACAGATGGCTTGTGGAACTTCTCAATGATGCACTTCAAACTATATAAGTACGTCACAGATTCTGATATTATTCCGTTGAAATAGCAAACAATGAAGTGCCAAAGGTAATTCTGAGATCCTTGAGGAATCGACGGAAGTCCTCAAATATTATCGGCCCACATACAGCGATTTGGTTTATTGGTCTAAAAATCAACGCTTTTGTTCTCGGAAATCAGTTCATGTGGTAAATTGTAAAAAAATGTGGAAATGTTAATGTGGCTTGGCGGAGTACTGAATTGAAGTCGGTTAAAACTTTGTTTTGAAAGTAAATTATAATTATTTTGTATCAGAACAACTTTTGACAAAAATTTACATCTGACCATTTTTGATAAAACCTCCATAACCGAGGAGGTTTACCTGGGTTATGGAGTGATGCTGCCTTACATTTTTAACATAAACGAAATTAAATATTATACTAAATCAACTAAAGCAGCCCCACTTAATTGTTCGGTAGACAAAATAAACTGCCACAAGAGCCTATACTTATTTGAGTGCACCGTGCATAATAGAAGTGTAATTGTTCAAGTTGCAAAGTTAGTTATTACAGGTTAGCACAAAGCGGTACTTAAGATAAGGCTAGTTGTTCCTATGCGCAGGCGACGGGGCGCTGCAGGGCCTGTCCAGCTTGAAAAATTACTACCCTCGTAAATATTTCGTTGAAATGCCATATTTAACAACAACTACCATAGACGGCTACATTTCATTGAACATGAAAAAAATATCCACATATATATATCCATTCCCAAGCCTAGCCATAATATGCACATGCACGCCAGATAGATTATTCAAACGCATAATTTTTAATAAAATACGTCAAATCCTACTTTATGGACGGAAAGTATCTCCTTTAATAGATTCCAATACGTCGTGATATCAAGTGAGAGCGTCATAAAAATTGACACTGACAAGCCAAAGTACTCGTATTACCGTATAGGGCATTAATTTTACGATCGCCACGAGTAATTTACTTTCTCGGAATGGTGCAAGAAGTATGAAGGGCAATAAAGTGTTAACGGTGTCCCGATAGTAGATCATGCGGTGCCATGCAATATACTGGCGCATTATTTGATTTATTCAACATTTTTATGCGTCTACTAATAAAGCTTACATGATCATCAATTTCAATTTTACTAACCTCGACACGAGCCCTGGGGCTGCCGGGGACCGCTCCGCGGTAAATCAGTGTGTTTGCTTTTCGTATTTTACCCTAGCGCGGGAAACGAGAGCGTTATTTTCGTTTTATGCAGATCAACGAGTTAGCAGATGATTTTTCAATCGCGCTGTTTATCCTGGCTTTCATTTTAGAAACGTGTAATCTTCAATTAGCTCAAGGCGATTGAATAATAGAAACAAGTTTCCACGCCATTATTACCCTCCTTCTATATTTTGTGGCGTATTGACACTTCGGCATTGTAAACAAGTATTACTACTAAGTTGGTATTTCGCTTGATCACTACACGTGATCAATACTAGCTCTTATTATAGCCTTATTATAATGCCTTGTATAGATTATTTGACCTCTAGGTCACACGGACATCTTCCCAGTGGAACGCGTAGCTGCTTCTGCTGCTGACTATACCTTCATGCAATAGTATGCATTAGATACTAAATTATGTAGCGTTAACAGCATTGCTTTCACAATTTTGTTAGATAAAAAATCGTGCAAAAATTGCCTATCCTTCTCCATATCTAGCAGGCATATATCACAAAAAATGACACTGTAATGATTTACACATTATCTTTTCACTAAATAAATTCTTACTCATGAGATAAAAATCACAAATTAATGTTAATTTCAATATTTAAGTTGTGTGCAGTCAACAAATCATCGCGATCGTATCTCGTGCGATCCAAAAAGAACCTTCCATTATCGACGGAGCCGAGTGACCTCTAACACTAGGCTTATATTTAGTGGGTACCACGCATTGTTCCGGACAATGATAATTGTAGGTGGTGGCTAGAGCTAAGAGTTTGTTTAAAATTGATTTCGGCGGTGATCGGGCCGATAGCGTCGTCGAGCGAGGTTATTATAGGGGCCGAGCGCTTCGGGCGGGCGGCGGCGCAATGCTCGCTGGAAGCCTCAGCCAGGCCATTAAACCTCCAAAAGATTTTTACTTGAACTTAGCCAATAGTGCTTTTTATACCAAGGGAGGCAGGAAAAGAATGACTCCGATCGCGGATATTAGTCGCCCAAGCCAAAGGCAACGTCGTTAAATAAGCGATCTAAGACGTTGATCACAGACTGTAGTGTACGAATTTTACATCTTCCTTTAGCCGTAAAGTGAAATCCACGAGCGTAGAATGATATAGCCAAGGGGCACATAAATTAAATAGGTACGGAAAACTTATTTATACTCCCGCACAAGAGATTAAGTTTATTGATAGAGTGGTTCAGTTGTCATTAGAGAAGCTATAAAATGGTTACTAAAACTAAAGCGAGATTGACAAGAGAAACGAGTTTTAATACGGGAATGTATTAGACCTTTGACTGATGAATAGCAGCACTGAGTAAGTATTCTTTACCAACTGTCAATCTGCGTGGTTTCCACAAGCTCTTAAAATTTCGTGACCGAGTGTGAATATTTTTCAGGAGGTATCCCAAGGTTGCGGTCTGGTGCGAAGTCTGGTAAGTCTACCATTTGGCAACAGTCTCTATAGATATATGGTCTTCTCATAAATTTGCATATGCGTATATCCGACGTAATGATGTACAAATAATGGGCGAGCGATAGGATCGTAACAAAAGGCGCGCGCGCCACCGCCACGCCTCGATATAAATCCTCCACATCTCGTAGCCATAAGTACCTACGTATCGAGATTTTCTGTATTTTAACAATATATAATTTTGCGCATGCGGTGGCTATACTTTTTAAAAGATAAAAAATATTTACGAGTATAGCAATGCTGATATTTGTTGTGGGTACTTTAACATCGGCAGTAACTATTTATTCTATAGTACAATTTCTTTATGGTTGGTGTTGAATTGGTCCAAGTTTATTCCCCATATTTATTAGGGGATTTCCTTATTGTCATCATCATCATCGTTTAGCATCTCTAGTTTATGGCGCGACGTAGTCAGATATTTGGTTTAGTCACATAAGTACATTTAAGCAAAAAAATTGTTTTGTATGAATCAGTTATTTTTAATCCCGACGCAAATTAGGGGTGTTATAAGCTTAAAATGCGTATCTGTATGTCTGTCGGTGGCATCGTAGCTTGTAAACAGGATGAGCTGATTTAAGTGGGGTTTTTTCATCAAAAGTCTTTTCTGTAGAGATGGTTCTCAGTTACCTTTGTGGTACTGGGAATGTTTTAAATAAAAAAATAATGTAGTTATTAGTAATCATCCCAGTTCTCCATCTATCTCCTTTGCAGGCGGAAGGAGTTTTGCGTTCAGGAAAAAAAAAATAGCTTTAGCCATATATACTTTTCATTTAAAGTTATAATTAGTACCTGCATTCGTTTCTGAATGAAAACAAAAAAAAAACTATTAGATCACATGTATCGATATCATTCCTTTAGTGGCTGCAGTACAATATTTCACTGGGAGCGTACCCCACGCAGTGCCACTAGACAAAAATCGCATCGTTTTCCCATATATTTCAGTTGTCAGTGTTGGAGACAATACTTGCGGTAAGGGATTGTAGAAAAGTGAGCATAAAACAGCGCGCACGCGCATCGGGTAGCGTCGATCGAGCGCCGTTGGTACGCTCCGCTCCGGCCTGCGCAATCTATCTGACTGTCAATTGCTTGAAATAAAAATTATTTGAAAACAATCGTTAGAAATAAAATGATTCACATAGACCCGCGAAAGCCATGTTGTAAGTGCGAGACGTGAAAGGTGACATCATACGCCGTTGCGAGTGTGGATCAACCGCTGACTCCTACGAATTCTCGGAAGGCTGGCCCGTGAAATTTTCTAACTCATCTCTGGGAATGCTGCAATGCTGAATCCATAAGGAAAACACAAACGTGACCGTCCAAAGCAGACCAGGAGGCGGACGATCGTTGCAGAATTAGAGGCAATATGGAAGACTTGGAGCGAGCTAAAAGCGCAAAGCTTAGAACAAATCGAGATGGCGGCGCACTGAAGGCGCCAACTGTCCCATCTAGTCAAGATAGACCTCTGCAACTTCTGGGCGTCTTTGGAAAAGTAGTTCATGGCATTGTGAAAATGTCATTGTCTGAATGGAACAGGTACAATTAGGATTTACCGGCATCATAACTTTAAGCTGTCAATATCAACGATAATGCTAAGACGTCGTTTCTCGACTCGATCTTAACCTCGACTTTGCACTTCGGCAACTTCTTCTTCGTCGCATCCTCAAGCCTGAAGGTTGCGACTACACGGAGACTCCCCAGGCTGGATCCGTCATCCGGATCTGCAAGTTTCCTTTACAGATTTCCTTCACTTGGCTACTCTATCCCCAATAATAAGGAGGCCGACTGCTAGACAAAAAAATGCTTTGCAATACAGCAAATTAACGTAGACCTCTGTCGGGTCGTGGCCTTCTTACGAACATTTTGGGTCGGCATCATCGGTAAGGTATATATTCTTATTGTTAGGCAAGAATGCTTGTTTGTCAATATTGCGGCATAAAAAAGCTTTTGTTCTATCTTTGTAAATCATGTTACATTGGAGTTTATCCGAAAAAAAGACAGACATACAGACAGACAGACAGACAGACGGACAGCGGAGTCTTAGTAATAGGGTCCCGTTTTACTCTTTGAGTACGGAACCCTAAAAAGTTAGTTGGTACAATTCGCGGTACCGTACGAGAAAAAGCCAGGCAGTAGGTCCGCTGGCGCGGGCCGCACGACGCGATTTGTCGTTATTTGCCGACGCGCAGCGCCGACTTATGACGGCCCTTATCCGCCATCGGCGTCCGCGCCTCGCCACTCGCTGCCAGTGTTTCTCGCAACAATGAGCATTTAAGGACATTACGAGTATAGGACATGCGTCTTAAAGTCTTAGCGGTTCATTTAACGTTGAAGTTCCTAGAATACTGGAGATATATTGCAATTATTCTATTATTAGAACCTACCAATTATTATGCTTCAAAATTATTAAGCATCCAACTCTATCCTTGGTATCCTCAAAGCATGTATTGATTCCGTCAAATACCGATTAACCTAGTTACGGGTATCTATTCGCGCATATTCCGTTTCTTGTTCCTATATCAATGTACCCTCGTTTCCTAGGTTTAAAGATAAGCTCATTTCCCAGTGGAGCACGGGTTAAGCGGAAGAGATCGAATTCGCGCGCGCGCACCATAACTCAGGGCAACAATATGGCGCACAATTACAAGCCGCTGGCTGGTGACGATGACAAATAGCTCTCCCTGGGCGAGGGACACGCGCATTGTGCGCTGGATCACCAGTAAAGCAATGAGATTCACAACTTGTTTCGACGCACATCACCAATATAGCTTGACCCCAATGTTCGTAACAACTATCCCTAGTTATAGGTCAGACTTAGACTGGATCGCTTGCATGAGGTTCTGGGGTAAGTGCTGTGAATATAAGCTCAGACCAGTTCTAGATCCAATGCTTAACTTTGTCAATTTTCAAATTATTTAACAGATTTATTTACAGGAATACATTGCAACTGTATATAGATATCTACGTGGTTTGTAGCACTACAAAACGATTTCTGTCTGTTTTTGGACGTCGATGATGAATGACAAATTAAAAATGACTCGCGAGTCATTGGAGTAAACTGATGCTAAACCTATAGGATGCAACAACATTGTTTTCAACTTTCAGACCTAGGACAAAATATACGTATTGGTTAATAAATTCTTACCTGATATCATATTCATCGGCTTGGGTTGATGAAGCTACTGTATAATCTATCCCCTAGTGCTAGTTAAGGAAGTAATTTAATGTCACCCTAATTGGCAATACAAAATTGTACCAATCATTCACAAAAATAAACGGCTTAATTTTGTTTTTTTGAGGAAGAAAATAAAGTAGATATGTTCGCGTTTCTGTACCTAATGGGTACAAAAATATACATTAGCATCAAATAATTAATAGTGCATGGTAGCAATCTACTGAAGAGAGTCAGGGAAGTGGTATTAAATGATTTCAATTACCTCGAACGCGACAGTCGAAGTTAAAGTCAAGTGAGCCGTCATTACCTCTGCTCCCATTCCCATCAGAACGAACGGCGTCAAATGTTAATGCACACCGGAATGGTAGATGTACGTAAATGAGACTAGTTGATAAGTCATGGGGACTATCCATTCGTCGAATAATAAGTGAGGAAAATGTTTGGGCACATTGTTCTAGGACCGGTTGAAACGGAAACGCCGCGGTGGGCTGCACCATTACTTATGCATGCGTTGACGCACTTTAGCAATCAGCATTAATCAACAATATGCTCGCATGTCTCCCGCCATGTCACTGTGATTTGTTTATTTTCACCCTGAAATGAAAATATGGTTTGACACTTTGTTATGAGCTTGCGATGAAATGCACTGAACAAAACAAAACCTGAGACAACTAGACATGTTAAATAGGCCACACCATTATTTGTGCGCGCATAAGTGATATTTTAAACAAATGACGGCACAAATGACAATTTATTACCGAACCTGCTTCAGGGCTCGACTGTATTTTAGCAGCTTATTTGAATTTGGACTCGTGTGATTCACTGGCGTGCCGTATTTCAATTCGAGTGCGAGATGAATGCCTCGAGTAAATGTGGTTAAAGTAGGGTGAGCAGGGTTCAGGTTGGAGGAGAGAAAGTGACTGCCAGTGTGTTCCTTTATTGTCCGCTTGTCGACATGACCCACACGATGTCTTATCTCCAAAACTCGAGGGCCATGTAAAGCCGGCCGCGTCACAAGACGACGGCGTTCGGAACATGTTGTATCTCGCGTAAACCCGCCATGTTTTATTCTCTCGCATTCAGCGCCGATACCTTAATAAAACCCAACAAGATTGAGCAATAAAAAGTAATTTATTTGATTGTAATTTCAAAACACAAAGTGGGCCTCATTTTGTAATATATTTTTATTTTCGTGGTTTTGTGTTTCTTGGAGAGCACGTCCTGCCCGGCCCGCCCGCGGATGATTCGTTGTGTGCATCCAATAAATTACAAGCTGCGACTTTGATTCAATTTTCGGTATCTCGATCTCCAATTTTGGTAAAACAAGACATTATAATGTATCTCAACCACAAAATGGCCTTGCCTCATTATTCCTATGCCCCGTGTAATGTTATGATAATTTACACCCCGTGTCGATAGCTATAATAAGAGTTCAATGCTTCATCGACCAGTTATTTAAAGCGGATCAATAATCTCGCACCGTTTCTCGCATTAAAATGTGCATATCTATTACGTGCTACCGTAGTATCGGCCGCATCTTTAAATTACACGTCTTAAAAGGTGTGAGAAGTTAAGCTGCATAATCGATGGGCACGGAAGCCGTGCGGGACCGATCAGCCGCGCTCCCGCGCGCACAATGCGCGCAACTCCGATATTATCACCGAACCAATCAATTTGATCCCTCATAAAAAGTTCTCGGTAGGCAGCCGGCATAATGCAGGCCAGTATCGGGCCGTCGATCCGAGCCTTGCTGGAAGCTGGACTTTTCATATAATTTTATGTGAAAAGGATATGGGCATTGTTGGTGGACGCCCTGCTGCGCGCGCCGGGTAAACACTTGAAATTACAAGTCAGCTCGGACAGCGCGCGCCTGCGTCGACCCGCGGAAAAATGCGCTTCCAATGTTACGCCTCCGAATAAAAATATTATTCTATGACCACAGTATACCTACTTACTTAATGCCTACTCGGGTGACACTTGGTTGGTTAAAAATAAACATTGTTTTCCTTTTCAAAACCTTTGGGAATTTTAAGGATCGTAAAGCATGCTGAATTGGTATGCATAATTTCATATGCAAACGCGTCTCGCTGAATATCTATGCCGCGCTAAACTTCTGCGGATCCTAAAATTGAGAGGGCAGTTTAGACGGAGAGCTGAGGGACCAAAACTGGAACAGTTTTATAAAGGCTGATATTTTAATATTAGGTCATAAATAGCTTGAATATCAATAGCCTGCCGTCAGTCAGCCAGTTGTTGGGACAACTGGCGTGGGGGTGGTTCCGAACTTGTTAAGAAAACACCTACCTCGCAACGCAGCCCGCTATACCCGTCAAAAAATTTGGTTGGTGACCGTGTTTTATAAAATCTAATAAAAATCGTGCAAGTAGTTTATAGTACCTAAAACTAGACTAACATAGTCAGCCCAAAGTTCTACTATGAGCTGTTCAATAGAACGGCGGTGCGGCGCGCCGTTCTATTGACTGCTGACGATGTTAGTCTGGTTTTAGGTACTATGAACTAAACGCACGATTTTTTTTTTGATTTTATAAAACACTTTCACCAACCAAATTTTTTGACGGGTTTAGCGGGCTGCTGACGCGTACTGTTCCAATATTCTGCACACTGACTATGTCCGCATAGTTTGTTAGTTGTCTTACTATCCACAGATACATTTTCAGATTTTATAAAACAGTTGCGACGTAGGTGTTTTCTTAACAAGTTCGGAACCACCCCCACGCCAGTTGTCCCAAAAACTGGCTGACTGACGGCAGGCTATTGATATTCCAGCTATTTATGACCTAATATTAAAATATCAAGCCTTTATGAAACTGTTGCAGTTTTGGTCCCTCAGCTCTCGGTCTAGTTACTCCCAACTAAAAAAACGTGGAATCACAGAAAATGTAAGCTTGAAATTTCAGGTAATTTTATACTTATTTGCTTGGTTATTGAATCTATAAACGAAATTTGAATAGCTGGGAAGTGCTTACCACTGGTCGCGCTCCGAAGACATCTGATCGGAAGCGAAGAGTATTGATATACTTACATTGAAATATTTCAGCTCGCTGAAGACACTTGTTTTTATATTTTTATTCACGCAAAGTATGTTTATCATGTATTTAAATCTAGAATAGTGAAGTGGCAGCCTCAGGGGTTTTTGCCAAACACAGTTTTGTTTGATTGACTTCTGATTTGACGTTTAACATTAAAATAGCAAAAAAAAAATACTGGATATCTGACCAGTAGCAAGGTAGATTTAAATGTTAAGTACCAATGATGTAATACAAAATATACGAAGATATATATTAAGCGGTCCAAAAGTGGCACACTAAAACTTGGTCAAGTCGCACAGCTTGCCATAGTTTTGCGTCGTCAATGGAAACGAATGCTGTCAAAATTTGGTGGGCATTTTTAAACACGGAATTTCGTATATACATTATACCTATTATCTACCTATTTTTTATATTACATCATTGTTAAGTACCATGTATTTATTTACACACCGACTACCTTAAATATATTTTCATACTGACTGACTTTGACACTGACATGTACGCCACATAACATGCGAGTAGTACCATAACTTATAGAGTGCAATTTCATGCAATAAGGTAGATTCTAATCTTGTGGTAGGTACCTAGTCTTTGTAGATGAAATTACACGGAATTAACGAACTTAATAATAGCAAGTAGGATCTTGATCGGTGTCTTAAATATATATTCACGAGTTAAATATTTAAATCTACCTTACCTTTTTAATCCAACGCTGACCAAATAAAAAGCCAACAAAGCATAAAATCGCGACAGCACATTGTATTGCGCTCGTAAAATAAACGAAGGTTCGCGAAATATTTCGGCGGGATATTTAAAACTGTGGAATTTACCTACCAACCATATTGGATGTTATAACCAAACGTCCGAAACTGTAAGAGAAAATACTGTCAAAAAAACGCAAACAAAAAGATACCTCAGATCACAAAGTAATTTTTCGCTTGCTTTCGTTTGACAGAATTGACTCTTACAGTTTCGGATAGAGTATCTGGGGGCACGGCAGTGCCCCCGCCAAGTCGAGCAAAACAAAGAGGCACGGCCGTACCATCCTTTTCTCGATACAATTTTACAAGTTAACTAATATACGCATAGATGGTCAAATATTAAGCCTCAGTTTTGTTTTGACGGTGGTAGACTGGCAATATCTTAATCCATCCATACTTACTGATATTTTAAATGCGAAAGTAACTATGTCTGTCTGTCTGTTACTTTAAAAAAATTGCTGATGCGATTGAGGTGAAATTTGCTATGGAGATAGTTTGAATCCCTATAACCGTATAGGCTAGTTTAGGATAGTTTTTATATATAAGGGGTGTAATGGGGGTGAAAGTTTGTATGGTCATCATCATCATATCAGCCGAAAGTCGTCCACTGCTGGACATAGGCCTCCCCCAAAGAGTGCCATGAGGACCGGTCCTGCGCCACCTGCGTCCAGCGGACTATCAGTCCACCTTGTGTCTCAGAATTTGTCAAGATAAATAAATAAATGTTTTATGTTTTTTTTGTGGGGCCTACCCACGCTGCGCCTTCAGTACGTGTTCGCCACTCGAGAGCCTTTCCACCCCAACGGCCATCGGTTCTACGTGCAATGTGCCCGCGCGTTTTTAGATATGGGTGCTGCGATATCAACGAGTTCCACGCTGACGGTGCCAGTCGTTGGGTCTTCAATTTGACCTTTGTAGTAATTGTGAATTATTTCGATTAAAAAATACAGTTGAATTTTATCAGAGGGTGGTGGCCCCGGACCGCAGCTCGATGGAACTGCTGGGAGTATGCTCGCGCATTCACTGCAAATAGCCTGAGAAAGATACGGTCGCATATATGAAAAAACAACAATATATACTCGTAGATATCGGCATTTTTTTCACATCAAAAATATGGTATTGTAATTCGACTAAGTATTCTTGAATAATCCACCTACATTTAATAGCGCAACGGTAAAAAATAATGAAAAGTAATCTACATTACTTCCATAAAAATCAGGCGAAAATGGTATAAACTTTCTTTACTTTATAATTGACTACTTCTATATACGTTCTTTGGGATACGCGCATATTTTACTTAGTTTTGTTAGTGAATAAACCTTTCCATAGGCCAGATGAAATTCAATATTATCTCAAGGTCGTAAATATTTCATTAAAATGCTGTTATTTCCTGATGCATATATTTTTGTATTCAGATAGTAAGTCTCAACATTTGTGTATTCAAATATGTTTTCGTCATAAAAATACTGATAACATTTTTGCTTGCGTGATCATTTTTTTTCCTAACTTCCGGTCCATAGACTTAGTGATTTCAATAGTAAAAGCTTAATAATAACATATAAAAGCTGAGTACAAATAATTAGCCTGATATTGAAATTATTTCCAAAAAACCCGTATCTTTCTCAGGCTAAAAGATCGGCTTGTCAGTCATCTGAGAGTTTATGAATGTCGCTCCCACTAGCCATCCAAGTCGGAAACGGTCAGAATGGTCAGGTGATGATGAATCATGAGGCTGTCTTTCTAGTAGAGCTTAGCTATGCCACGTCTTCATCCGAATACTTCGTAACTTCGTATTAGCTTAGGTGGCTGATTTGTTTTGCAAACTGTTGTTGAACAAAGCTTTATTTTTAAGTTCAGATGGAAAGATGCCAATCGTAAAACTAGGCGGAAGAATAAGTACGGAAAAGCTGACAAAAAATATGACGGTTTTCATTACTTAATTCGTAATTATTATTTGGGACCACCAGTTGCCTCACTGAAGTTCTGTTTTTTGCTTATGCCAAGAATGTATTTTGTGAAGCACTTTGTCAAGCATTGGGTGTTCGCTGGGTGAGGTGCGACCGACCCGGCCGGTATAAATAAAAGGTCCTTTGAGAGCGGCCCATAACGAGCGCTGCGTTCTACACTGCGCCTTAAACTTTGCACCCCAGGTTTACTGAAATCAAAAATTATGAGTCGCATTAACAAAAGAGATGACAACTACAATGATGAAATAAAAAATTGGAATTGATGCTTTGATAACGTTCAACAAAAATTTCCCATTATATAATAATAGTCCTCCTTGCCGTATCCGACGACGGCAACTTACAACTTCCTCATCAGAGAATCACGAATATGGCTCGCAGAGCCGAACATAGTTTTAAATGTTCGGTCTCATTGTGAACTGCACACAATACAGCATAGCTGGCCCTGGTCATTGTACTTAAGGCTTATACACCCGCTAACGACCTTAAGTCGTCGTTCGTATGGGCCAGCACGCGACTGATCGGGCCTGCCGAGCCTCCGCGCTCGCGCATTTTGTAGGTATTTAAACATAGTAATTAAGATAATCATTTTATCTTTTTAAACTCTGCGAATTTGTCTATAAATATTTAATAACTTTATTTGAGTACAAAAATTTAATTTAAAATATCTATAGATTAGTCATAATATTGAATAAACTTTACAAAAAGAGGTAACTTTGGGATTTTTTTCTATCGAGTAGAGTTCATTAGATCGCGTAACTGAATGCGATTTTGACTAGATTAGATCCTTAAGTTATACGTATCTTTTTTTTAGATTTTTAAACCCTATTTTCTACGTCTGAGATTGTTTTAAAAAACTCGAAAACGCTGCCCTGTTGACTGTCGAGCCTTAAGTATATAGATAGGATGGTCTAGGTAATCTTCCGTAAATGGCGCTTTTGGTCCAGATGTTCAACGCATCTAAAATGAATACTCTTACAACAAGTTATTCCAGTCAGCGCCGCTTGGTTTTGTTTGAACGATATATCCTGATAAATCATTGCGATCAGATTAAATTAGGAATAAATATGAAACAGACGAAGATCATTAAATGTAGGTTTCCTTCTTTTCACGCGATGTGTTTTTTTTTTGCAAAATAGTGTTAAATTCAAAGTCGTAAAACGAACATTCTAAGCTCCTCGCCACACGCGTCTCAAATAAAAGTGCTGCGTTGTCGCGCGCAGCGATCGTCTTTTATTGTACCTTTTTTAATTCAATTTTACGATAACGTCGCACTGAGTGATGCGCGTGTTCATAAAATTTTATGTCTAGATACTATTGGAATTATCTAACTAATAATACTAAAACTATTTATATGCAAATTGTCACATTCCTCAAAAAATCCTTATGTTTTAGGTAATGTGTACAATACAAGGTAAATTGATTTTGTACTTAAAGGTTGTTCGAGCATTAAATGAAGGATCAAAAACTTGTCAAAAACTAGGCTTAGGTCCCTTAACATATAATTCTCATTTTTTTATATTTTTTTAGTCTTATGTACAACAATATAGTATATTATGTTGTTGCCCCACACAGCGTCATTTATTTTACGATTACGATACCGCTCCACTGAGTAATGCACATGAGGTTCATAAAAGTTAATGTTTTGATACAACTTAGAATAATCATACTAATAACTTAAATAGGATCCAAACATGAATCGAACATGAACGGAATGTGTTGGCAACAGAAGATTGAAAATGTCGTAACAGCTATAGAAATTAACATTAAAACTGCTTATGTTTTTGTCAATCATTTATGTCTATCTTTGAATAATTTCCATAATGACATAAAATATGACAATGGAGTCCGATGTTGGTTGGCAACAAATACTTTAATAAATGCAAATAGGAGTTAGTCTCTTGAGAGGATTAGTGTTATCTTCTTAAAGTACAACTTTGTTTATATCGTATTATTTATTCTCTGATGTATACATATACTCACCTACATAATTACATGTTTTGATTAGCAATGATGCAAGAGTAAAAAAAATATATACTTTAAATGATTCCAGAGGCATTGAATTAGCATAACAATGTATATGTAGAATCACAAGTGAACCGGAAATTTGAATTAATTTTGAAGTCACATTGTCGACACAATGAATGGCTCCGACCGACAGGAAAAAATCATTAACGAATGGATGCGAAAAACATCGTCGGAGATTTATGATGGTGCGAGCCGAAACCATTGTAAAGTTACTGACTTCCATTGACCGTCATTGATATGTGAATATCGGTCACGTGCAAATATATTAGGTAACAATATAAAATATCACTCTCTTTTTACACATATTGTTTTATGCCGTGATGCTCTGATATTGGAAGATGTTCTTATTGGAGGATGCTTTAAATCATAATACATAGGTATGTGTAAATGTTTCGAGATGATCTGAAGCCATTCATTCATTCTTATTTCTATATAACGCTCGAGCTTTGTACCCATATTTAATTTATAAATGTACACGAGTCTAACGCGATATTTTTTTTTTATACAACGACGGTGGCAAACAAGCTTACGGCCTGCCTGATGTTAAGCTGGTGCCGTCGCCTATGGACACTTGTGACTCCAGAAAAATCACAAGCGCGTTGCCAACCCTTTATTCACTTGAGGATTCGCTGTGTTG
Source organism: Epinotia brunnichana (assembly GCA_963854355.1). Classification (NCBI taxonomy): domain Eukaryota; kingdom Metazoa; phylum Arthropoda; class Insecta; order Lepidoptera; family Tortricidae; genus Epinotia; species Epinotia brunnichana. Next base: position 12,544,262 of record OY977948.1, read on the forward strand.
GCAGATACAGACATGCTGGTCCCTCACTCCCAACACAACGCACCCTAGGGAGCTCTGGCGACCTTACTCACCACCAGGAACACAATACCACATACTTCATAGCATGCAATAATATAGCAACACTACAAAGCAGTGGTGCTATTATGGCTGCGGTCTTCTGTAAGGTGGAGGTACTTCCCCAGTTGGGCTGCTCCACATACGAGCGAGATGACATTCCGCTGTGCCTCTCTTAATAATATTTATGTACGTATACCTCATACACATAGGTACTTTATTTATTTAACTTAATATAACGAAAACCCTAAGCAGTAAAATACATAAATTATACTTAGTGAAATAAAAATGCGCATAACACAACAACGCTCCTTTTCCTGTTATCAGGGAGGAATTCCGCCGGAGCCGTCCCGCCCGCCTCATTTGCATACAAGCTACGATTTGTGTATTGTTAATTAGAGCACCACAAACAGGTTCCCAATAATGCAGCCAACACTGCCTTACCGACCTTTCTTGTTTCATCTGTTATTTAAATAGCAATAGATTATTCTCAGCGATCCATTATGTTCGTACAATCGAACATAAGTAAGTCTGTATGTAAATCTTGTTTATACTAATCTTATTATTATCTATACGTATATTCATTGGCGTTCTGTATCTGATATTATATGGCAGGGTAATATTGTTTTGTGCTGGTATCAGAATGTCGTGTTTTGAGTACTCGCGCCTATCAAAGACTTCAACGGGGTTTTAAGCTTGAGAGGACAGCATAGCACTGTTCACCCGAAAATATTTTATTGAATCAGTATTATTATCCTGCTTAAATATAACTTTTTGCATAGAACGACTTATTATACCATATAATGATTACATTTTATGTAATTTAACTAGGTCTTTATTACACAAATACAAAATATTATCTCCAACCGTAATATTTTCCAACAATGCTCGCCTTTTTTCTGAATAACAAATAAATCAAGAAATTATAGTTGGATTTGTGAGTTAGAAATTGTGTTGTCTTGAAGTTTACGGAATCACTTTGTGAATTCATACAAATTTCTGATGCAGGACGAACCACTAATATTTAAAGTATGTGTTAACTAAATCAGATTGATATTACCTGATGTTACCTGAGAACCTGAGAAGTGGCGGATTTATGAGCCTAAGCATTATGCGAGCGTAAATAACAGTTCGACGCGTCGAAGGGCGACGTCGCGGCCAGCCATCACCTTGGGAAGATAACCGGGGCCGAGGCAGACAACGCTGTGCTGCCATAAATTCGTCCTAATACCCGCCCGGCCCGGCCCAGCCCTGCGCTCCACGCAACATTTTATTGTCAAAACCCATACCGACCTGCCTCCCCTGATAACTTTATTGTTATTTACATCACATAATTATCATTCGGATAGTCGTTGTTTTACATTCGTATAACGCCATGTTAGTCGGAGTCCGTATCTAAATTGCTTAATTGGAAAGTCTCGGAAAGAGCACGGCCGAGAGCCGTATCTCTACGAGTGTGTACGAGCTTCGAGTGACCTTTCAATTGAGTCCCCACAAATTACGACCACCTTTGGCTATTATATGGCTTTATCTTTAATGCCGGAAAGCCGAATAAATAACGCTATTTACAGGTTCTTCTTTACATTGCAAAGTGAATCGGTAAAATGGACACTTTGAACCGTTACGGTTATATTACGATCTAATCTGGACTGTTGAGAAATAACGTGTAAAACTTTAAAACACAAATAAATCACAGTACCATTATAAACAGATGGCGGTTTACACATAACCCGATGTATTCAAAATACAATTAAGGTCTGCAATGATGCCACGGATGAAAGAAGGGCATAACACTCGCAAGCAATGCAGCCCCCCTATTCTGTAACTTGTTTTATGTTCACCTCAACGCTCACCCACAATCATACCTTGACACCGCGATGCGTAGTAATTAAGCGTAGGTAGAGGTCTAGTTTCGTAACGGGTGACCGGCGGGGTGAGCCGCATTAACGCGTAGCGAATAACAGCCCAGCACACTGAGGCTAATCTGTCTCGACATTTCACATTCCGATTTGAAATTAATGAGTTGCGCGTGCTCGATTGCACCCGCGCTAAGCTGTGTTACCACTGTTACCAGCACGGTTAGTACAAGTAACCATGCTGGTTAGCTAGCAACTGTTCTCACTCACACTGCGCTACAAATTGATAGGGTTCTTGAACACGAAGTGTTGAGTCATATTGACCTCCTCTGCGTGGGCCGTTATTCGCACTCGTATGATTAAATAAATGAATTTAACAAGTCTCACGCGCACGTGCCACATTCAAGTGGATGCACATACAAAGGCAATGCGCTGGCATTCATGTATCAACCGTACATGTAAAGGTTTGTCAGGCATAACTGTACAATATGAAAACGTACACAAAAACTACTTTAGTCTTTAGTAGTAGTCTTAGTAGCTTAGTGAACAAATTATTTTCAAAAGTATGGTTTATTTTTCGCAGGATTGGAATTATATTACGTCCAGTTGACCCTGAAGTATAGGGGAAGTTATTAGGGTAAGCTCAGCAACTCGTGTCCACAAAACATTTCAAAAGTACATAAATCATGTAATGCAGTTTTAGCGATGCGAAGTCGTTTTTACTTTTCAACCCTCTACCGCGATCGGTGTGATCTTGGAAGCGGTTTTGCCTTCCCCTAACCGTGTCATGCAGATTTTAATGCCAGACTTTATGCATCGACCGAATGGTGTCGCACAAGAAGATATGTTGTGTCGTGTTTACTTTTCGCGAACATTTCCATTTACGTCTCATTTCAGAGGCAGGACGTCAATAATTTTATCATTTTAAAACGCCGGAACTCTGAGCGAGCCTTGCCCGACGCTGAATAAGACTTTACGAATTTTTAAAGTCGAATAAAGTCTTAATAAACACTTTTTATGGTAGCCTTGTAATTTTATTTGCATGCAAAATAGGCCCGTGCCGCGTGTTAGGCTAATAAGGAACGGATGGCCGCGGTCTTTAACGCTCGTATTTCGATAATATTCGCCGTGATGTGGCAAAATGAAATCACCTTTTATTACGCAGGGCTTAAACAAGTAAGTTACGGTTGCTATACGTGCGGCGCGGTATGTTCTCGCACTTGGAGGTACCTACTACAATCGTATTAAGATATCACTGATCCTCATAAGGGACGAACCCATAAAAGCAGATTCTATCTTGATTGCGTCCGAAGTTAAATTCAATTTGAGATTTCCCGTAAAGGTAACGCAGCATTTAAAAGTTGTATCAACTCTAAAGTTGCTGATGACACTACAATGATATGGCTGCCAGTCCGGTGCCTGTTAAATTCCGCGATACATGTTGTTGCAAATGCGGCCTATTTAGACTTGGATATCATCGCTGGAGAATAATGCTATCCAGGCACACCTCGCCCGTGTCACTCGCAAGGGCGTGTCGGAGATAAGTTTACATATTCCGTATGCATTATGCAAATTGAAGTTTTATGTTAAGCTGAAGTAGGGATGGAGCGGTCCTCGGTGACGAGCGATAATCGCAGCCACGTGCGTTAGTCGCAGGTCGCAGCACTCGCAGGCCCGCAGTAAGAAAGAAAGAAAGAAAGAAAGATACATTTATTCACTAACACACAGGACACATATATTAAGCAAAAATAAATAAAAATAACAGTAAAAAACATGTAACAAGTGTGTCTCTGCGGCCGTGAACCGGACACTGGCTCAGCATTATGCTGAGGTGTCAGTCAGACACCTACAGCGCTGATTTTCAGCCAGCACCGTTGGTGACTCACGGAAACGTCATACAATTATAATTACACAACTATACATATAATTAATTGTGCAAGGCGAGAGAGAAATAAACATAAATACATAGTGAGATAATACATACAGCACTACCGACATGCAGCTTTAATAAAATAATAACTACGTTACACATTAAAGTAAATTTTACTATTAAACTAAAAACAAAAACTAGATAAAAATGTGCAATTGGCATATTTTTGCTGTCAAAAGTGCAGGATTAGGATTTTTGGAGCGTCAACAAATAGCCTTTAAGCTTACGCTTCAAGGTGTATCTGCTAAGCGCCCCTTGGATAGGGGGAGGGATATCATTCCAGCACTTAGACGCCGCGAACTTGAAGCTACCTCGGAAAGCAGCGGTTCGGTGCATAGGAGTTATGGCCATTGCCTTGAATCTGCGCGCACTCTTTGACCATACCAGTTTATTGAAAAGGTAAGATGGGGTTTCGTGCCTTACCACCCCGAAAAGCAGAGTGGCAAGGTGCAGGCGTCGGCGTGCAGACATGTTAAGCAAGTTAGCGGCGTTCAAGTATGGAGTGATGTGGGACCGGGGAGGGACTCGGAAACAAAAACGAGCACATGCGTTCTGCACTCGTTGTATGAGCCTCTTGGAACGACCAGTAATACCCGTCATACACGACATCACAATAGTTTAACCTAGATAATATAAGCGATTCACATAGGTCGACACGCAAATCGACACTAAGGTAATCACGTATATTATATAGGACTTTAAGGCGATAGAAGCAGTTACTCACAACATTTAGTATGTGGTTCTCAAAGCGCAAATTCTCGTCCATAAGAAGGCCGAGGTTGGTTGCTTCTACCACCTGCTCTATTGGTTCGCCCATGACGGCGACATTCCCGGAAGTTCGAGCATCAAGGGTATTACGGATTTGATGTTTTGACCCGAAAACCACATACTTCGACTTGCTAGGATTAAGAACCAAACAGTTCCTCTCCGACCAAGAGGAAATATGAGCAAGGTCCGCATTTATCGTGTTAATGGCAGCAGATGTGTCTGACGGCGCACTAGACAAATAAAGTTGCACGTCGTCCGCGTAAAGGTGATACTTACAGCTCTTTATACTGTTAGTGATGTCAGCGCTATACAGTATAAAGAGCAGGGGTCCAAGTATTGAACCCTGCGGTACTCTTGTCACAGGACAAACAGAGGACCGCAGAGCACCACCATCCACCCTACGCAACAAAACTGCCTGCGTACGGCCAGACAAATAGCTACTGAACCATTTTGTTGCAGTGACATCAAACCCGTAATAAGACATCTTGGATAATAGAAGAGGTACGCTAATGCAGTCAAAGGCCCTGGAGAAGTATAAAAGAACTAAAAAGGTAATTTTACCAACATCACGAGCCTGTAGGATGTTATCGACTACATCGAGCAACGCAGTAGCTGTCGATCGACCCTTGCGAAAACCCGACTGCAGTTCAGGGAGTATGCTATTTTTCTCCAGGTAATCGGACAGCTGATCGCAAATTACCCGTTCTATTATCTTCGATGCACAAGGAAGAATACTTATAGGGCGTAGTTGAGACACGTCAGTAGGATTTGGTTTTTTAGGTAACGGGATCACCTGAGCGATTTTCCAGTCAGCTGGGAAAGTCATAGTCAGAATGCTCATATTAATAATGTAAGTCAGTACGTCTGTAGTTCTCGGTAATGTCAGAAGCAACATGTCAATGTCAATTGAGTCGAGTCCTTTTGCTGTAGTTTTTATTGATGTAATGATTTTTGTGACGGCAGATTAGATCGCAGGCCGCAGTGACTTCGGTTAATGTGCGGCCAATAACTCGCGTGCACTTTAATTCTCTCGCTCTCTTTAGGCATGGGTTAAAAAGAGACAGATATATAAAGGACGCGATTAGGCCGTACATTAACTGGACTTGCAGCGATGCGTGTTTCGGCGGCGGCAGTTGACGAACAGTGCTTTAATAGGTACATATATCCTTTGACATATAGCTTTCTTAAGAATAAGGTGTGAAACTAGAGCTATAACCACGAACTTCGAATCTCGAACTTCGTATATATCCGTCTCTATCGCACTTATGGTTTATGGTACTTGAGCGACAGAGATGGAGATATACGAAGTTCGAGATTCGAAGTTCGTGGTAGCGCCGTAGTTACTCTTTCGGGCAGTACCTTATCAAAGAACGGTGTCATTTTACGACATAAACCGACAAAATATAATAAACTCAGTACCTAAGTACAGTTCAAGATGGGTGTTTCACTAACATTTTACTACCAACGTAAGGATTCTCCCGCATTGAATTACTGGCTTATTGAATAACTCCGAATCCAAACGTTTAGCTCTTTCCGCACAGAATAAACATTCATCGTAGTATCGACTACCCCCATGGGAGTAAACGTCACAAGTTAATAGGTACGATACAATAAACCACGACTACTGCACTCAGATATTTACAACGTACGCGAATGCCAATTACCGATAATTCAGTAACAAGTCAGCCTTTCAAATTGTAATAAAGCGTTGGAGGTGTCAAATATAATTTTATAGCTGCGGGCTGGGCCAGCGCTGGACGGTATTCTCAACGATTACCGGTAACTCGCTTGTAGTAAACCAATGTACGTCTGATCCCTGATCAGAAACACGCGTTATGAGTCTCGGGTCCAGGGTTTACTAGGAGAGCGGGGTGATTGATAAGACGTGGTGAATCGCATAGCAAGCTTGGACGCCGAACTCTCCTCTCCTCTTTAAGCCCGCATCGTGACATGTGACCTCAGGTCATGGATTTCGAATCGCCAACGCATGTGCTCTAGTGCTATAACTTAGGTTATATAAAAACATAGCTATGATAGAGATAGGTACTTGGAACTTTTATGAGCTATTCACCAATATAAACTTGGATGTAGCAGAGACTGTCGTTATTTATAATCACTGTTTGGGCTTTTTATTTAACACATTATAAAATAAATATTTCTATTTACATCGTGAGGAAACCGGTCTAATCTCAATAAGGTCTATTTTTTCCTCCGGGTTAGAAGGTCAGATAGCAGTTGTTTTGGTAAAACTAGTGCCTATGCCAGCCAAATCTTGGGACTAGGTGCCAAAGCGCACCCTGATGGGTTCTGTTAGGACACAACCAGGAATAACGATAGGAGGATGATGATAAGATAAATATAGATCTAGGTATCTGAATTTTTATTGGACAATCACTCACAAGTTAAAGCTTCAATGTGCACAGCCTGTATCGCCTATTTACAGAGTGTAACAAAAAAGGGATGTGAACCGATTAAGGCCATATTCGGTGACGAATCTGTATAAGACTGTTGCTTATAAATAAGAATTAGGTACAACCAGTAGGTATTAAAAAATTAAAGGCGGTGATTAAATTATCGGAATCGCATTCATGCGCTACCGAATATGGCCATAATTGGTTCACACCTCTTTTTGCGCCCTGTATACTAGAACCGTATTGTAGCCGAAAGCCCGAAGACGGATTTAAACAACTTTTTATTCCAGAAATCATCCCCCAATGTAATGAATTTGGGGGTGGAAACTTGTATGCCTTTAGACGCTTGCGACTCTAAAGGAGTCATTAAGCGCGTTGCTGACTCTTTAGTGATATGAGGATTCATTGTTCCCTTAGTTAGATACAAATGCAGGACCCTCAATCACAACACAACACATCCTCGGGAACTCTAGCGACACTAAATACTCATCACCCGACTGACTTGATACTTTTAAAGATGAAAATAGTAACGAGGTGGAGGTCGTTGTTGTTCTCACTTAACCTCCGGGTGGTGCTAAAAGAACAACAAACTCGGCAGCTGCACTGTTCCTTCTGTACCCTTATTGTGAGATACAACCGTAACCTATAACGTTACGTAACTATTTACGAGATCGAGTAAACGCGCTTCGAATAGATTTCGATCTCGCTACGGTATTCTTCGATTCGACCCGTCAAACTTGTTACTCACACTGCCGTTGGACTATGAAACCAACTGCAAAACGTTAGACGGTAGCGTTTAGTTTTCGATGCGTAATTTGACGTTCGCTTCGTACTACCAATCGGTAGTGTGAGACCCAAATTTGACATTTCGTATCGAAGAATACCGTAGCGACTGTAGTTTACTATTTCACTTGCAAAATTGTGCGTGATAACGTGGTGATAACGTATTATTCGGTCAAGAGTTACCATAGATCCGATCGACACCTATCTCAAATTAAAGAACGTATAAAAATAAGGGTTTTGAATTGACAACATATATCCGCAAAATTCGGATTGTCGCGTATTTTGTATTTAAAAATGCAAATGAAATGAATGGCACAAATTCCGCCATATTCGTTTGTTGGTTGTGTTCATGTGTCATCCAAAATTACGAGTGAATATTCGATTTTCTAGTGACATTTAAAGTGATAATCGAACAAAAAGTGGCTACAATTTCGAAATATCAACACAGAGACGCTCTTGGAGCTCCGTAACTAGATATTTCAATGCGTGACACTCTACTGCTATTTGGATAAATTGTAAGTATGGAAAATATTTAAACTTGCATTTCAAAGAGTTGCCGTGTTTAGTAACAACGTAATCGTTACGTAAAATAATTTACTTTAAAAAGTTTTAACCGACTTCAAATCAGTAGGTACACAAATCGCTTCAAGTGTAGGCACCTGTAAAATTGGAAGAGTTCCCTCGATTTCTCCAGGATCCCATCATCAGGTCTTGAACTCTTGACCTGATCACCATGGAACCACCTGGGAAGAATACCCTTACAAACTAAAAAAGATTTTTCCAAATTGGTTCAGACGTCTTCGAGTAATCAGGGAACATACACAAAAAGTCTCCGACGAGTTGGAAACCTCCTCCTTTTTTTGAACTTTTCTTCTTTATAATTTTAGTATAAATAACCTAGCTGTCTTTTTATTTATACCTGCAATTTATAATATTTATATTCTTTCCAGATATTTTACCAAAGAAAGAAGACTATACTTAATGTACAGCACAGCAAGACCTCAAACATCACAAATGTTCATAATTAAAATTACATACTTACCTATATTAGGTATATAGGTGCATGTATACCTAAATAGGTGTAACTTGGATAAGAAAAGCACATGATTGCAAATTGTGGAAGTTTCTAGGGGAGGCCTATGCTTAAAGCTAGACCAAATGCAGAAGAATAGAAAACATAGGTATATTAAATAAAAACATATACCTATCTAAGTTCGTGGTCGTGGTTGAATAATGGCTATATTATATTAAACCTAAATAGAATAATAAACAAATAAATTACTTTGACATAATTGTACACTATCTTTCCTACTGGCCAGTCAGTCCAGGCAAGTTTATTGTGCTCTGCTATGACTATCTAGTCTAGATACTATAAGTAATATACAAGATTTGGTTGAAATGGTAAAGGAAACTAACATGAACCATCTGCCAAACCCAGGGCCAACCAGATTCAAAAAAGAATTACTTGCAATGCTATACGGCTGGAACCAAAATGCGCCTTTAACGTGGTTGACTCTGGCTTTGGCCGAAAGTACCTTGTAATCCTTTAATGTGATACTTGAATATACTCATATATATGAAAAGGAAGATTTTTAATAGATATGAAGCTGACTGAGCAGCTATAAGTATTTAATGAGAAATGTAATTAAAGTAACTAGTAGAGGAACTGATGAATTTCTAATTCAGGTAAATATTTATATTTATGTCAACGGTTATTTGACATCATAAAACATACCCATTTTATGACCAAAGGTATGAATAATAATATAATTATGTTAAGTGGAAATCCACCAAGCCACACTAGTCACACTACTGAGTATCAAGTGCTGCTATAAAATATATCCTAATCTACAGATAATGAAATGATTACTTCATGCAACAAACTGGTTACAAAATATATTATTAGTTGTTACTATCTGTTGTTGTTGTCGTTTCAATACTTTTTCTGGCAGGTACCCATCCTGCTCGCCTGCTTATTCCAACTCAACATTTGTACATATTTGAATACATTAAAATAAACAAAAAGTATCAATAATAATGTTAATACTCTGCTGCATAAATAGAAATAAAATTCTTCATTTAACTTATTTTCAAAGTGGTTATACATATAAGTATTATATTCCTTTTTTTAATCTGAATGGTTGAACTATTTATTTTTCTGATCACATTTCAACATTATTTTGTAGACTTCCCAGCCTTGTTTGGTTGATCACATCCATTTCGAATACCTGAAAATGTCTCTTCCAGAGAAATTGTTAACTAGAATCAGATTGTAAAATCAATCGTGCTTAAGGGTCACCATCATTTGGTTCTCATTTGAAAACGACAAGCTAGAATAACATGAAACTTTGTATACAGCGGGCGGAAATTAGTTTCAGTTTTTAGCAAAAAATACAAAAAAAATTGAGTGAGTAGAATTTTTTTCATAAATCTCTTAATCGCTTCATTTTTTTTCCATTACATTTCTATAATAATAATAGTAGGTAATTTATTTCAGATTTTGCATCCATGGCAATTATAATTTGTAGAAACAGAAACTAGTTTCCCGCCCACTCGCCGGTCCCATTGTGTATTCCGCTATAAAATGAGACTATGTTTGTAGTGACAGTTGATTAGGATAATGCCTGGCTTTGGGACTAGATAGATGAAGTTTTAAGTTTAATTGGAAATGGCTGTGATAAAATGTATAGCTCTAGGCAATAGAATATGTTAGAGAAAAAATTAAAAATGTGCATATGAACGCAGGGTTTTTATTTTACTGTAGGTACTTATTCAATATCACATATGGTAATTGCACTTATTCATTATGTAATTTAAAACCAATAAATTAGGCTATGGCTGTCTACTTCCTAGTTTCCTAAGTAATTGATCCCTTCATTTTCAAGTAAGTACACTTAGTAAGGATGGATTTTTATAATATTGATATAAGTATAGATATATACCAATATTATAATAAAAAGGTAACGTTTGTACGTGGATTGCGAAAATAAGTACTTTAATTTAATCTACACTTTATTCAATTTTTTTCATTGTGTAACGAGAGTTAGCCATATAAAGTAACTAACTGTAGTATTAGATGGAATGTATTCAAAGCGTAGATTAAAATTAAGGCCTTAATTACATTGATTTCATATATTATATACTAGATACACAATCCCGCATAAACATGTAGTTATAAATTAACTTTCCCAAGTTTCCCACTATGTATGACATTCATTATTGACATTGACACTATTGATTGACAGCTTCAGCTGTATTCAGATACATGCTAACATCGCTATTTTTACCTGATACATTCATGCAGAAAAAAACTCAATGTCCTAGGTTTCAAGTGTCAAATTTGCAAACTAACATTTCAAAATATTTAAAACTTTTTAGTGAAATCGTTTTTATCATAATATTTACGACTAAAGTGAGCATTGGACTAATGGAGTCGTATTTCAAATTTTTATATTGTATAAATTTTAACAAAATGACTAATTATAAAAAAATATACTTACGAGATATAAATGCTGTAATTGTATTACACAACTAAAGCTATATACCTATACAATAATAATAATAACTAAATGAAAAGCAAGCTTTAAAAACCCGTCCCTTCGATTGTTGTTATTCCAATTTTAACAGTTTAGGTAGGTATCCTTTGTTCATTTTTGCTCGCCCGTTTCCTTACATAACAAATAAAAAGACTAAGAAGAAGAAGTTGACTAGTTCTGGTGGATTAAAGAATCACAAAGCAAAGCAGAAACCATTGTTGAATAGCTGAGTAGAAACGTAAAACCAAAGTAAATATAACACCCGAATGCATGTACAGTACAGCAACAAATGATCTATGCACTTTCGAATAGTATTAATATTACTCTCAACACCCCACTTAAGCCCACGTATATACCTAAAGTACACGTGGTGATACATTTTCTTTATATTGCCCGCCTTTTTTTACCTGCTATGCGTAAGACAATGGTGGAAGCAGAGATCGCGGAAGGACAAAAATGTGAGACCACGGGGATAATGTCGTCCTTGAAACGATGAAGAAAAACAGTTTTTAAAAGTACTAGTACAGTCGCCATCACATACATCGGAGCAAACAAGCACGTCACAAACATCGGAACACATCTCTATTTTCAAGGCATTAGGGTGCATGTGCCGATATTTTTGAACACCTATATTGCACCTATGTATGTGATGGCGACTGTACTCAAGACAAGTTCCGTTAAACTAAGTAATGATAATGATACTTCGCTAGTTGAATAAATCTCAGGTCAATTGAATTAAATATACGTATACGCGATGAGGGACAGAAAATATGACATTGTATCTCGTTCCCACTTGCAGTATTGTCTATGCATACATCCTTGTCACTCATGTGTGTATGGGTACGTGAGTCCCTCTATTCTATTCTACCTCTATGGGAAACATAAGGAGACGCTCCACGGGCCGATTTTGTCGGACTGCATGCCGGCCGACGCGTGATTTCGGGCCGTGTGGATACGTGTCGGAAGCACGGTGGCTTGCCAAATCAAGGTCACTCCATACTAGATTTTCTGTGACCTTGCTTGGCCGTCCGACAAAATTGGCGCGTGGAGCGACTCCTATATTGTGCTGCTGATCCAACTTGGATCCAACTGTCAAAAGAGTTGAATTGACAAATTGCATGCATATTTCGAACCATGGAAATCATTTATGATTACCCAAGTTTTCTGACAAGTCATCTCGACGCAAAATATTAAAAATATACTATAGTAAGAAGTCTTTCCATAAAGGGCGTTGGACATATTTTCTTATCACTACGTTACTGCAAAAATTGATATTATCAAGAGAAAAAATAAGTCACATTACAAACATGAGACAGTGCTTTATTATGGCAATGTAATTTTACTAAATGGAATCCCTAAATTGATACAATTTGGCTCAAATTGCATTCGACTTCGACAAATCACAAGATTTACAAGTGTTAATTCGATCATTTGTATTTTAGTGCGTTGGCCACACCACTCCGTTACGCGACGGTTACGCGTCTATCGAGTCAACTATACGAACGATCGAGATGTTGTAAGTGACTCACGTTGCGGTTGGGATTTTTAGTTCTATGAGTGACCGCCAGGGGCGGTGTATAGATTCTTCATACTAAATATTAACGTAGTCGATCACGTGAATAGTTAACGAAACTCATGTCAAACCCACGATAATAGTACTGAACCTCGCAGCGCACACTGGAACTCTATGAGCGACATCGATACGAATACATATATACGTACCAGTGTGTAACTGCCATACGATAAATAAATAAATAGTAACGACAATTTAATTGAATAGATCGTTATATACTTAAGCACTTTATAACTTAGTATATACATGTCATATGTAGCATAGTCATTCACTTGTATTTATCGTCGTGAATTCATTAAAGCAAGACTGATCATAAAATACGGTATAAATGAGTGGCTCCGCTCATTCACAGCCAACTGTGGATGCGTGTGCGCGGCTCTTGTTAGTGGAAGGTGTTTATTTTAAATACTGAATAATAACCAGTCATTTTCTATCTTGTAGCTACAGCACTAAAAGTTATGAAGAGATCTAAAATTCGACGAATTAGGTTGGGTACAATGTTGTAATGTAAATACAAACTCATATGAATTGTACATAAATAAATCATCATCATCCTCCTAGCGTTATTCCCGGTTGTGCCCCTAAAGGAGCCCGGGGTCCGCTTTAACACTTAATCCCAAGATTTGGCATAGGCACTAGTTTTTACGAAAGCGACTGCCATCTGACCTTCCAACCCAGAGGAAAAACTAGACCTTATTGGGATTAGACCGGTTTCCTCACGATGTTTTCCTTCACCGAAAAGCTAACGGTAAATATTCCGTACATAAGTTCCGAAAAACTCATTGGTACGAGCCGGGATTCGAACCCACGACCGCCGCTTGACAGCCGCATGCCTAAACCACTAGGCTACCGTAGCTCTGTACATAAATAAATGAAAATAATAATAACAAATACAATATACAATTCCGTGGTTATGTGGAATAATAACAACAGTAATTCATAAGTTAACAAGATTTCTTCATAAAAAATATTTTCTAGAGCGAATTTCTATAGTCAACTGCAGTTTCGGGACAGTCATATCTATATTCTGTTAAGTTAGACTTACGAAGTCATCTAATTAATTGCCTACATTCGTACAATCACACGCCCTGTTCTTAACGTTAATTGTTACTTAAACAATTTCCTTCATCTGAATAGCGTAGAGGTGAGGGGAGGTGGGGGGCGAGGTTCATTCATCAACCTCCATAAGGTTCTAAACCTAATTCGACACAAGCAACCTCGCAACATCCGCTCTTGCAAAACGCTATTTCATTCATAACTTTTTGTAAGGCGGCGGTACACAATGGATTGGAAGTTTTACGAACTTTTGTTCAGCTTCTTGTTTTCATTATGCTTGAATATTAAACCTCGGTTACGTAAAACTAATTTCGAATGTTTTATTTCATTAAGAAACTTGTTCTTTTGTGCTGGTACCTATAGGTAATTTGAATTCCTTAAAATATTCTAAACTTCATCTCTTATATTATGAGTATGTTTCTTCGTGAATTGTCTACTTAAGTAGGTACTTATGCGTCTAACTATGGTTAGGTACCTATATCCACAGATGCGAGTTGGCGTATGCATCACAAGAGCATCTGTCTCAAGTATTTAAGTGTGAAAGTGACAAATATTTTACTCATAACGAGAAAACAATCACGTTTAAGCAGAGTTGGTCAATAATTACACTTCTTTTAGGAATTACCTGCGAAATTCCACCATGTCGCGGTGTGATGATCCTGGGTAATCCTTGATTTTTCTTTGCATTAAAGAACCCGACTATAGCTAGAGATGCAACCATTTTTTGCTACAATGCTCATGCTCCTGAACCTTAAGGACACTATAAAGATTATTTTGGTTTTGAAGAAATTAGCGGCCCCAAGGATTCCTTAACTACAGAAAAAAAGAGCTAAATTTGAGCTAAACCTCTCTGCGGCTTAACCCTTTGGATACCAAGAATACCTAGTTAAATGTGCTGCGCTTTATCGTACAGTGCCAAGAACGATATGGGTTATGGTTATAAATGGGGTACGCTGTTAAAATCACCTTCATCTCCATCTCCACTTATAATAATCTCCACTTATATCTCCATCTCCACTTATAATAAATCTCTAAATTAAAAAAAGAATCAGCCAGTTTGAAACTAAGCTTTGCGTGGTACGAATGTTCTCAGCATCCCATGAACGGAAAAATATGAAACATTTTATATAGGTACATTATTATTCTAGCTGCAACTTAGGATAGTTTTTATCCGACTGCGACAGTTAATTAATTTTCCGAAATATACGACTTCATTTAATTTTTCATTTATTTTTATTGAAATCAAACGCTGCTCCAACTATCAGCTATAAGAAACGTCAAATTTTCGTCAAAATGGCGGAATTGCTTTGCCTTTCACTTATTAATAATTTAAATCCCGTCTACGATAGACCTTTACGAGACAAATGCTAAAATATAAACCATAAAAAAATATTCGATTCTGATATGAGAACTTATATGCGCAAATGTCGTTTTATGTCGTAATTTCAATAAATGAAATCAACAAATTTGAACAATATAATTAAAACGATTTTTTTTTTTGAATGGCAATGGCACGCGCTCGGCGCATTCAGCCAAAGTTAGGGCTGCCATATTTTGGTAAGGTATCATCGGGACGCTTTGGCTGGCTGAAATGGCGAGTAAGAAAAAAAAACAAATTTTAGGGCAAGGCAAGACAAATATTTATTTTCTTATTACATAACTTAGGAATTAGCAGAAGAAGTACTCGGCATGTTATATTTTTCCGAGGACTTAACTTTTTTTAGCAAGGCTATATTGCCTTTAACATAATGGTAAAACTCAATGCATGTCATATTATAGTTTATCTGACACTGTAATATTGACTCCACTGTTTTCGGCAGCAGAGAATTCCTTTCATCAGTCCACTGAGCCGTCATTAAAGAAAACACCCTTTCCACTGTAGCGTTGTGGGCTGGCATTGCAAATAAATACTGGCATAGTATATATATACCATGACCATTATACATATAATAAAGCTGAAGAGGGTCGAAAGTCTGTACATGAAAGATATTCGAAAAAAAATTGGCTAGGGATACTTAAAATCGATAACAGAACACGTTCCAACAGTTTTTAGAATTTTTGTCTGTTTGTCTGTTTATCTGTTTATCTGTTTGTCTGTTTATGTGACCGCGCATCACATAAAAACGGCTGAACCGATTAAGATGAAATTCGGTATAGAGATAGTTTGAGTCCTGGGGAAGGACTTAGGGTAGTTTTTATCCTAAAAATCAACCCCTAAGGGGATGAAATGGGGGGTGGAAATGTGTATGGAGCTACTTAAACCGCTGCACCGATTTGGATAAAATTTGGTATTTAATTAGTTTTAGTCCCGGGGAAGGTCAAAGGATAGGTTTTATCCCGAAAATCTTCCCTGTAGGGGGTAAAATGGAGGGGTGAAAATTTGGATGTAACCCATTTTGATAAAATTTGGTTTAGAGGTAGTTTAAGTTCTGGGGAATGACATTGGATAGTTTTTATTCTGGAAATCATCCCTTAAGGGGGTGAAATGGGGGGTGAAGTTTTGGATGGACTCCGTTTAGACCAAATTTGGTAGGTATAGATATAGTTTGAGTCCCGGAGAATGACAATGGATAGTTTGAATCCCGAAAATCATCCCCCAAGGGGATGAAATAAGGATGAAAATGTGGATAAATCTCATTTAGTTAAAATTTGGTATAGAGATAGAAAAAGTCCCAGGGAGGACAATGCATAGATTTTATCCTGAAAAATCATCTCCTGAGGGGGTGAAATGAGAGGTGAAAATTTGGATAGAACCGATTTAGAAGACATTTGGTATGGAGATAGTTAAGAGTCCTGGGGAAGGACTTAAAATATTTTTTAGTCCAGAAATCATCTCCTAAGGGGATGAAATGGGGTATGAAAATTTGGATGGAACCCATTTACGGGTAAAGCGAGTTGGAGTCTTGAAGAAGGACATAGGATAGTTTACTCCCGAAAATCATCCCACTAAGGGGGTGTATTTAGGGGTTAAAATTTGTTTGTGACCCATTTTGATAAAATTTGGTTGAACGATAGTTTGAGTCCCTGAGTATGACAACGGATAGTTTTAATCCTGAAAATCATCCCCTCATGGATGAAATAGGGGGTGGAAATTTGGATCAACCCCATTTAGATGAAATTTGGTAAAGAGATAGAAGGAGTCCCAGGGAAGGACAATGCATAGTTTTTATCCCGAAAAATAATTTCCTTGAGGCTTGAAGATTACGATAGAACCCATTCAGATGAAATTTGGTATAGAGAGAGGTCTCAGTCCAAGGAAAGAACATAGAATAATTTTTATTCTGGAATACATGAAAGGAGGAAATCATCCCCTAAGGGGGTGAGAAATGGTGGATGAAAATTTGGATTGAACCCATTTACGGTATAGTGGTATAGTGTATACGGTATAGTGGTAGTAAAGGAAGGACAAAGGATAGTTTTATCCCGAAGATCATCCCCTAAGGGGGTGTAATTGGGGGTGGAAATTTGTTTGTGACACATTTTGATAAAATTTGGTTGAAAGATAGTTTGAGTCCTGGAAAAGGACATATGATAGTTTCTATTCCGGAAATGATCCCCCAAGGGGGTGAAATGGGGGTGAAAATTTGGATGTAGCCCATTTAGATGAAATTTTGTATAGAGATAGTTTGAGTCCTGGAGAATGACAACGGATAGTTTTTATCCCTAAAATCATCCTCTAAAGAGGTGAAATAGGGGGTGAAATATTGGATGGAACCTATTTACGGTATAGCGGTAGTTAGGAGTCCTGGGGAATAGGAACATTACATAGGTAAATATATGTATGTGACGTTCCAAGGGTAAAGGTACCTTATGGCGGTAGTTTCGAAGATGTTTTCTAAAACGGGGTAAAAAAGACGTTTTATTATGGCTATTTTGAAAACTATTCGATGTAACATTTTGTTGACGTATCTTTATTTTTAATATAAAATATTTAAATTACAAGTCAGTTAATTTAGTCCTACGGTTTAGTAGAAAAGGTCCTTACGGCCGTGTGATATGAAAATATGCAAAATAATACTGAAAAAGCCTACATGCATCTATTATGGTGAGGCGGGTCATAGAAATCAAGTTTGCGGCGGAGTCTATTTTGTAAAAAAAGGCGTTCGGAGTAAGGTAATCTATAAAATCATGCAACTCAGCCATAATGACCCTTTCCTTCATACAATCTATACTAATATTACAAATGCGAAAGTAACTCTGTCTGTCTGTTACCTTTTTATGCTTAAACCGCTGAACCGATTGAGATGAAATTTGGTATAGAGATACTTTGAATTCCGGGGCCTTCCCAAAGAGTCCTTACTAAAGATAGTTTTTATCTGGAAATTCATCACCTAAGGGGGTGAAAAGGGGGGAGAAAGTTACAATATAAACGAGTTCCGCGCGGACGAAGTCGCGGGCAAAAGCTAGGCAATAGCATTTGGCACTTTCTTTCGGGATTTTCGGTTTTGTTCAAAAAGTACATCCATTTCTCTTCCAGAGACTTCTTCGACTTCCATTCTTCAGATGCCCGTTCAGACTCCAAAAAGGTTTTCAGATACGTATATTCTTCATAGCATCTGTCACCCAAAATCTCCACACCATGTTATGTTTCAAGTTAAACGACTTTTTTCGACGCGCGCTTAATTGAAAAATTAATATCTCGTGAACTAATGCTCGTAGAAAGTTGGGTAAAAAGTCATTCTTTTCATTAAGCGATTGAGAAAAACTATTTATTATTTTTATCGAATCCCCAACAACAGTTATCGAGATATTAACCGTTAAAGGTGCAAAAACAGCACTTTTTTTTCATAAAAATTGGTTCCAGTAATTAAAATTTATATATTTGTAATTAGCTCGTCGAGCTGAAAATCTTTGTCCTCAACATTTTTTCGATTGGTATATGGACAGATCGATTGTGAGCATCGTGGCTTTCAAATCGCGGATTCCCTCGACTAAAACACAAAACCGTTATATGCGTTTGCGCGCGGTTGGCAGCGGGGCTAGCGGGGTACTGGCTCACGCGGGCGGTCGCCGGTGCGGTGTGGTGGGTCCGCCCCCTCACCCCGCGATTACGATTTGCACAGTATCGGGACATTTTGGTATATGTCGGGACGTCGGGACAGAGACTTCAATAACGGTGACAGTCCCGATATATCGGGACGGATGGCAGCCCTAGCCAAAGTACCTGCGGCGCTACCACGAAAACCGATACTCAATGTTAATATTTTTGCATCCCTGTCACTCGAGTAAGATTAGTGCGATAGAGATAGAGATACCCGATTTTCGAATTCCGAAGTTCGTGGTTATAGCTCAGGAATCGAAAATATGGTAAATAATCATAATGTATTTTCTCGAAAAAGAATTTAAAATAAATATAGTCAAATGGAGAAAAAAACAAAGCAAGAGGTTATATATACTTCGATTTTTTTAGCATTAGAAATTCGATAAACAAAGAAGCAGGTGTCGTAAACCTGTTTCTTCAGAAGTAAATAATAAAATATTAAATTATTGTATATTTTTCTTTGTTACATCATAGGTACTTATCAATGATTTCACATTTCCTATCACTTAGGTTTGTAAATATTATATATATATTATTATTAACTATTTCTTACCTAACCTAACCTTTCACTACACTGAATTGGGTGGTGTTAACCTTAAAATGCATGCATATCAAGTGGTCTCTCTGAAATAAGTAAGTAGAACCTATTTTAGCTTAATTTGAAGCTTTGCCGACCTCGTCCACCACACACTAGTGCGATGTAACCTTGTAGTTATTAGGAGTTATTATTTAGTAGGTAGTATCAGAATAAAGGCCGCACTCAGGCACCTGAACTGAACCGCACTATCAACGAAAGATAATAACAATAACAACAACAATAACAAATAACTTGAACGGAAAACAATGAAACTTAAAAACTCAAAACAACAAGATTCTGGATAATGACAAAGTATTGCACTTGCATTCGCATGACATACGAGATGAGAGTGACGTTTAAAAACAAACATGAACAATGTAATGGCGGACATTTTATCCGACCGATTGCAAATGTCAAAACGCTAAACTCTTATTGATGTGGGACACGATCTCTTCAATTTAGTCGCAATTTATGCGTTTAAAACGTTCCGTTTGTTTGAAACCTCTGCTTCTCTGGGTTTTTTATCATGCAATTTTTTGCGATACATTAAAAATAACCCAAATAAAATATTAATGCTGTATTATTAAATAATCCTTTTAAGTAAATGCAAATTACACATTTTACTATCGTCTAATATGCTTTAAAAAATGTTTTCATAGTTTTCCACTTATTCCGCCGCATTTACGGCAGGTATCGTAAAACGTGTTCTATAAAAAACCTTACACTTACTTCTGTAAAGGTCTTTCTAATGCTAAAAAAATCGAAGTATAGGTAATGACTAAGTTATAAGAGTCCAAAGTTTTAAGAGGGGGTATGTTCTGTCCCTTTTCCGCAAAACGCACCTTCATATGAAACGATTGTTTTTTACTATGACGCTCGAGTATATTGACGTCACAGTCCCTCATCATTTTCTCACTCTAACAAGCGACATTAAAACGGATGTAGCTTCATAATTTTTTGAGATATTTGAATGGGAGTTTCATTATCTTCTATCTATTTATACATAATAAATGCCTATGTCCTGACTGACTTATTCACTCACTCACTCACTCACTCATCAACGCACAGCCGAAACTACTTATCTTAGAGAGTTGATTTTTGCACAGTATGTTGCTTTTATAACGTGGGCTAGGGATAAAAAGGGATTTTTGAAAATTCTACCCCTAAGGGGGTAAAATAGGGGTGCAAAGTTTGTATGGGAGAACCTTTTTTTTTGAGCTATAGACTTAAACTTTGTAGAAAAATTAGTTATTAGAATAGAAATGAAACACTTTCAGCGTTTTGGAAAATTCCACCCCTACGGGGGTAAAATAGGGGTGCAAGGTTTGTATGGGGGAAACAATTTTTTTTTAAATAGAGACTTAAAACTTTGTAGAAAGACCAGTCATTAGAATACAAATAAAGAACTTTCAGGGTTTTAGAAAATTCTACCCCTAAAGGGGTAAAATAAAGTGCAAAGTTTGTATGGGAAAAACTACTTTTTTTTTAAATAGAGACTTAAAACTTTGTAGATAAATTATTCATTAGAATACAAATAAAGTACCAAGATTCAGTGTTTTAAAAAAATCTACCCCTAAGGGGGTAAAATAGGGGTGCAAATTTTGTATGGGGGAAACAATATTTTTTTTAAATAGAGACTTAAAACTTTGTAGAAAGATTAGTCATCAGAATACAAATTAAGTACTTTCAGCGTTTTAGAAAATTCTACCCCTAAAAATAGGGGGCTAAAATAGGGGTGCAAAGTTTGTATGTGGGAAACTATTTTTTTTAGCTAGAGTCCTAAAACTTTGTAGAAAGATTATTTAAATACAAAGAAAGTACTTTCAGCGTTTTGGAAAATTTCACCCCTAAGGGGGTAAAATAGGGTGCAAAGTTTGTATGGGAAAAACATATTTTTTTTTAATAGAGAATTAAAATTTTGTCGAAAAATTACTTATTAGAACATGAAAAATACTACATTCGGCGTTTTACAAAAATCATTCCCTAAGGGGGTTAAAAAAGGGTGCAAGGTTTGTATGGGGAACACTTTTTCTGAGCTAGACACTTAAAAATTTGTAGAAAGATTACTTATAAAAATACAAAAAAAAAGACTTTCAGCGTTTTGAAAAAATCTATCCCTAAGGGGGATAAAAAGGGGTGCAAAGTTTTTATCAGGGAAAGTTTATGTCTTTGAGTTAGAGACTTGAAACTTTGTAGAAAGATTACTTATTAAAATACAAAAAAAGAACACAAATCGTTTTAGAAAATTCCACCCCTAATAGGGTTAAAAAGGAGAGCAAGCTTTGCATGGGCAACACTTTTTTTGAGTTAGACTTAAAACTTTGCAAAAATATTACTTATTAGAATACTAAAAAAGAACTTTCAGCGTTTTAGAAAACTCCATCCCTAAGGGGATCCTTAAGATCCTTAAAAAGGGTAGCCAGTGTTGTGTGGGAAAAACTTTTTTTTTTACTAGACTTAAAACTATTCGAAATGTTACTTATTAAAATTAATAATAAAGTACTTTTAGAGTTTTAGAAAATTCCACCCCTAAGGGGGTTAAGAAAGCTTTGTATGGGCAACACTTTTTTGAGCTAGAGACTTAAAAGTTTACGAAAAAAGTTCTTTCAGCGATTAGAAAAATTCAACCTCTAAGGGGGTTTAAAAGGGGGTTCAAATTTTAAATGGCGAGCAATAAAATTTTAAAGTGTGAGTAAGAGATTTTTAACTTCGGTCTTATTCTGTACGTTAAAAGACTACAAAACTGATTTCAGAGTTTTTCCAAATTCATCCCCTAAGAGTGTTAAAATTGGTTCAAAGTTTGAGTATTTCAAGGCATTTTTAAAGTATGAGATTTTTAACTTTGGTTTTAGACTGTTTGTTCACAAACTAGAAAATGAACATCAACGTTTTTTTTTTTAATTATCCCCTAAAAAAGGGTTCAAATTTTGTATTGAGAGAAATAATTTTCTAAGACGATAAAAAGTTCTACGCGGACGAAGTCGCGGGCAACAGCTAGTGCTAACTAAGGTACATTGCGGATGATAGGATTACGTGGCGAAAGGGCGCGAAAAACACGACGGGGCATAGTTTGAGCTTTTGGAAGGTAGAAGAAGGAGAGTAAAATTGAATAGGTACCTAGACCTACCCCGCCATTACCTAACAAACGCACAATTCTTCTGCCACCTATGCGGAAGACAACGCCACTCCCGCATACCGCTACATAGCCATTTAAAAAGGTGCCTACTCAGAATCGCTGCTTGAATCGTCCGATAAGGAGGTAGTGGCCAATGCGAAGAATGGCATCGAAAAGGTAAATAATCCGTTTAGTGTGGACGCAGCCGAACGTCGTTGGCACACCCACGCCGCGCGCGCGACGCAAAATAACATTAAGTTGAGCCGATGACATCAGCACGGCGCGCCTGCTACTGCCTGCAACGTGCACGCTGGGACTCAACCCGTGTCTAAAACAAATTATGTCGCGTCATTTGGAAGTCAAATAGAACATTTACAGCTTAGAGCTAAACATAGACATATGTACCTACTTGGGTAATAAAATATGGTCCTTGATAATACAATTTGCGTTGCAGGGCAGGCAGGTTGAGTTTAAATTGATCAAATGACAAGAATTTGTTTGTTTTGGAAGCGCACTTTAATAAACGATAACTCAGTCACAAATTTCTGGTGTGCTCGGTCAAGGGGACCCGCTCCTACGACTAGAGAGGATAAGGGAAAGGAAAAGAGGATAGGTAGCCGAATCAGAAACACGTAACCAATATTTCCACCCTTTCTTTTAGATCATCGGCAATTAAAGAACCAAAAGTGGTACAAACAGTTTTCATTAGGTAATAATGATTAACATTTTGTTAATTCTCAGAACATTGTTTATCTACTAATTATCTATTATTATACATAACTTACTTGTGCTATGTAAGAAATAAATAAATGATGTAAACCTCCTGAGATCCAATCCAGACAAACTAAATTGTTGACACGTCCATTTATAAAACGACCCTTAATCGCGCACGTGAGGATTATGTCGCCACACAAAATGAAAACTAATATGTAAAATTAGTAACATCTCAAGTGATATTGCTTTGGATTTATTAATGTCACGCGCAATAAATTAGAACATTGTAATACGGCTTTACAGAGCAGCGCGAGGCAGGAAAGACAAAACGTCTCGACGTCCCGGCGTAAGACAATCCACGCGATGAAAGCGACCTCGCTCTTCCTAAATCAACGTCAAATTACCACCTCTTAATCTTTTGTAGGCGATTCGGTTACACGCACGTGTTCCCACAGTCAGCTAAATGGTCGCTTTGGCTGAAATACTGACGCTTTAGACGAAGATTGCCCTATAAATCTGACGTTTAAGAAATTTTACACGCCTCTGTCACTAATGTTAGAGCCATGTTAGAGTGGACTTTAACCAGCTAGCTACGTTGAAATGATTAATTTTGTTGATGGTATTAACATCTTTTACTTAATGAATCCCGATCTAATATAATTAAACCTGATTTATTAGAGCGTGCATTTAAAAAATTACCGTCATCAGTTTTGCTAATGATGAACTGAGGCTACTAATCAAATGTCAGGTCATGATACCGTCTACGTTTTTTGTCTGGTTTTACATTTTATACAGGCTTCGAAGGAACTGATGCTCGTATTTGCGTGTATTTCTTTCTACGCAGCTATCAAGAACTATTACGTAACCAGATGAGACGCTGAGAGGGATCATCGACACCCAAGCCTTTATAGACGATAAAGCCGGCCAGTGTAATGGGATCCCGTGTGCGGCCGGCTGCAAGCCAGGTCGGAGGTCACCCTGTTAGGACTCGGAATAATCGGACTCGCGCCGAATGATTGCACCAAATGGTGATGTAAATACATCGATACAGCGCGTTCGATTGGATGTTCCGATTTTTATTTAATTTTAAGTTAGAAACATGTGATTTCAACAATCTTTGTATAAACTCAGTTCACGTAAGAGAACCGATATGAAAACATGTATTGAGAATTTTGTCGGCATTGTATTATTGACCTCCTATTGAATCGTATATTTCCAGCAGTCTTTCGGCTGATGATGATGATGAAGCAAGTCATTATTGTAAACTATTTTTTTCTGATTGTTTTAGCGCTCAAACCTACGAAAAATAACGATATTCGATGCTTTCAAATAGCAACAGATATTTCCTGCTGTAATAGTACGCGTCAAAATGGTGCTAAATGATATAAAACGTTTCAGGGTCTCTAATAAAGCTACATTGCATCTCAGGGAGCACAAAGCAGCAGTCTGCCGGAAATCTTGGCCTAGGCACGGAAACGTCTGCTTAATAGAGCTTAATACCACCGGCGACAATCCAGCCGATTCCATGAACTTGAATTAGCGGGCTGGCTTTTGTCTGGTTGCACTTAGTGGACGACTTTAGAACTAACAGTTCTAAGAATTAGATTCTACGTTTGTAAGTAGTATTAAGTATATGTACATTGTTGTAACAACCGATAACATTTAAATTTAAACCATTATATATAAGTACGACTGCATTGTCATATTTTCAGCTCAGAGTTTTTTTCGACAGTATAATTTAATAATGATTGTGTATAATAATATAAAAGTATGTATATATTTAAATTATCTATGTTCTACAAACTGTTCACAATTCTAATCAAGGTTTTTTTTAAGTAACTAAGAAATTGTTATTTCGATCACGTTACTAGGTAAAGTACTCACACATGCTAGGTTAGTTCGTTTCGAAGATTAAATATGTCAGTTGTTATTAGAGGCGAAATATTTACAAAACGTTACTCAAATGTAATCCTCGTTCCTCGTACATATCAGCAATATCACTCAGATCTAGAAACGCAGATTGCTTTGAAAATAATTACATGGAGATAATTCTGGCTAAACAAAGCATATGTTGAGGGAGTGACGGGACGCTTGCCCGCGGCGACTTCTTCGTATGGGAACTCTTAACGTACGCACAACGCCTTTGAACAACTTCCAGATGAGATACTTACAGATACGTTACTGTTTCTTTTTATTTCTATAAGTTATCATGCGTCACGTAAAGATTTTCAGATGCAGAACATTCTTTCTTTTTGATACAGAAATAACTGCAAAAAGACATTGCGTTAAACCTGTTAAACTATAATTGAAACTCCACGAACGTGGTGTGACTGAAGATAAAATCTAGCGTTAAGTATTTTCCAATTGCGATATCTTATTATCTAGTGCTTTATGGCTATGTCTGTCGTAACATCGACCTTTGTTCTCGATATATTGACACTAAATTCTACACCGGCTCGTTTAATTTTCTTTTTCGTGTCGTAAAAATGTAAGATGAAGGGGTGTCCGCGAGCTGATGGCATAACGCACACACGTGCAGTTCTATTATATAGACGGCATAAGTGCGGCTAATTCGCGCGCAGTTGAAGCAGGGCGCGTCTGCGCGGCAGAACAACGCGCACAGGTGTGCGATTAGGTAGACATGTTATATCTCTGAATCTGTAACAATTATACCCAGGATCTCAATTTTACTCCAGTCACTTTATACATCCAGAGTTGGCGTTAAATCCGGTGTTTCTGATTTTTTGCAGACTTCTTTATGATGTGGGCCCAATGAATAATCCAAGTTTGTACCTCGAGCGCCGAACGTACCTTTGTCAAAAATCTAAAATACCGCGAAAGGACTAGTTTTTGACAGTACTTTCTCATGGCGTTTTTAAATTAGACAGTATTTGCTACACTATGATACTAGAATTGTCTCTGGTAGACCCAATAGTTTCCGAGATAAAGCCTTTCAAAGTACCTATTTTTTTTTCGAACTTCGCAACACTAGCCCA
Source organism: Epinotia brunnichana (assembly GCA_963854355.1). Classification (NCBI taxonomy): domain Eukaryota; kingdom Metazoa; phylum Arthropoda; class Insecta; order Lepidoptera; family Tortricidae; genus Epinotia; species Epinotia brunnichana. Next base: position 12,570,672 of record OY977948.1, read on the forward strand.
TTTCGTCGGGGGTAATTGGAACTTCATCCCGCTAGAGTTGTTCGAGTGACGAAGTTGGACAATTGGGTCTACAGAGACAATTCTAGTCTCATATTGTAGCAAATTTAGTCTTCTTTAAAAACGTTTTGAGAAGGTACTATCAAAAACCAGTCCTTTAGGGTCTTCGCGGTAGATTCGAATTTTGACAAAGTTTTGTTCGGCGTTCGATGTCACAAACTTGGATTATTCTTCATATGTCATAAACTTGGAGAGAGTTAGAAATGTTACAATTCACTACATTGTAGAGATGGAGAAACGGTTTTGCAACACATTAGGCAACTTTGTAATTTGTTAGCACATGATTGAAATAAACACATGAATATTCTCATCATATACAAGTAGAACTCATTTACAACAGCTTCATGCTTACTTCGAGTGACTATGAATTAATTAAGTAGATAAACAACTTCAACTTAAAAGTCCCCAGGAACCTCGACTCTAACGTAGTTTGGTTCTCATTTTAGAACGGCATAGAAAAAAAATCGAGACCGAAATTTTCTTTCTTAAAAAAACTTTTTTCCCTCATTTTATTACGTTTAATAATTTCTAGCATCATAAACTAGTTTCCGACCTAGATATGGCGGTTCCCATTGTGTATACGAAGTTTCATGTTATTCCAGCACGCCGTTTTAAAATGAGAGCCAAACTACGTTTGTATGGGGAGCCGACTTGTGTCGAGCTTCCTGGGGACCCTTAAAAACGCTAAAAGGCCTCTGTGTCATCAAGTATAGATATATATATATATTAAAATGCGTCATTATCGTTTAAAACTTTACACTTTTCAGTTCATTCTAGTTACGCCGTGCCTGTCTACAGGCTGTGTAGGTCGTCAAGGACTATTTAAATTATAAAAATGTTTGACATATGAAATTATTACAATATTGAATGAATACCTAATTGACATGTTATCTTAGCTTCTTAAAATTTGTATGCGTGCTTGCATTACTTCAACACTATCCTAAGACCATGTATAACTGTATTCTTACAAATAAAAATGTTGAATTTGAATTTAGGTATGTAAGGTTCCTTGAGAACATTTTGGTAAATAGATTTATTTATTCGTCATATTCGTGAAAAATGTGGGCATAACTACGATACCGCAGACCGTTCTACACAGTGCCTATACTCTATGCGTGAGGTGCTTATTCATTTGTGCGTCGCAGTCGGCTCGTTAGCAATTGGACATGCCCGTTGCACGAAATATTTCAGCGATTGAGGCGGCGGTAAATTGCGCACAACAATAGCACGCGTCTAGAGACGGCGCGCATCCAAACCCTATTTACTACAAGAGCTTTACGATTTACTCGTTATCTTAAATTGTATTTATGTACCTACTTTGTAGTAACTTGAAATGATCGCCGGAACGTGTCTTCTCATCGATGGTTCACTGAGAATAGGAATGTCCTTTTTCACAGCGTTTTAATCGCCACGGTGTTTCGTGTTGTTCGATTTGCGATGCTTGTGTTACTTCAGGCATATATTGTTTCCTAAATCAGAGTATTCTGAGTGAATTAAATTGTATTTTGTTTCTTAACAATATCAGACTCAATTTAGTCCTTTACTTTTATCAGACATTTGAAACGCTTTAATATTGACCCAAAAGTTTCGTGACCTGCCACGCCAGTTTTCAGCCAACTCACAAATAACTAGCCGTTGACAGAACACTGTTTGGTATTACCTTTCGAAGTGGAAAACGACGGCGAGTGACAGCCATTCCCATAGGCGAGCGGGAGTGAGCGTATTAATTACAACGCGATGATCCGAGCGGAGCGGCCCGCGCATCCATCACCGCTCCAGATAGCGCGTTATTAACGACCAACAGATTTGTACTCGTAATTTGTACCACTGTCATCACATTTCAAAGACAAATATAAAGGATTGAGGACCGGAATGACAAGTGTCAGCGCGATCATTGGGTTGGTATTTTAAAAGACGTTTTTATTTAACACGAGCAACAAGAGGTGGATTGATCGAGACAGGTTTCAAGTGCGGTCCGGTGCCCAGGTAACGACGACGTCCTTTAGTCGCCCCACCTTCTCAGAAATGTCCTTATAGGCTTACGAACCATCTTGACTATTCTCACGGAGTCACGGCTACGTTCTTAAGAGTTCGTGAATGTTATTTCTTTTCAAGATTCGAATTTCTTTTTTCTACAGACGTATGTTAATCTTGATGGGGCGAAATTCTCTGTTTAAAATGCTTAATTTCCCATCAACGCCATCATCAGTGAGCGCGAAACGTGAGCCGTGTCCGGAATAATTCATCAGGTTGTGCTGTCGGTTTACAATTACACGCGTCGATGGTATCGGAGGCGTGCGCGCGAGCGTCCAAATTTAATTACCCGAGAATTCGCCACTCCCGCGCACCGCTGACTGATGATGCACCGCGTTTGAAGATCTTGTCGCCGCCAGCTGTTCACATCTTGGTTCAGTCAAAGTACTACTTTAGTCGTAAGATTTTATTATTATTGTTCATGGTATAACAATAATGTTTAATATATTTAATTGATTGGAAATAATTAACTTTACCCCAAATATAAAGATGGCATGCAAAACTGGAGATCTAGATTTGATTGAAAGAAATTTTTACTAAGCAAGTAATAGAGCCTAGACCTATGAGTTGAAGAGGCACTAGGAAAGAGGAGGATAGGAGTGCATAAGCACCCAAACATAAGTTTGGGTCAAAAACCTTTTCTAGTATGAATGAGCTAGTGTTCAGTCTTTCTTGTACACACATCCAAGGTTTAGGCGCGTATTTTGGAGCTGGATCCATACAGGTACCTACTTGTGATTATTTGAGTTGACCGAATAGGGGTGTAGACACAACATTTATTATTACCTATTTCAAAAGAAAGTGGGCAAAAAATATGCCTAATGACGAAAATCCCATTCGAATATCTCAAAAAATTACGAAGCTACAACCGTTTTAATGTTGCTTGTTAGAGAGATACAACGCTCCGGGATCGTGACGTCACGATCGTCTAGCGTCATAGTATATGACAGTCGTTTCATATGAAGGTGCGTTTTGTGGAAAAGGGACAGAACATACCCCCTCTTAAAACTTTGGACGCTTATAACTTTGTGATTATTTAACCTCTTGCGTTGTTTTTTTTTTCCATTTGACTAGGTATATTTTTAATCCTTTTTCGAGACAATGCAACATTATTGATTATTTTATTGAGTGTCTACACCCCTATTTACGCAGGTATTCTTTCTTATTTCGACCCGTTTGTATTCGTTGTGTTTTTATTCAATTGTCCTCTTTTCAAATGCTTCTTTTCAAACGTATTCACGATGCCGTTATGCTTTTCTCACGTCACTGACCAAAGCTCAAGAATCACCGTCCAGATTCAGCTCAATGCTTACTTACCAATGTTTTCATTTAAGCATTCCTTTACATTCTATTCACAGGAAGGCGAAAATAATTCATAACAATCGATTCGAATTAGTGGTCTATGATAGTGCATTACCTACAACTTAGTAATTTGCCTAGTCACTGGATATTAATTAAGAATTCATATGATCCCATCCCTGCGGCCCGTGCTCAGATGAGCAGTGATAATAATATTTAGTGTTTAAGTACGAGACGAGAGCGACTCTTGCATTGTCTGCTTTGTAAAGTTGATTATCATTGTTGTTTTGCAGAGTCACATGGCGAGATATCGAGATTGAAATCTCCAGCATGATTGAGTTGTCAGCTGTATTCGTACCACATAGATACGTGATTCATTTTATTTTCTTAGAAGAAAACAATACGCAGTTTGATTTAGGATAAATAATGCCTATTCTTAAAAGTTTTAATTGACACGCTTTTGGTGATTCATGAAGCCAATGCGATGCGGACGCACTGTAATTTGTTATTTGTCGATGATTGAGTTTTTAATTATACGTAACTAAAGACGTGTTATTAAGGGGGCGTGGCGCGACGTGTCCGTCACGTCACGGCAATCTCGCGGCCAGCGTACTCTCTATTTTTCTTTTTGGATCCTCGGACTTCTGAGGCTATCCTAAACGTCTGCAACAATTTGAGGAGTCACTTTTTACTGTCGATCTTGACGGTGATTTACAACAGATTACTAATTTTAAGACATAAAAAACGGAAAGTGATGGAATTATTCAATAAAACCCGAGAGAGCATGAATAAATATTAAATTAACGGTTGACATTACGACACCTCATCAATCACTAACGCTTGTACCGACACGAGCAACATATTTGTAATCTTGTGGCACATGCCGTTAGATTTCGACAAATTAAATGCGCTTTCTTGTAGTGATCAGATATTTTAATTTTTCAATAGGTACCAACATAACTTTGTATAAAATTTTCACGAACTATCCAATTGTCTATTTTTCGAGTATTTGCGCTGTCATAAAAAAGTCGGAGTCAGGACCAAAGTCAAAGAATTTAATAATGCAATAAAAATAGCACAAGTCAATAAAGAAGAACAGTACTTACTCGTAATGACACAAAAACATGAATTACACCTCAAAATTAAAATCTCCATCTCCATCTCCACTTATAATAAATCTCTAAATTAAAAAAAGAATCAGCCAGTTTGAAACTAAGCTTTCTGTGGTACGAATGTTCTCAGCATCCCATGGACGGAAAAATATGAAACGTTTTATATAGGTACATTATTATTCCAGCTGCAACTTAGGATAGTTTTTATCCGACTGCGACAATTAATTTATTTTCCGTAATATACGACTTCATTTAATTTTTCATTTATTAAAGTATATCGCCGCCACATCTGTCAACTAAAAGAAACGTCAAAATCACAGACTAATAAGAAATACTACGGACAAAATGGCGGAATTTCTTTGCCTTTCTTTCGCCTATTAATAATTTTAATCCCGTCTACGATATACATTGACGAGACACATAGGTACCAAAAGCAAATATAAAATTAATCGATTTTGATATGCGAACTTATATGCGCAAATGTCAAATTAAGGCGTATTTTCTACAAATGTAACAACAAATTCGAACAATATAAACTTGGTTTTTTTGAATGGCACGCGCGCGCGCTCTTTGCGTATTCAGCCAAACCACGAAAACCGAAACTCGAAGTTTGTATATCTGCATTCCTGTCATTTGTTAGTGCGATAGAGATAGAGGTACCCGAATATTTTCGAATTCCGAAGTTCGTGGTTTAAAAGAAAATATGGATGTCGGATAGATCTAAATTAATATTTTATGAGTGAATATGGTTAAAAATATTTGGAAATACTATTGTTGTTATTGTTTTAGTATATTTGACTAGCTTTAAGTTTAATATTGTACGTCTGAAATGGGCAAGCTGTTGGACTTTATTTTACCCAAAACAACTAAATGTACACAGTTCTGACAATAAAGAAATCTTATTTTATCTTATCTTATCGAAAATAGGGATGTAGACACTAAACAAAATAATCATAATGTTGTATTATCTCGAAAAAAAAACAACGCAAGAGGCTATACTCGTATAGGTAATCACTAAGTTATAAGTGTATATAGTTTTAAGAGGGGGTTTGTTGCGTCTCTTTTCCGCAAAACGCACCTTCATAATGAAACGATTGTTTTTTACTATGACGCTCGAGGATCGTGACGTCACGGTCCCTGATCGTTTTCTCACTCTAACAAGCGACATTAAAACGGTGGTAGCTTCGTAATTTTTTGAGATATTTGAATGAGTTTTTCGTTTCTTCTTTCTTTTGAAGTGAGTCTACAGCTACACCTCTATTTGGGAGACAAGCGAGAAGAACCCATACTATCCATACTAATAATCCATACTTCCATATTAATATTATAAATGCGAAAGTGTGTCTGTCTGTCTGTTACCTCTTCACACCTAAACCGCAGAACCGATTTAGATGAAATTTGGTATACAGATAGTTTGAGCCCCGAGAAAGGATAAAGGGTAGTTTTTATATCTGAGGGGCTGAAATTGGGGGTGGAAATTTGTATGAAGCTACTTAAACCGCTGCACCGATTTAGATGAATTCGGTATATAAATAGTTTGAGTCCCGGGGAAGGACATATAATAGGTTTTATCCCGGAAATCATCCCCTAAGGGGGTGAAAAGGGGGGGGGGGGGGTGAAAATTTGGATGTAATCTATTTTGATGAAATTTGGTGTAGATATAGGTTAAGTCCTGGGAAAGGACATGGAATAGTTTTTACCCCAGAAATCATCCCCTAAGGGGGTGAAATTAGGGGTAAAAATTCGGATGGAACCCATTTTAATACAATTTGGTATAGAGATAGCTTGAGTCCTGGGAAAGGACATAGGATAGTTTAATTCCGGAAATCACTCCCTAAGGGGGTGAAATAGGGGGTGAAAATTTGGATGAATCCCGTTTAGATGAAATTTGGTATAAAGGTCGTTTGAGTCTCGAAGAATGACATTAGATAGTTTTTATTCCGAAAATCATTCCCTAAGGTTATGAAATAGGGGGTGAAAGTTTGGATAAAATCCATGTACCTAGATGAAATTTGGTATAGAGATAATTTGAGACCCTTCGAAGGATAAAGAATAGTTTTTGCCTCGGAAATCATCCCTTAAGATGGTAAGTAGAAGTTTGTTTGCATTATTTTCTAAGTATAAGTTCTACGCGGACAAAGTCGCGGGCAACAGCTAGTTTACAATATAAGTATCAAAGAAGAATAATAATAATTAAAATATCCCTATACTAATCCATCCATATACTATCCATACTAATATTATAAATGCGAAAGCGAGTCTGTCTGTATATCTGTATGTCTGGTACCTCTTCACGCTTAAACCGCTGAACCGATTGAGATGATGGAGATAGTTTAAATCCCGGGAAAGGACATAAATAAATAAAAATTAATAAATATTTTGAACAATCTTACACAAATCAACCTAGTCCCAAACTAAGCAAAGCTTGTATAGGTACTATGGGTACTAGACGACGATATACGCACTTATATAGAGAAATAAATACTTAAATACATAGAAAACATCCATGACTCAGGAACAAATATTCGTGCTCATCACACAAATAAATGCCCTTACCGGGATTCGAACCCAGGACCTCTTGCTTCGTATGCAGTTAGTTATTTTGCCTTACCAGGCAGAATATTTAGATCCCACCAAAAACATTACATGTAAAGTGACTGCCAAGACTCCCTAGCTCATATAGCTTTCAGCGTTAAAACGATATCAGATCATAAGGAGCGCCAAGCTTCCTACTCCACACGGCGTAACCTACCACTACCAAGCCACGCTCTAAAAATTCTACATCTTGGCTTTTATTTATAACTTATAAAATTTGCAGAAATCTCATATAAATTTGCATCCCTTAGTTTAAGGGGTTGGGGGGTGTTAAAGATCCAATTTCTTTTTTTTTTGATTGTAAACTAATACTAGCTTACATACCAAATTTCAGCTTTCTAGGACTTCAGGAAGTAGGTACCCTAGAGGTTTTGATGATCGACGTGAGTGAGTCAGTGACGAAATCGGCGTTTTTTTAGATATCAATAAAATATAAAGTAAAGGAGCTATGCAATTGAAACTTTATATGTTTAATAAGTTCACTATTGACATGATATCCGAGAAGTTTGTTTATCTGGTATAATTTAAACACAAGTTATGAGGGTTCAAAAAAACGACGAATCGCTTTGAGTTTAGGTAGTGCCTGCCCTTGCGCTTCGCTTGGCTCGTCTTGGCGGGGGCACTGCCGTGCCCCCAGATACTGTAATAGCATTTATTATGTACCTACATTTACCTACATCAACATATTTATAAAGGCTACATTGTAAAGTGCTACATATATAGCGGTTCCTAGCCACAGAGCCCGTGTCCTGGCACGGCGCGTCCCGCTGCGCAGTGACATGTCAGCTGCTCCGGCTCGACCTAAGACAAAAGACAAATTAATTTTGTACACAAGGCATTTAATTTGAATGTGAATAGCATGAAGTGCGACGAATGCCCGAGGAGAACAATGGACGGCGCCGACGAACCCGCCTTTTGTTTTATGCTTAATAAAAGTAAAAAGTACAAAATCTAAGCGCTCAACAGACAATTCCGTATTATGATATGGATACAGTAATGGAGGTTCGCCGAGGCGCCTAATAGCTTATAATATTAAACGTACGTGATAGACCGGCCGGCCGGCGGGGCGATGTGGGGCCGGAAATAATCGGTAAGTGTTAATGTTATAATCGTAATCATCCACATAATTAAACATAGCCTAAACTATATGATTACAATCTGTTTAACACTCTCTAATGATGAACTGACTGACTGGTTATTAAACTAAACCCATTAATTACTCAGTTCGCTGTTCACATGTAGATGCGTCATTCATTTATTTGCTCTCTGTTAACAAGCATTCCGTAACGCTACAGTTTTTATTTTAGGAGCTCTGCTATTCCCATGAAGATCCAATGTACCTCTGATTCGATACAGTCATAGCCTATAACAATTTACAGGTAAATAGCAATATATCTATGTAGTTTGATATACGAGGCACTGGTTAAGGTATTGGTGCGTTGTCTGCAGGCTACGAGTGATGGACACCAGTCAGCCCGCGGCCGGCGCCGGCGCACACCTACCAACAGTGCCTCGTGTTTACTTTATTTATATCATTAGTCCATCAATCAAGATCCAATTTTGTTTGAAATTAAACACTAACATTGGAAGAATATCTGCAACGCCTATTAATCAGAAAATATGCCGTCGGCTTTGCTTCCGAGTGCATTGTATAACACTTCGATGATTGCCGTCAATAACCATGAACGAATTAAAATGGTTTGGTTATTTAACAATTTTGACTTATGACTATAACTGAATGACCCGCCATAAGCCCTCTATAGACGTTCAATCAGCGCCGTAACTTTTATAGACCATTGAGTAATTCACCTCTGAAACTGACGACTTAGATTGAGCGTCTGCTGAGCGTATGTTTACCATCAAATACGGCGTGTGCCTAATGATTTACTATGCGTTTGATGGGAAATTAAGTTAAATATTGCAGCATATTTTGATTTGTTTTGGTTGTTATCCGAAGGTGTTTATTTTTGATGACTATCAGTAAAGAAAGCCCTCCGAATGATCGACGCCGGGTAACGTAACCACGACCTGCTGCGCCGACCGGCACCTCCAATTGACGTGTTAAATGGAATTCCCTTTGCGCCTCGAAATTACGTCCGTCCGCGTTATTAAAGTGTTTGTTTCTTTGCCGTTTTTTGTTGAGACGTTTTATCCAATTAGTGCTACCGTGTCGAAAGTATAATGTTGTGATGAACGTATAAAGCGTTTAGCGCGTTAAAAGCGGGCCCTTGTCGGCGGCTATAACAAAGTATCCACCACCAATGAGTTGACTTAATAATCTAAAATTGTTGTAAATAACTGAATTAATTACAAAACGTTCCTATACAGAAGGTAAGCGACGCTTTTCGTATTTAATGCATTGTATATCTGTGTCAAAATGCTTTTAAATAAGAATTTGGAAAGTTTTCATTTTAAGTAAGTAGGTAGGTACCTAATTTAGTGCGTCATGTTAAATAATTATCAGAAAGTTTCATTAAGATCTGTTTGTATACTTCCTTACCTGAGTAAAACATTCACTTATGGGTTATCAAACTCCACCATGTGATGCCTTATGAATATTTAATTCAATCCATCATTTACCTATGTTAAGAAATCCAATAAATTTAATTCAATACAAAAATGATAACCATTTTAATAATTTATCCTATTGACAATTGACAGTCAGTGCCGAACATCCAATTATTTATTATTGAGACGACGCTCGTCGCATAATGAGCAGCCGCGAAGACCTGACAGCTCAACTGTGCTCACAATCAGAACGAGTCGGCGATTCGTTCCCACCGGCATCTGTATGGACCATGTCGATTGTCGGTAGACATAAAATCAAACAAGCTAGTAGTCAAATAATGCCTTTTCCTTTTCTAGTTATTCGCGGATACTAATGATATACTTATAATAGATGAAGCGTAAATTTTCAACCAAAATTAAGGCGCTGTCAACACCAAAAACGCGCACACTGTCTATTTGTATAGGAGTAAACGAGAGCGAGTGTTACTTGGGCGGCCAGGTTTTAGTAGAAAATAATGAATAAATATTGAAATTAAAAAAAGTGTGGATTATTTGTGAAATATGGCTCGCTAAGCGGTTTAGGTATGAATACTGGACTTCATGTTTTTATTGCAGACAAAAAAATAAGAACATAGAACCGTTTAAGATGATTTTAAGACTAATCTTTGCAATTATATTCTATCGAGCCGATTTCGTCCAATTATGTTTCGAGTCCGTCTACGGTCTTGGAAATATGATGAATATTATTTATATTTTTTTTGATGTGCTAGAACAAATACTTTTTCTTGAAAAACTGCTTAAATAATATCAATTTCAACAAATTAGGTCTTAATTTTTGTCAGCCTCTTAACATGAAAAAAACATACTGTAGTTTTTGTTTGTTTGTAATATATCTGATTAACAATACAAGAAATACATATAATTAGGATTCTTTATGTAACGAGGGGTAATCAGGTAACGTTCCGAATGCGCGTCGGTACAATTTAACTGTAAATTTTCCACATAAAAAGTGGCATTTAGACCTACCTGACGCGCGTACAATGCGTTACGTGATCGACCTATTGTAAGCATTCGCCATGTAGTTGATCCCTCCTCCTTTGAACCTCGCTTGCCTTCAATTTGGACTACAACGTAATTTTATGTCACAGTTTCCTCATACTTCTTATCAATAGTCTTAGAACCAATTGAGAATATAAGTTGTTGTCAACTTCCTTAATATGTAGATATCAGACATACTCGTATATAAGTAGTATATGTAAAATAATATGCTGCTGTTGTGACGTTGGTCGGTTCGCAGTTTCACACATGGATAGGGGAAAATAAATGACTCCATTTAAGGTTACCACTTCATGCTTCAACCAGGCAAACCGAGGCTAACCAGAGTTTATCACCACTCCAAATCTACCCGCCAGGTCGACGTTACCTTGCACAAGCAATGAATGATACAGATTCGTAATAGCATGTAGCGGCATCATCAAACAACGCTCTATTTGTCGATAAATCTACCATAAATCGAGACAATCATACAAATACAAATTACACGGCCATAAATAACGTTCGTATGGGAAAATCTTGTATCTGGTCTGAGGGCGCTATCATCGATGGTCCGTTTTAATTTAATTGACTGAAGTACGTGTCGATGATAAATGTAAGCGGGGTTAAGCATATGCGCGGTGCCCATGAATAAATCGCTCGGCGGAGACGAGCTGATTTGCGATAAGCGGGTATTTATTGCGTTATTTGTGCGCGCCACCTGACGGGGAGTAGCGGCGGCCGCCGCAGGAGGCTCTATTGCCTTTCACTGCCATCCTTCCCGGGAACATGCGCCGAGCCGCGCCCATCACCACATAAATCACGACGGACATAACAGCATTAACTCTTGATGGATTCCGCTCACTGGGGCGATGCAATTGGATGTCGATCGACTTGTCTTCCGGACGGATTTCGATGAAACTCTTCAAACTATCAATCGTTTTACAACTTCAAGTTAATAGGTTCATGTGAACCTTTATGTAGGTATATATCCTCCTTCCTTGCACCGCCCTTACCAAACCGCAACTAATAGCTGTTGCTTCAATCTAGTGTTGTAGGTGTATTTAATTCAAGTGCAATGACAAGTGTACCTAGTCATGAAATATATGGCACGTCTAGCACGAGTGTGCATACTGCATACTGTGCATGCGAGATAATTCGCGCGTGATAAGTACTAATATTGCCCTTACTCGCGCCATTTGTGATATAGACGTGGAGCATTGTATCTTGTTCCATACTAAAATTGGTCCAACTGAACACTTATGTGTGTCCACGAAATGCACCATTTTTAGGATTCCGTATTATGGATTCGTCATGTCTGTCTGTCTGTCTGTCCGTCCGTATGTCACAGCCACTTTTTTCCGAAATTTTAAGAACTATAGTGTTGAAACTTGGTAAGTAGATGTATTCTGTGAACCGCATTAAAATTTTCACACAAAAATAGAAAAAAAACAAAAAATGTTGGGGGTTCCCCATACTAGAATATGGATAGGTCTTCAAAAATGATATTGAGGTTTCTAATATAATTATTTTCCAAAACTGAGTAGTTTGCGCGAGAGACACTTCCAAAGTGGTTAAATGTGTGTCCCCCCTGTAAGTTCTAAAATAAGACAAGGATAAAACTAAAAAAAAAATTTAATGCACATTATCAAGCAAATTTCTACCGAAAATTGGTTTGAACGAGATCTAATAAGTAGTTTTTTTTAAATACGTCATAAATCGTAATCCGCAATTTATTTTACGGAACCCTTCATGGGTGAGTCCGACTCGCACTTGGCCGCTTTTTTGTATGTAAATTGTACGTGGAGTGGAGCTAATTCGGCTTAGAAGACGCATTGGCAGGTGCAATGGAGTCTGGTGTGCTAGTAATTTGCCCGGTAGCCGTCTTAATTCCGCACCGAAACAACAATTCTACAGATTTAATGATTATTATGTGTTAAGTGTAATTGCCGGTGCAGCCCATTTTTCACACAGTTTCCTATTACGACTCCGCTCCAGGTAGCGAGTTTACTTCACTAATTATGATGAATATCGTAATCGGACAAATATGCCAATAACATCGGCATTACGTACTAATTAACATGTAGCGTTCATTATCACGATACGAAATGCAAATTAGAATAAAAAGTGCCTCAGTATATCATGAGCGAATGGGAGCAGCTCTTGACTCACTGACATTTAGTTCTGGCAACCTAATTATATTAATATGAGATGCCGTTGCGCAATGCGCGACACATGAACGTGTAGGTAGTTCGGGGACGAATATAATTGTTATTGACAACATTTGACTTTACATGAGATATCTTTTCTGAGGATAATGCAGGTGACATGTGTGCCAAAATGATGTGTTACGAAAACGTACATATGTCAACCTTATGCATGTAAAAGTTACGGCGGCGGTATCGGTGATCAGTGTTGAGTTAAGTATGACTCCAGAAAAAGATAAAACAACATTTTCTTGCATACACAATACGAGTACAACTATCTGCTTTGACTTAAGGTTGACTGGTAAATAATGCTTTATATCATTAAGTAAATAAATACAATGTTGGATTTATCTGTAATTCTATACAAACTGGGTAAAAACGGAATACCTACTTGCAATCACTCGGTGTCTGTCCGTTTGTTACAGGTTCGAGAAATCCAGGTAATTTTGCAGCTCCTTCAGGTACATGACAATCGATATCGAAATCAAAAACATTATTTCTAATTATGCAAATGTGACAATGACGATGAAAGGAAACCAATAACCATTTTAATTAAACACGGTTTCAATACGCAAAGCAAACACGCATAACTTATGCTGTCTACGTCGAAAATAAATTTATAACCATGTAATGATATTCCGAAAGCATGAGTTGGTACAAGTTGGTACCCAACGGGTACAAAGTGAGCCACAACAACCGACCAGCAGTACCCGCAGGCGCCGATACACGTCGCAAACTAAAAATGTGTATAAATTATGAAGATTACATGAAAAAGAGAAATGTGTTACATTTAATTTTATTACATACGATAACTTATGGACTAGCCCCGGCCCTCGCTTGAAAAACATGTTGCTAGAGCGCTCCGGCATCCAACGACCTAACCTGTTTTATCAACCCAAGCTAATTTAGCACTAAACAGTGGCAAAATAAATACAAATTTGCTGTGACTGCCTTCATTAATACAGCCATTTACCTAACTAAAGTATTCATAGTTACATACAGATCATTTGTGACATTAAAATATCAATTATTTATAGGGCTAAGATAGGAATAGTATTTCGAGAATACAGTTTTATCTAAGCGAAACCACTTTATTGAGTACAGAATGGTGACAATATTGCAGTCCACATGCCGCAGGTGTTTGCTCGCGGGGAAATATCTCGCGGACCGCAGCGCAGGCAAACACGGAATATTGCGGTAACTTGCTATGATGTTATTGTTACAGGTAGGTACTTCTTTAAGCCGACTGTAAACCTTAAAAGTTTTTCTCGCTCGCTCTCTAATATTAGCTCGAAATGCTGCGCACTTCGCCCGGACCGAAACTGTCACTAGCAAGTTTTAAAATGAAAGCAGACTATGTTCAAAAATTATTTATATTCAAGCTTTCAAATTTACATATTGAAGATCAAGCTGTTTTTTTTCTGTTTCGCGGGCTCATTAAGATCCTTAAGACTTCAATTACTAATATATTGTACTTAGGTATATCTAATTATCTACTCGTCTTATTGTGTTATTTCAAGCACATATTAGCTGAAGGTGCTTTATATGGGAGTATAAATTGATTGAAACTATTTATAATTATACTTAATAATCATCATTTATTTCAGATAAAAAACCATGATTACATTTATATTTTAAATATTGTTAGGATCTTTATTTCTCTCAAGTCCTAAAATAGAACCCGACTCGACTTTTCCGTCATTAATAATTTTGCCGGCTCATCATTCCCACAAGTTTTTATTTAATTGACTGATTAATTGAGATCTAAAGGCCCACAATCAGTTGTACAATGTAAATGGAAGTAATCTTCAGTGTAAGCTTATTACAACTTAAATAACGAAACTATCAGCAACACTTCTGCAAAGGTGTTTAACGTGGACACTTATCGCAGACGACTTTTATCAACACTGTAAGTAAGTATCGGTATCACTTTATCGTCGCGACATTAACTAGGCAGATACAAACTTGTTCTCATCTCAATACTTTAGCTTTTATTGCAATTCACTGATATTGAAAACGTATGAACGCAGGTGACAGTTTAATGTTCTAGTGCTACAGATATTCCAAATGGGTCTATCGAAATATTCTACTTATTGAAATTATTGCTTTCTTCTTACTTGGGTAAATTTTAATAATTATAGGAACCTTCGTAATCTCGTAACGGAACCAGGATTCTATTTTTTGGGTCCACCACTCGACGCACCGTTCGCGCGCGATTTCTAGCCACTACTGACAGTTTGTAAACAAAACGAATGATGTTACGTAACGGTATGTGATGCTGATGAAAATAAACACCTAATTTGGTAATAAAAATACCTCGTTCCCACAAAATCATCGTAACGGAATGTGGACAAGTCCACTTTTCCAAAATCACTGGACAAGATTAATTTTAGTTTATTATGTAAAAAATACTTTAGCGAGATAAATATAAGGTTGATTGAAGAAAATTCATGTTTTCAACTATCAGAAAGAAGTATTTCCAGGCACAATATACAAGTCCTAATACTTCAAATCGGCATACTAAGGCAAAAATCGAGGGTCGGCAGCCAGAAAAACCAAGAAAATGTAAATTTAATGCTAAGTAAATGAAAGGTTTTTTGGGGTTTTATCCGATTTAGATATATTATTGACGTTTTAAAATTGCTACAAGTACTATTGTTTCAACGTGTTTCGTATTTTGTAGGGTGTCAAAGGCACTGGACACGCCAAAAACATAAAGGTACATGAAAAATAAAAAATGCCCAAAAACTATTCCTTAGTTCCTTACTAGCTTTAACCTGTGACTTCGTCCGGGTGTACTTGTTTAAGGTCATCATTACCTTAAGGAATTAATCCTACGATTCTGATGTATTCCATATTAGAAACGATAACATTCTTTTACGTGTCATCTATCTATCTATCTATCTATATCTATCTATACATCTATTTATCTATCTATCTATACATATAATAAAGCTGTAGAGGGTCGAAAGTCTGTACATTGAAGATATTGGCAAAAAAATCTCTTGAGGGCTCTCAGAATCGATAACAGAACACACTTCCACAGTTTTAGAATTTTTGTCTGTTTGTCGGTTTGTCTGTCTGTTTATATGTAACGGCATCACGTGAAAACGAGCGAACGGATCAATACGCGACTTTTACAAAAACGTTAAGTGGATATTCAGCCAGGCTATAGGCTATACAAATTATAAAGATTAGGGTTCAAAGGGGGTAAAAAATGGGGTTGAACTTTGTACGGGAACTCCCTAAATCCATGAGCTAAAGACTTGAAAATTGGTAAGCATAAACTTGACTGGAAAGTCAAAACATACCCATTAAAACTTTCAGCAATGTATGGATAAAACGTGAAAAATATGGGATGAAAAATAGAGACTAGATATAATGTTGCGAGAGCGGGATTATAACAGTTTCATTACCATGGTAACACGTTGTCACCATATTCGAAAATTCATTGTGTTCTTACAACTCATACGTAGCCCATCAGTGGTTTGGCATATAGCTTACGGAATCGGTGTCCACGAGTTCAAACCCAGAGACCGGCATGCACTTTTTGTGTACTTTTATTTTGTTAAACATTTTCAAAAACGCAGAGAAGTTTAGTGAATAGAAGATTCGATGCCTTAGGAACTTAATTAACATAAAGAATATTCGAGAAAAAAAACGTCAAGAAGTGTGCAATAAAGAGTATTTGTATTGTAAAGTAAGAAATCGTGTGAAATAATTATTCTCAACTTTTTTACAAAAAAAAGGAAAGGCTTTTAAAAACTATGTCTAGACTAGAATATTGGTGTTTCCTAATAAAGTGCAAAACTAAAAAGAAATCCATGGAGCGTAGCTCGGCCTTCAGCCTCCCGTCCCTCGCCGCTTACCTTCGGCCCTTGGGTTTCGCTAAAAGAACATTCGGGGATAGTGAGTGCCCACGTACGCTTGCCCTCGGGATCGCATAGTGAGCGTACTCTCAAGGGGCACTTCTGCCTTCGGTCCTACGAAAAATTCGGCCTTCAGCTGCGCTTGCCTTCGGTACTTGGACCCTCAGGTTTTCCTTGCAAGACATCCGGGGATAGTGAGTGTCTGTGGGGGCTCCCATAGCGAGCGCGCTCTGGAGAGACGCTTTGGACCTTTCATCCCTACGAGAAACTCAGCATTCGGCCTCGCTTGCCTGGCCACTCACTTTCTCAACTGCGGTCCTCTCCTCAGGTTTTGCTTGCAAGACATCCGGGGATAGTGAGTGTCCGTGGGGGCTCGCATAGTGAGCGCGATCTGAAGGGACGCTCTAATAGGTCTTTCATTCCTACGAGAAAATCGGCCCCCAGACTTGCTTGCCTCACCGCTCATCTTCTCGACTTCGGCCGTCAGGTTTCACTTGCAAGACACCACAGGATAGTAAGTGACCACGTGAGCACGCTCTGAAGTGACGCTTCTGGCCTTTGGCCAATCAAAGCAGTCGAATGCAATATAGTATTTGGTTTACAATTTTTCATTTCACTTTTTCTTTCCAATAGCAGATTTTTACTTCCTTACACAGCAGCAAGTCGATCACGCAACGCATTGTACGCGCGTCAGGTAGATCTAAATGTCAAATTTTACATGGAAAAATTACAGTTGTCCTAACGCGCGTTCGGAACGTTACGTGATTGCCCCTCAGCACTAGAAGTCATGCTAGGACTACTACCTTTACATATGCACATACGAAAGGAGCTGGATGTGGGTGGCGCAGGACCGGTCACTTTGGAACTCTTTGGGTGAGGCCTATGTCCAGCAGTGGACGTCTTTCGGCTGATTTAATGATGATGATGATACAAAAGGAGGCGGCTGCGACGGCAATAAGCCTGAAAAGCCGAAACTACCTATGAACGAAACTAGCCATACCCCACACGAAGATCCATAACAAACTGATCACAAGCCTATGATGGAAGTTTCAATCGACAAAATACCTAAAACTGCAGTCTTTTGGAAAGACTATGGCATACTACTGACGGAAGACTCGAAAGAGGGACTGAACCAAACAGAACTTTACAGATGATTTAAAAACAAATACGAGAACGGGATGTGGTGTGTTCTAAGAGGATTTAAGCATACAAATATCCAAACCACTGGGTGTACAAAACACGGCATTCCAGGCTGAATGCATAGGGATAATTGAAGCCTGCAATGCCATAAAGAGACGACAAGTCGAAAACACAAACATACGGATACTCTCAGACACTAAATCGGTGCTACAAGCACTGAGCAGTGATAACATCACATCAAGCTTGATATACGAATGCCACCAAAACTTAGCTCGCCTGGCCGCTCACCTCCTCGACTTCGATCCTCAGCTTTCGCTTGCAAAACACCCGGGGATGATAGTGCGTGCTCGTGGACGAATAATATTTAAGTTTACCTGGATGCTCTATTTTTACCTGGAATATTATACTTCGTTTGCAGTTGGAATACCTTCTGTTTAGGTAATAGGTCCTGCAACTCAAACTCTCAGCCTTAAAACTTCGCAAATATACTCATACAAGGAAACTATTTTCAGAGATTTCAAAACTGAGATGAGAGTCATGAATCGTCTATATACCATGTCAAGACAAAAAAAAACATTAATAGAAGGAGGGGTTAAAATGAAGTTTAAAGTGTGATAAGAAAATAAGTCTTTTTTGAAGAGGGAGACTTAAAATTGAGCTATTAAATTTTCTGAAGATAAAATAAAACTGCTTGGTTTGCTGCTCTACATTCGGACAGACTTAATTTGTTTCATAATTAGCAACTAAAAAACGACTTCAAATCAATACTTTGTTGTACCACATGCATGCACTTCCTGTTAACTTTACCTTACAGACTCTTTCCGAAAGCAAATGCTTGGGTTTTTACAGAAAATACTTACACAACTGAAGTTATATAGGGGCGCAATGCCACAGTTATCGGACCGAATGTCAAGAAAATGTTATGAATTCATATAGGAAAATCATACCTCTCACCAAATGTTATCTGCTTTGACTTAAGGTTGACTGACAGATAATGCTTTGTGGCATTACGTCCAGTTTTTGCAATAAAGATTAAATATTATTGACGATGACGACGTTTGTGAGGGTGTTTTGATTGAAAGAGAATTTGAACCGATACACGCATAAACTATGGAGTTGCAAGCATCCATAGGCTACGGTAACCACTTATTATAAGTTGTTTGCCACCGACGTGATTTAAAAAATATTATAAATCGTTAATTACAAATTATCCAGGAGTATGGCTTTAGACATGAAAATAACATGTACGCTATAATTTATACGCGTACGAAGTCGCGGGCAGAAGCTAGTCATCAATAAGTCGGGTATCAAGAAGTAAATAGGCTGATTTCTTGAAAAAAATATGTAAATTCAATGTTGTTACATTTGTTTCAATTCGCATAACAAAAGCTTTAATGGAATAACTACCGTTTAAATTGTTAAGCGCGTCGTGTGATTGGTATATAATATTTGAAAGCATATCCTCCTTGTTAAGCTAGCCGCTGATCGTATCGCGCGCGATGTTATCAAGTGTAATTCTTAGCGGACAATCCAATCAAAATGTTTGTAAATCGGCGGCGCTGCGCTATCAATGATCATAAAGCTACCGTGTCGGCTGATAGGTTATCTCAGAGGCTGTGCCTGCACTGTTGCTGAGCTTCCCTGTGGATTACAAACTCGTGTTTAGAGTATACCGTTCTATGTTGTGTAATCATTGCGCTTTTGAATTAGCGAGTGTTAATTTTGCTGCTATCGACACATTTTGCCCGTAACTTCCGCGAGATTAATTGTTAATTGGCGTAAATACTAAGTTGGATTACTTAATACTTTGGCAGGTATTTTTGGTAAATAGGAAATTTTATAATAAATATTATTATCGCAGTTTACATTATCACTAAGGTACTTACCTACCCTTATTATGGTTCGATTTTAGCGTAATGTATCTTGGTATCTTTGATGCTCTGGGCTTTTGTAGAATAAGTTAGGGAAAGTGTATCCAAATGACTATGGTTCTATAAAATTCACAGCAAACAAGTTCCCTAAATTTGCTCCATATTTATAATGATGGCTTATTATTAGAAAGCTACTCATCACCGGTAAATGCTCCAGTGTCATCGAACCGCAAATGTACAATACAACGGCATTCCGTTTAAACAACAAACACGGGGCATGTCAAGCGCACAGCTCAGTACCTAATGGTGATCATGGGGGAACAAAAAATATTTGTCCGAGAACTCTGCGCTAATGTGTAACCAAGCAAGCCCGGAGTGACATGGAAACTCTCTTCACATACGTCTGACCTCCAACAAAGGAGTTCTGTTTGTTCTGTGTCGCTACTAAAATATTGAAACGAGAATGGAGTGCGTGCTCGTCTCTGCGATGACGCTTGACGTTGATTTTGTGGTAACCAGTGGAAGCTAATTTTGGCATTATATTGAAACTACCTGCTTCATTCATCAAAACTTATAATAATTTTGTATTGGCACCTAGAGTCATACATAACATTTTTGTAATGTAGTTTAGAAACTAAGTTATCATTTAAATTCGATTAATATATAGGAACGTCGATACGTGTCGAGTCGAGAACTAGCTTATGTGTCTGAACGATCTCAAAGCTTACGGTGTGCACACTCCTAGATGCTTGGCTAACGAATGTCTCACACGTATGTTTGTTCTAGAGGCCTGGTTCACCGCGGCCGGGTCCCTGCGAAACGCGCCGGTCTAACCAGTTTCTGTGGACTGACCACTCCGGTGACGTAGCAGTCATCTTCGGAAGTGAATGACGTGACAAGCAAACATCCTTCCTTAAGATATGACTAAGGAATTCAATTAGTAGAACCGTTCTTATTTGTATTTTCAACGTTTTACTAGCTGGCAAACAGTGTACGACGACTGTCTGAATAAATAACGTTTTCATTGTTCACCTAATATATTTCCCGGAGTATTAAACTGGTTGGTGCAAGCCAGGTATTGTAGCGGTGCCTGCTCAGAACTGATTAGCGTAACGAAGTCGCGAAGTGTGCAAGGCGTGTTGCAGTCAATATTGGACGATTTTGTCTCAATAATTCCAGCATAGAGCCGTGTCACGCGAGCGCTCGCCATGACCAATTAGCCGGCGCCCTGCTCCGGCCGCTGCACAATAAATCAATAATTAAACCGTCCATCTACCGGCAAATGCTGATTTATTTGCGCCTTCTGGCCAGCGCATGCGACTGGGGCCGGCGAGGGCGCTGCGCCTGTGTCGCGCACCTAGACTTGTTATTGCTGCTGATTGCAGTGCATAAAGTAATATAAGATGCGCGGCTCATTTCTAAGGTAGGATATCGAATAGGCAAGATTAAATTGTCCAATGTTTGTGTTAGCATACCGGTTTGTTTGTGCATGTCGTATTATGAGATGGGACAATTTAGAAGTGTGAGAATCTGTTGACATTTAGAACTATTCGTTGGGGATAGGTAGAGGTACATTGTATCAGAGCCAATATTCTCATAATTAACACACCATTCCCCATTCCCCGCAATCAACCAAGGATCCCACAATTATAGCGACTATTGGCTCATGTTTGTTTAGCATTTCATCGTTAATTTCTATATAAGCGGTACAAAGTGAAAGATTACGCGTAGTTTACACTATGCATTAACGAGTAGGACGTAGGTATGTACGATTTGAACTGGGCTGAGTTTCACACGCAAACAGTCCTCGTGTTTGTTTAGGGCATTAGTGGCGAGCGGGTAACTGTCGCGAACCAGCGGAGTCTTACTGCAGGTAACTAACTGCCTTAACAACACTCGACGGATGACCAACGTGTTCCGCGTTTTGTTACTTCATCGTATTTGATTTTGAATGGCGACTACTGCTCTTGAGACGCATAAACAACGCCAGGCCCGTGAGTCGCTGACTAGCAATCGGCTCTCGATGGTTCTCGAGCTCGCGTCTGTAATCTCGAGTGCTAAAATTAAAGTAAATTAAAGACATTGAACAACTATCTTACGCGCAGGCCCGTCGTGTAGTGGCGTCGGCGACGGCCCTCCGTCAGCACGAGGGCCCTCGGCGCGCCGCGGAGTGTTTTCCTATACACAAAGCGCGGACGTGTTAATTCGTAGACACTATTGGTTTTTTCCGCGGTGATCGACGACTGTGGGAACGTTTCTGGGTGCCTTCGTTAGAAGCACCTACTCCACCGTAACGAGCAAACAGCACCGGGTCCCAATATCGCTCCCGCGTTAAGTGGCTGTCCGCTTGGAATTTACGACAGTTCTTCACTTAATAGGCGATCGCGATTGAGCCGTCCGCCTCACGATTGTTACATCGATAGCTGCGTAGCGAGTTATAAAAATCATTTTGGTTTCCAATTTGAGTGTCATTGTCTGCGAGACGAGAAAGTTGTCTGTGGCGCCGAAGCCAATAAAACAGTCGGAAATTGTGGGCACGCGCGGCGCGAAGTGGCGAGGTGCCGTCGATAAATCAGGCTGATATTCAGTCACACGTGCCGTTATCGTTTTGTGGTGGATGATACCTCGGCTGCGGCGATATGATCGGCGCGCACCGGCCATCCATTACGCTGACAGTGTAACAATAAAGCAGAATATCTGTTAGCGGCCTTCGTGGCCACTCGGGACAAATGGAAGCCTTCGCGAACCCTGACCTGAAGCGCCGGGCTTGGGACTGCACATGCTTCTTGCAAGTTGTGCTTTGCAATTGGTTTTAAGACCACCTATGAATTGATTTAGGACCGAACTTCCTACCAAATACTTTTGGGTGTGAACATTTCTCTCCGGTAGAGATGCCCCGATGTCCGATGACCCCGGGGTCATACACAGATTTAGGGTTGCTTCCTTTGAACCATAGCCAAAGAATCCTCTTATTAAGTTGTTATTGACCATAAGTAAACCAACTTTTGTTTTTTCGATTCTGTACCTACCTACGACCCAACACTAAAATAGCATCAAAGCAAATTGAGATATATTATAGAGATTTGACTTAGTATTGAGGCTCTCAAATATGAGTCGTTAAAATATGTGCCTTGGGTGTGGGACTGACTTACCTAATTATATTCGTATTTAACCTAAGACCGATTCCGAAACAAGCTCAAGTTCTTCACAAGAATATACCGATACGGAATTAATAAAATATATTTAATGTGTATCCCCTTCAACAGCAATGAGGTGTAGTTTCAGTGTCCTAGAGGCAACCGGATGGCTGGCTCTAGGACACTGAAACTACACCTCATTGGTGGTATTTGAGCTCCCGAAGCGTTGTGGAACCGCTCCGTGCAACCCGAAGGTCTGTCGGTGTGCCTTTCTGTAAGTAACCTTTTCATACTAAAACCTCTGGACTTAGGAAATCACCTTTTAAGTGGATGAAAGAGGAATTTTGCATGGTATAGTGTTAATGATTTATATATGCGACCGAATTCGTAGCAAAATAATGTGTTTTTTAAAAAGTGGAGCGGACTAGCAGCTATCTCCACTTATAATAAATCTCTAAATTAAAAAAAGAATCAGCCAGTTTGAAACTAAGCTTTGCGCGGTTCGAATGTTCTCAGCATCCCATGAACGGAAAAATATGAAACATTTTATATAGGTACATTATTATTCTAGCTGCAACTTAGGATAGTTTTTATCCGACTGCGACAGTTAATTAATTTTCCGAAATATACGACTTCATTTAATTTTTCATTTATTTTTATTGAAATCAAACGCTGCTCCAACTGTCAGCTATAAGAACCGTCAAATTTTCGTCAAAATGGCGGAATTGCTTTGCCTTTCACTTATTAATAATTTAAATTCCGTCTACGATAGACCTTTACGAGACAAATGCTAAAATATAAACCATAAAAAAATATTCGATTCTGATATGAGAACTTATATGCGCAAATGTCGTTTTATGTCGTAATTTCAATAAATGAAATCAACAAATTTGAACAATATAATTAACACGAATTTGTTTTTTTTGAATGACAATGGCACGCGCTCGGCGCATTCAGCCAAAGTACCTGCGGCGCTACCACGAAAACCGATACTCAATGTTCATATATTTGCATCCCTGTCACTCGAGTATGGTTAGTGCGATAGAGATAGAGATACCCGAATATTTTCGAATTCCGAAGTTCGTGGTCTCAGGAATCGAAAATATGGTAAATAATCATAATGTATTTTCTCGAAAAAGAATTTAAAATAAATATAGTCAAATGGAGAAAAAAACAAAGCAAGAGGTTATATAGGTAATGATTAAGTTATAAGAGTCCAAAGTTTTAAGAGGGGGTATGTTCTGTCCCTTTTCCGCAAAACGCACCTTCATATGAAACGATTGTTTTTTACTATGACGCTCGAGTATATTGACATCACAGTCCCTCATCGTTTTCTCACTCTAACAAGCGACATTAAAACGGATGTAGCTTCATAATTTTTTGAGATATTTGAATGGGAGTTTCATTATCTTCTATCTATTTATACATAATAAATGCCTATGTCCTGACTGACTTATTCACTCAATCACTCACTCACTCACTCATCAACGCACAGCCGAAACTACTAATCTTAGAGAGTTGATTTTTGCACAGTATGTTGCTTTTATAACGTGGGCTAGGGATAAAAATGGATTTTTGAAAATTCTACCCCTAAGGGGGTAAAATGGGGGTGCAAAGTTTGTATGGGAGAACCTTTTTTTTTTGAGCTATAGACTTAAACTTTGTAGAAAAATTAGTTATTAGAATACAAATGAAACACTTTCAGCGTTTTGGAAAATTCCACCCCTACGGGGGTAAAATAGGGGTGCAAGGTTTGTATGGGGGAAACATTTTTTTTTTAAATAGAGACTTAAAACTTTGTAGAAAGATCAGTCATTAGAATACAAATAAAGAACTTTCAGGGTTTTAGAAAATTCTACCCCTAAAGGGGTAAAATAGAGTGCAAAGTTTGTATGGGAAAAACTACATTTTTTTAAATAGAGACTTAAAACTTTGTAGAGAAATTATTCATTAGAATACAAATAAAGTACCTAGATTCAGTGTTTTAAAAAAATCTACCCCTATGGGGGTAAAATAGGGGTGCAAATTTTGTATGGGGGAAACAATATTTTTTTTAAATAGAGACTTAAAACTTTGTAGAAAGATTAGTCCTCAGAATACAAATTAAGTACTTACAGTGTTTTAGAAAATTCTACCCCTAAAAATAGGGGGCTAAAATAGGGGTGCAAAGTTTGTATGTGGGAAACTATTTTTTTTAGCTAGAGTCCTAAAACTTTGTAGAAAGATTATTTAAATACAAAGAAAGTACTTTCAGCGTTTTGGAAAATTTCACCCCTAAGGGGGTAAAATAGGGTGCAAAGTTTGTATGGGAAAAACATATTTTTTTTAATAGAGTCTTAAAATTTTGACGAAAAATTACTTATTAGAACATGAAAAATACTACATTCGGCGTTTTACAAAAATCATTCCCTAAGGGGGTTAAAAAAGGGTGCAAGGTTTGTATGGGGAACACTTTTTCTGAGCTAGACACTTAAAACTTTGTAGAAAGATTACTTATAAAAATACAAAAAAAAAGACTTTCAGCGTTTTGAAAAAATCTATCCCTAAGGGGGATAAAAAGGGGTGCAAAGTTTTTATCAGGGAAAGTTTATGTTTTTGAGTTAGAGACTTGAAACTTTGTTGAAAGATTACTTATTAAAATACAAAAAAAGAACACAAATCGTTTAAGAAAATTCCACCTCTAATAGGGTTAAAAAGGAGAGCAAGCTTTGCATGGGCAACACTTTTTTTTGAGTTAGACTTAAAACTTTGCAAAAAGATTACTTATTAGAATACTAAAAAAGAACTTTCAGCGTTTTAGAAAACTCCATCCCTAAGGGGATCCTTAAGATCCTTAAGAAGGGTAGCCAGTGTTGTGTGGGAAAAACTTTTTTTTTTACTAGACTTAAAACTATTCAAAATGTTACTTATTAAAATTAATAAGTACTTTCAGAGTTTTAGAAAATTCCACCCCTAAGGGGGTTAAGAAAGCTTTGTATGGGCAACACTTTTTTTGAGCTAGAGACTTAAAAGTTTACGAAAAAAGTTCTTTCAGCGATTAGAAAAATTCAACCTCTAAGGGGGTTTAAAAGGGGGTTCAAATTTTAAATGGCGAGCAATAAAATTTTAAAGTGTGAGTACCTAAGAGATTTTTAACTTCGGTCTTATTCTGTACGTTAAAAGACTACAAAACTGATTTCAGAGTTTTTCCAAATTCATCCCCTAAGAATGTTAAAATTGGTTCAAAGTTTGAGTATTTCAAGGCATTTTTAAAGTATGAGATTTTTAACTTTGGTTTTAGACAACTTTTTTTTTAATTATCCCCTAAAAGAGGGTTCAAATTTTGTATTGAGAGAAATCATTTTCTAAGACGATAAAAAGTTCTACGCGGACGAAGTCGCGGGCAACAGCTAGTATTTCATAAAGATTCATCATCAGTCTATATAGATATATAAATAATAAATAAATAAAATAAATATTTGCGGACAATCTTATCTCGTCAAAGCTTGTACTATGGGTACTTAGACGACGATATAGATACTTATATAGATAAATAAATACATACATAGAAAACATCCATGACTCAGAAACAAATATTCGTGCTCATCATCATCACACAAATAAATGCCCTTACCGGGATTCGAACCCAGGACCTCTCGCTTCGTAGCCAGGTTCACTACCAACTAGGCTAAAGCGATCGTCAACAAACATCATATATAACAAAATTATACCAATGCAAAACAAAAATCATGGTTTGAAAGCGCAGCGATGTTTGACACGCTGTTGCGACAGCCAGCACTCGGTCGCGATAACTAATATCACCTCGTGAATAAGTACATACATTGTATTAGACAAATTGAATTCTCAAATGGATTAACATAAATAGTGTGCAATGGCAGTATTATAATAGTATAACGTGTTGTAAGACAATAGCTGAGCAGGGCCCTCCCACCTCCCACGTGGGCTGGCGTTCGCGCATGCTAATCGTCTCTAATCACGATCGAGAGCTGATTCATCTCCTATGATCCTTTATTCTGTTTATTTACCAATCAGTATACTTAATGTGTATACCAGTCGCGGCCATAAAAGGCGATATATTTGTGCATC
The DNA here is from genome assembly GCA_963854355.1 of Epinotia brunnichana. Classification (NCBI taxonomy): domain Eukaryota; kingdom Metazoa; phylum Arthropoda; class Insecta; order Lepidoptera; family Tortricidae; genus Epinotia; species Epinotia brunnichana. The sequence continues at coordinate 12,597,619 of OY977948.1, forward strand.
GCCGCTAAATTAGTGGGCGACGGCGAATGCGCTACCTATATGTGGTCCTGACGTTAGGTTAGCGTCTCGGATATATGTTTTGTTAATGGCTAACGCAAAGGAAACAAAATCATTACTGTTTACCCCTTAAATTTTCTTTGGGCGCCTTTTATGTAAAGGTGTATTCATGCACGGTGAGCGACACATGTTTGATGGTAAAAAAGGATCCAACAAACCTTCTCGTCTCTGACAATAGGTTTTTGAAGCTCCCTGTTATTTCGGTACCTACACTACCAACCAAATTCTTGTTGCCGTTGGTACTCGTTTGTTTTCTTTTCCGTTGTGTGTTATTGACAAGTTTACGTGAGTTTTCACCTTTAGCAGTTAATCACTGTTTCCGAATTTGGTGCGTAGTCTAATTACCTGCCCACACGTTCCTATAGTTGGGTACCCTTAACGACCCGTCTAGCCTTTGATATTGATATTTCCTTGACATGATTGCAAAATACATTGCCATTAGTGAAACATTTGATTTTAATCTTTAGGTAGGTACTTCTCGTCCATGCGAAATTAAGGTAGGTAAGTAGGTATTTATGTCAAAGACCGAACTCCTTTGAAGGTAATATGTATTTGAAGTGCCTAAAACTAGATACCTATAGATGCGGCGACTTTTAAGTAATCGACCTCTTTTTGAATACGTAAGGCTTCATCCATTAAGTAATTTAAGTATGAGGTCTAGGACAAATAAATAAGAGGGTAGTTACCTATGTATCTTATGCAAGTTATTAGGCCTTTTCGGATACGAGTGGCGTTAAGCTTTTTTCTGTTACTCAACTGGCGCCAGGCGCTTCGCAACATGTTGGAGATTGCGAAAATGTGCGGGTGCGCAGGTGGCAGGGGGTAGGAGGGGAGGGGCAGGGGGGAGGGAGGCGGCGCCCGGTGGCAGGTCCGCCCAATTCTTTGTTTACGTAACGCCCCCGCTCATTACGGTAACAGATGTTTCATAACTGGCCGTTGCACCAACATAACTGTCAAGACATGTTTACAGGACTGTTTTCGACATAATATAACACGTATTTCTTGCGCAAACCTAGGTTTTGAAAAGTAGGTAGGTACCTAACGCAAGTAGGTAGGTAAATTGCGATGAAACTGGATAGTGTTTCTGATGCGTGCGATGATGAAATTAATCGTAATCCAACGATAGAACTAATAACAAGGTAATAACGTGTTAGTTGAATATTAATGAAGGCATACTTACAACTATCTAGTTAATAAAGGAATATAAATAACTTTGCTTGGGCACGAGAGGATAATTTCTAAGCGTAGGCAGGTTACAAAAGTAATCTTTAAGAATGTTTTTCTATAATATTTAAATATTTGCCAGTGAAATCTTCTTGAAATAGAAGTAGGTAGGCTCAAATGCAAAAAACGTTGGGGTATAATCTTCTTTAGTTTAGTTCAAGAGGACCGCCCGCCCACTCATACTTAGGTCTTCTTTTTTTAAATCATTTGAATAAAAATACCTTTTATGTTACCTTATTGTTTTACAAATAGGTAGGCATACCTATTGTAATATTTTCGATGAGAGACACGTTCCTTCACATAATCTAAACGAAAATAGAACTTCATTTATTTTAAGTCGGTACCTAAATATAAATGGTGGGAGGTAGTAGGTAGATACAAAACTCGAACAGTGCCACGTCTTCAACATTCTGCCAGCGAAATCTCACAAAAGACTCTCAGAAGTCTTTGTGCGTAAAATACTTAAATAACATGTGACCCATATCCATAATCACCCATTAAGTGTAGTTAGTATGCAGACATTGTGTGTGAGATCGTCCTAGCGATGTGGGCGCCGGTAATAAGTCAGTGGTGAAACCGTGAACAGATGTTCCTCTAAAGGCCTCCACACACCGGTCGCGGGCGCGGGTCGGGCGCGCGTCGGGCGCGGGCCCGCGCAAGTTGTAAAACATTGAAACTACACTTCAAACACACATCGAACCCGACACGCGCCCGACCCGCGCCCGCGACCGGTGTGTGGAGGCCTTTACTAAAGTCTACGTGAGTAGGCGACTTTGATTAGCACGGCACAGACTTAAGGTTTTTGAGGTTTGAAACGTAGGTATATTAATATAAATTGAGGCTCTTGATCGACTAGCATGGCTATCACACAGTGATCAAAATGCCATACGATAAATAAATAAATCACAGGAAGGCCCGCGAGCTGTGTCGCGGCGACATAGGCAATCCGTCTCTTTCTAAGCCGTCTCTTTCTAATGAAAGAGACGGATAGGCTATCTCGCCGCGACATAGCTCGCGGGCCGTCCTGTGATAGCTTTGACTCAGGATGTTGATTAAAACAACTAATTCTAAGTAAATTGTAATTAATTGTTTTAGTCTATAGTAATATATCTATCTAGTAATATGTCTATAAGGATAGTCTAAAAATATCCTTTTACTAACTTCCAGACGCATATTATTTCAATGATTGTAGGTACCTACCTTATGCTTAATGACAAGACAAATCCCCTAAGCCACTTGACATCCAAAAACCGACACCTCTAATTGCGAGACGGCGCGTACTCCAAAGTTCCTATATAAAACACCTCATGGCATAATAGTGAAGTTGTCTTTACAACCTTTTGGATGTATCATAATACGGTTGCAAAGCGATATCGCACCGCACAAGAGCGGCGCCGGCGCCACTGTCCCGTTACCCGCCTACGGAGCGGCCGATGAGCCCCATTCAACTGTAGTGTGTAGCCTTCGGTACTTACTCATTTACCTAGATCGACCGAAATATGGCGCCTAAATTCTCGTTTAGAAGTAATAAATTCAATGATTTAAAAGTCATATTTATGTTAATGATTCAGAAGCTTTATATACTTTCATCATTTAAATTTAAGATAAGGCGCTACCAAACTATTACATTTGTATTCCATCAGTTATAAGTAACAAATCATAAATATGTAACTATAGGACATACGGGAACTAAATTATTCGAATTTTCTCCAACATCATACCTATGCTGTACGATGTTGGAGAAGATTCGTTGTGTACGAAGTATTGTAGGTGGGACCTTTTTAGGGTTCCGCACCAAAAGGTTAAAAAAGGAACCCTTATGCCGACTCTGTCAGTCTTTCCGGAAGGACGGAGGAGAACACTTGGGAGTGATGCGACACAGGTACCCAATCATCGGGGGATGACTGTGTTATGCGGTATTTCTATCCACTAAAAATTCCTCGGCGGCCGGCATCTGCGCTGTCATGCGGAGGACTCCAGGATCTCATTCTGAACGCACTGGAACCCCCCTCACGCCTCGCCACATTTGGCTCGTCCTAAGGGTGGAAAAGATGTTCCTCGCTTTCCCTGGGGTTTTTAGGCGAGTGCCCCGGCCTTCGCCAGAAACACTGCGACCCTGGTGACCCTCTTTAGTCGCTGTCTACGACAGGCAGGGGAGGCAGTAGACCTATTCTTGTCCGAGCCTATACATCCGTAGGTGGTAACTATGTGGTGTTGTGCTCCTGGTGGTGAGTATCTAAGGTACTGGTGGTGAGTAAGATCTGGGCTCCCGTGCAGAGGCTGCGCTGTGTTGAGAGTGCGAGCTGTGGGTACAACGAATGCTCAAATCAGTAAGAAAGAAGAATTAAAAGGAAAACGGTACAATACAGGTACAACAAGGCTGGGTAGAAATTAATTCAAAAAATGTGTTTTATAGTCGTGACTTACGGTGACAGGGCCTCTAGGCATAACTCATTAACCTCGATTTTTTAAATGTTGATTCCGAACTGATAAACATCTACAGGCGTATTTGATATCTCTCATATTGTGGTGAAAATAATAAAGTCACGTGCCTACTTTTAAGACATTAAGTGAGTGAAGTGAATTTGGGATTCCGTTTGAAGAAATATTCTTAACTTCGTACGCGTATAAATTATAGCTTACATATGCTCTATCCTGTCACTTATTGCTACGGGGCCTGAATTTACCCAACTGTTTCATAGAATGCAGTGACAAAAATCTACAAAGTTAAGAGTCTATTCATAAAGGTCGTCATAAAACCGAGCATATTCGAGAGTTGGCGGATAAAGTGCTATCGCTTGCCACATTTACTCTTACAGGTGTTTTATGATATATCCAAGAACTTGGCAACAATTCATGGAGTCCCACAGCAGAGGTTTTAAGATTTACCTTGACACAGTAAACCTAAACCCGACCCACTCATTCAATCCGGGAGAAAACTGTTAATAATGACAAAAACAATGTAGGCGCCATTTAATTATCGCTATACATCAGTTATCCGAAGCACGAAAAATTGCGCAAATCTGTGCAGTTACGTTAATTTTAATCCACCAACACGTAGCCTTGTTTATGAGTCAGCTTTTATGAAAGTGACGATTATAAATTAGCAGTGATTCTTCTCCGTTGCGACACGCGTCGCCGACAGTCGGCTGCAGATGCAGACATAGGCCGTGTCACTGGACTGGCGACGCGTGCGGCGGCGCTATTTATTAAAATTACAGCTTTACGCCAAAGCATTACAAACTTAAATATATATTCCAACTTAACTATAACTATTTATTTAATGTAAGGACTCGAAAATCCTTTTACATTCCGCTATCAATAGCGGCCATCGGGTAGCGAACACATCGACATGCTTCGCTGCACCGAGCACAGAGTTGAGCAGCGCCAGGGCGGCGGGGATCGGCGCGTGGCGCAGGAGCTCGGTGCGCGCGAATGGCGTTGCCAGCAGCGGCGCTCTGCGCAGCCGCACACGCGCCGTGGGTGTGTACAGTTGTACCATCTCTTCCACTAGGTCTACGCAGTCTACCCTATGCTATTATCAAACGCTCGTTGCACGCGGGGCCACTAAATATGAACGGGAGTCCTATGTTGCGCTCTTTGTGGCACGACCGCTTTAGCCTAGTTGGTAGTGACCCTGCCTACGAAGCAAGAGGTCCTGGGTTCGAATCCCGGTAAGGGCATTTATTTGTGTGATGAGCACGAATATTTGTTCCTGAGTCATGGATGTTTTCTATGTATATAAGTATTTATTTCTCTATATAAGTATCTATATCGTCGTCTAGTACCCATAGTACAAGCTTTGCTTAGTTTGGGACTAGGTAGATTTGTGTAAGATTGTCCCCAAAAAAATAAAAAAAAAAATATATATATATCTGCCATAATGGGTGCAACATTGAGTGCAACAGAGGTGTGGCGCTCGATCGCAGATTGTATGACTTCGCTCACAGCGAGCGTTTTCTACTGGTATTGTCGTGGACTGACAGGCGAGAATGGAAACGCTCACGCCTGTCATCATAATTTGGTGTCCCCAATGACCCCATTTGCCTTCCGTACCACAGCGCAATGGCTGATTTCTCGCCCATGGCTACCCCGTCAGAGGCTCATACAGATTCTGCATTATTGGTCTTCACCATTGCAGTACAAGTAACGCTGTTGACCAACGCTAGACGTTGTCGTAGGACATAAATGTAAAAAATTAATTTAAAGGGTAGGCTTGACCCCCCTAGCCTCCCGTCATGTCCTGATAACCCGGTCGTTGCTGATTGAGGACTGCTTATTCACCATATCTGCCCGTGTCAGTATCCAACACCTGTGACCCCATTGGTAGCATGCAGGTCCCCAACGACTAAAATAATCACGCATATGCAACCTAATTTTGTGTGGGCGCCGCACCGACCAACGCCCTGTTTGTCCATAAACGTGACCTTACGTTAGAGGCTCGATCTTGATCCACCGGAAATGACTCGCGGCTCGCTCATTCGAGAGCCTATGTGCGCACGCGATCTCATCTATTCAGCTTATGTGCCCATACATAAGCGTCATTATACCGGCTGACAGGCAAACAATAGTTCAATTGCTGTCTTATGATAAAGTATAACAAATAGAACGCTGTTTATTTATAGATCAAGCAAATGTAAAATCAATTTCAGGGGTTTGTGCTTATCAGCTGTAAAACGAATTGAATAAATATTGCAATGTAGAGTCTTAAAACACTTTTATTGCACCTTAATAGCTTAAATTAAATATTGTTACACTTTATACACAAATAAAATAGTATTTTTCACAATCGTGTTATAATAGAGAGCTTTTTAGTCGAGTATCGTGTTTAGGCCACGAAGCTTGCTGAGTGGCCTAAGTAAGGTACGAGATTAAAAAGCTTGATTATAACACTATTGTGAACAATACTTTTTGTACGAGTTCATTAAAATTAATTTTCTACGAGTCAACTGAACTAATTAAACAAACTCGATACTGTTGAAACGAAGTGCAGCTCATCGCTCGTACGCTTGTTGATATCTTAAAAGACATCAACGAGCGTACGACATCAAAGCGATTATATTGGTCCAATTCATTACAGTTCAGTAAAGCAGCCACGTGATTGGTCGAATTTATTTTAGTTGTCTAGAGCGTATCGAAAAGTAGTTATTTCGATTGTTTCGACAGTAACATGGACTACAACTATGAAAAGAGTGACGTTGCAGTATTCTCTATGAAATCTTAATACACATACATATTTTAATCGTCGAGGACAAAAAATGCTTTTTAATATGATATGATTAAGTGTTTACGGGAAACTCTATAAGATATTTTCCTCAAGAACGTCATATAGCTGGTATTTATTTATTAATTCGGTTTAATAATTTATTGTTAGATTTATTTATATTAAAAAAAATATTATTATTATCTGGTTTGACAATATTTATAGCTGGAATTACAGCTAATTATGAATTTACCTTACTTACTGTTAACCCAGTATCTCATACATATTTACTGTTTAACGTATACATGGCTGCGTATCCATCAAAGATGTATATACGGTATGAGGAGGCTAGTTGTGACTTAGAATTAGCAGTCTCTGGTGGATGCGCAAACTTAGAAGAAGTTGCAACATGTAGCGCAATCAATCATCTCCGACTCGAATCGAGTCCGACGTCTTGATACTCTAGAAAACAATTTATTAGTAGGTAGGTATGCAGTGATAGACATGTCCATTAAGACTTATCTAATCAGTATTTTTATTTTTCCGCACCAAAATGGGGCCATAACGTAAGATTTATTTGTAAGTGATGTGTTAATGTGCCTTTTTAACAGACTTCAAAAACGGAGGTCGTTATATGTTCCACTGTATTCTTTTTTTATGGTTGTTCACCGATTTCTCTGTCAATTGTGGACCGATTGCCAAAATTAATTTTCTATTCGAAAGAGTATACTCCTGAGGTGGTCCCATTGTCACCAAGTCAGTATTATAGCAGTCACCCGCATAAATATAAAATGGAACAAAGGCCGCATAAAAATCTGATGACAACTCTATTCCTAGAGCCGTAAGAGCGTGTCAGATATTTTTGCGGCCTTTGATTCATCATATATTGATTGCCAGTGACTGTACACGTGTAGTGATTTCGGTATTTTCTATTATAACTCGTGTATTTAGTATTCACCCTCGGAAATCGCAAATTTCATTAAGTGAAACTAATGACGAAGACCACAGATGACTTATGGAGCTCCTCAAACATGTAAAGTACGTCAAAGATTCTGACATCATTCCGTTGAAGTAGCAACTAATGAAGTCTTAATTCTGAGATCCTTGAGGAATCGACGGAACTCCTCAAATATTATCAGCCTACATATTATAGTGACTTGGGTTTTTTCTGTAATAATCAACGCATTTGCTCTCGGAAAGCAGTTCATGTGGTAAATTGCAGTGGAAATTTTGATGTAGGTTCCTATGTGGCTTGGCGAATTACTGAATTGAAGTCTGTTTAAACTTAGTTTTTAAAGTAAATTACGTTACAATATACTCCGTCAAATGGATTTAACAACTGCCGACTATACATGCCAATCCACCACGGATAATTCATGATAGTGTAATAAATTGATGTTGTCTGTTTCCTACTAATCTGCTCGGAAGATTAATTTCTAGTTGAATTATATATTAACACGCACTGCTAATTTTTCAACCTGATCTTCATTAGCCACTGACATGATTCCGCTATTTGTATGAGTTCCTAAGCCGCTAATAAATTACTATTTTATGCTCCACAGTTACGCAGGAACCTACTTATCGTGTAGTATTGAGAGTGTATATCATTCATTAGCTATAAATCATACTAACAAGGTATTCTTGTCGGCGATGCGAAGCTTTGGTCCTTTTGTGCAGAACTTGCACAATATACTCGCGATCAACCTAATGACTTGTATGACTAACGAACTATTAAAGGAGTTGGCTTTAAATGTCACTCGATACCTCTTCGGATCGTTTGGTTGCATTTTAGTAATTCAGACATGATCTTAGGTACCTATGAGTTAAAATAACAGTTTCAGTGTTTTCAGAAAGGTCCTTAAAGAATACCACGAATACCATAGAATATCACGAACTTACCTACTTCAACGCACAGATATCTACAAAATTGTAGGTACGTAAACCAAAAACTATATACAGCCACTGGTTATCAATTATCATCCCCCCAGATAAATTTTGGTAGCGTGATAAAGCAATTGAAGCAAACGGTACGGCACTATCTAGCTTGTAATTCGACCAACATTCGCTTGATGATGATGAAGCTTACCTAGTTTTGAGCTAGTGTTCAGGCCTCGCCTAATGCTAGGGACTGAACGTGCCTCGCGGTCTCGCGGGTCATACAGTGCCAGTAATGGCCATCAAAAGTGGTATACAAAATGTGGAGCCTGACTTACCCGTTCCCATCGACGCGATATCTTGTCAAGTCGGTCCGTTATCCGTCAATGGTCAGTCAAGTTAAATCAAGTCTCCCTGGTAGCTGCCGCACGTTCCGCGGGCTGGTGCCTCCAATGCACCATCCGTCGCGGGCACAATCACCAATTGTCACTGTTTTCACCAAATATCCAAACGACTCGGTCCCTCAGGCCACCAAACACGAGTCTCCAAGTACTTTTACCAATTTACAAACAAAACACTCGGACCTTGTATACAATACGAGCGATATCACCAAAGAACCCGACGCGTTACAAAGCGAGGTTAACAAAGCACACGGTTCCCGAACCATTCATTACGTGTGAAAAATTTATGACAAGTAAAAATGGGACAGCCAAGTGTCACCTTCAAAACCACAGACTCAAAAAGCGTACACACTAGAGACGTTTAAGGGGCGGGCAGCCGCTCGGCCCGAACAGCTAGTTTTCTCACATTTGATGCTCGCTCGCGCTAACGCGTAGATAACAAAACAGTAAGAGCGGAACAGAATGACAGTCAAATAGAATTAGAATGTACCATACTCAATCATCCCAGAAAACTGTTCTGTAGGTAGGTACTGAATAACTACAGAAATAAAATAAAATAGGTGGTTAGGTAAGTAGGTATTAATGATGTAAATCACACCGTATTGTGAAAACTTCTTCAAAGTTCTGGAAGCTAATAAATGTAAGGATCATACCCGTAATGCCTATCGCTACGTGGAACCTGCTTGTACGGGGTATATTATTTTATTGACCTTACCTTTGATACCTTCGGTTGTCTTTTATTTTCACAGCCATTGCCCAATTCCATTGTTATGTTTTTTTTTATTACAAAAACAATCAGAAAATAACTCGTAGGTATACTATAATCTTGAAATAAGAGATGGTAACCTCCTTTTATAAATAAATGTCGGTAAATCGGTATATCATCAAAATATTGCTTTAAATACTTTCTCATAGGTACCACTTCCGTCAATCGCAGCTATCATGTTACGAATCTCGTCCGACGAATTTAAATGCACAAGCTCTTAACGATGTGTCAATATCAAAGTACCTATTGACAGTAAATTAAAACTTAAATTTTTAATATTTATGAGGTAACTGTGCTGCAAACGCAGGCACGTGGCGCGCTTTGCCAGTCAGTATGCAAATATGATTGTGCATGTGTGAATATTCATGCAGCCACTAGAGCGGCACGCACACCGCTGCAACACAGTTTCCATTCATAAAACCAGCAGTATCTAGCCATGAATTAATCGCAACCTTTGAATATGTTTACTCTCACAAAGGAAGCAGCCATTCAGAAAAACTTGCCCGAAAACAGGTTTGGCACGTGTCAATGAACGACGGGAATATTTTGGACCGCGTCGTGCCGGCCCGACCGGCCGCTGGATGATTTAAACGGTTTAATAGACGCTCGTTTAAATACTTATTTTGTGTCAATTATAATTTGAAATATACTTTAAACTTTCAATTCCCTATCATTAAGCTTTTGAGTTTTGAAACAAAGATAATGAACTTGTTTGCTTTGCTGCGATCGCTTAATTTATACGTTACATTGATTTTTAATGTGCTCTCTAACGATTTGATACAACCGCGGCGGTAAATATAATTATGGGTCCAGTAATATTATTCGTGACGACCCACTAACATTGTCTCATAATCATAATACATTTCGTATTCAATCACTTGACTTCGTGTGCAAGGCTTATTTCATTCAAAACTAACAACTTATAACTATGTTAAACAATGAACAGCGAAGCGCTAAAATGTACGTGTTATTGATGTCAACGGTCAACGTGTTAGCACTGTTTTGGGTGCTAGATACTCGTGTTGTTTACCTAAATAGTCACCTCGGCTAAAATAAACGTGAGATTTGTAACACAGCTCACTGCTTATTTGGTATATAACATAATGACCTATGACCTGTGTGGTTTCACAAGATCAGGCTAATAGATTTTAAATTAGATATCCGTTTGACAAGTATTTTCCTGCTATGTACCTATAATCTATAGTTAATGAGTAATGACCCTGTTCATTCACTCGGGTCTCGAACCCAGAATTCTACTCAGCAGACAGGCAGACACCCAAATCACCGCAATTTAGATTGCATTTATGCATTGAGTGTTTAGTTTACTAGTTGTATTGCTTATTGAAGCAGATGTAGAATTAATTTCCAATGCCAGTTAATTTTCGTCTATTCGGCATGAATGAAAGTTGGCGGCCTCCAGTAGATTACGTAGGCGAACTGTTGCAAGGCGCAATGAGTGCTGTTCAACAGTCTAAAAGACCTATGTACCTACGAGTGCTGTGGTTATAAGCCCTTTTGACTTGGCACGAATGAGGCGTCGCAGCCAAATCACAGTTCATTCACAAATACTGGTCGATAGCACTCAGACGCAACTGTAGCTTGCGATGGCGTCTATCTGCTCGAAATTCACGGAGAAGCTAATTAGCCATATCGTTAGCAAAACTTTCTAAATAATAACTGCAGTTAAAATAATTATAGAATGTTCCGAAACGGTTATTTGACTTAGGTATTTGATGTACCAACAGTAGGTAATCATTAAAGATCTTAATACAAGACGCCGCGCTCTGCCCGTTTGCTAGCTTTTTTCTCATGACCAAGCGAGTTGTTTTAGTTGCTCAGTGGTGGTGAACATCTCCTGATTCTCCTGCCAGCATGTCCTGGTGATGCCTTGTAGAGAGAAGTGAAACACGTGTCGAGGTTTTCCCATTATTCGTGGTGATTTGTTGTATTTATTTGCATGTATGCACGTGCGGAAGGAGGGTGGAAACATTGACTGCATGCAAAAATACCTACGCAAGTTGATACATCTCATTGCCACCTGCACGTTCTTTAGCGGTCATCATCATCATATCAGCCAAAAGACGTCCACTGCTGAACATAGGCCTCCCCCAAAGAGTGCCAAAGTGATCGGTCCTGCGCCACCCGAAATAGAAAAGGAATTATACTGTTCGAAAAACTTATCATGGATTTCCGCAAAGTAACGCCTCATTCTAACAAGTTATTTTACACAAAAGTGTTTTCTTCCTATTTACTATATACAAACTAAATTTTTTAGAACAGCAATTCCACCAAATTTTTCACAGTGCTAATTGTTACACAAAAGCGTTTCTTCCGATACAATATTTTAAGTTATTCTTTATATGTCGGTAAGGTAGCAAAAAGTATCCACGTGGGTTTGAATCTTTGCTCATTTCATACTTTACGTCATACCTGGCCATAAAGTAGGAATTACCGCACGCTACGCGTGCGTAAAACCCCACTTCCTGGCCAGATAGAGACGTAAAATTTTGTACTCACTACGGGCGGTAATAAAGAAAGCCTCAGAGCGCATATTTATCGCCCTTGCCTTCGGCTCGGGCGTCAAATACCTGCGATCTGAGACATTCTTTGTTTAACCGCCCTGGGTAAGTAATGTACTATAAACATGTAGGTATCTATAGGTACACGCTAAATAATATAATGTGTCCTAATAATAAACGTTGAGTTGAGCCTAGTTATTAGTTTCTAGGTTAGGTACCTAATTATGCCAGACATTTGACTTAGCTACTTATATTTTATGTTGAAATATTCATGTAATCCTAAGTATCTCATCAAGGTTCAATTTTCTGCTCGAACTAGAGAAATGATTAAAACTTGGGATGACATTTACATGTGGAATGGAAAACCGTAAAAGGTAACGGAAACAGACTGTCATTGGAGAACACGGTGTGTTCCGAGTCGCGCCTAGTTAGCCGATAACATCGCACAGCATAGTGCTTCTTTATGAAGCCCACTTTCATAATTCCCAACGATATATGAGTTAAACTAATTTAGCTAAGATTGTAATTTTAGGTAAGCGCGCACGGCGTCGATAATGTAGGGAAATTATGGACGAAGTTTATCGCCTTGCTAGCCTTCGTGGGCCTAGCCGTACGGGGAATCTTGGTCATCGACGCTGTTAAATATGTTGTTTGTGCAATATTTTTGCACAACGTAAAGCCGCCAAATTGAATATTCCTCGTATTTCTGATTCATCATTTTATAATTTATGTTTATCCCTGTCTAAATATAAAACTAAACTGAATCAGATATGGTTTAATAATAATTTCAGCATTGCGAAGTACGTGTAACCTCCCAATCCTTTTAAAAATCTGTAAAAAGTATAGCAGAGCTTTTAATTATTTTCCAATTGGTTACGAAAGTTAAAGTCATACTGACAATATTAGTTTACTTTCAAACGTATATATAATAAATAGGTGTTAAGTTTAAAGAGCGTTAATTTAAAGTAACAATTGAAAAATATTAATGTTCATTTTTAAACGAAATGTCATCATATCCCCCGAGGAGAGAGGCAACTAAAAGATGATAGGAACGTACTTCCTAGAATGAAATATGAAGATTGGATCGTACCCCCTCAACAGGTGTTAGCTAATAAATAAGACGAGACTATCCACCGACGGATCTAATCGGATAGTGTTTACACTGGGAGATATTCAGCAGCGACCGCTGTGGTAATCTGCACTATTTAAACTGCAAACACATTGGACCGACTTGTCGCTATTTATTGTTAACCTATCCTATCGCTTATCTAACTCGCCTTTTATATACGACTGTCCTTGTTAGGCTGATTTCTGCAGAATATCTTCAATTTGCGCAACCTGTGATTGTTTTTGAATGCAAATGCTTAGTTGTAAATATATCGGCGCTTGTCAGATTAGATATCTCGTACTATTTCCATTTATCGCTTTTAACTACACGAACGAATATGGAATCAATTTCAATGTGGTTCTACATGGTCCTTTGTCCAGCTTATAAACCTGACCCAACTATGATAATGCTCAATTATAATTAATAGTTTAGAGCGATACAGGCCAGGCCCAAACAAGCCAAGGCTTTATTTATATTTATTACGTAGAACAACTAATAAAAGGTCGATATGAATGGATACCAATGCAAGAACAAACAAAACAAGTCGGCCATGTTTCATGCCGAGCATTTAAAACTTTTCAATAGCATCGTGTATCGGGGCCTCTTACCATAATTTCGTTAGGTAACTTAAATGTGGACTTAAAACCATTATACAAAATTAATAGCCCGTTCACCAAACAATTACCTGTCCAGTTAAATGCTATCAGCAAATCTATGGGTTGAAATCTCATAACCTTTTGCCTTCGAGTCAAGCCAACCGTATTGAGGCTGCGGACTGACCGCGGCAGAGGCCGTTTACACTTAGCGACGTTTAGCAAAAACTTTTGCACAACGGATTGCACTAACACAAGTTTCAACATAAAAGTAATTCGATTATCTATTTATTGGAAATGGTTAGCTACGCCTAAGACAAGAAGTATCAATTAGGAAAAGAATATACCAAAATGACTTATTAATTTTCAGGAAAATACACTACGCCGTGATTTTCAGAAACTGACGCTGGTTTACGTACTCATCAAAATAAATATCAATCATATCAGATTACTAACCTCCAACATCTATTTCTAGCTTCATAATTTTAATGTGATTATTACATAAAGAACAAAATTACATTAGAGAATACTCAAAGTGCAGTCGATAATTAAACACGATCATGATGCCGGAAACTATTTTTAAGAACAAAGGAAATCAAGTAACTATCTAAAGCCTTATGCACTGAGAAAAAGATGTGCGCGCAGCGTCGGCTGTGAATGGGCTCAAGTGAATCACGCGCATCCATTCATGAACGACGCCCCCGCGGCGCACGCGTCGAACAAACGCATTATTTGCCAATACAGTATTGTTTGATCTCCAGATCGCAGGCTGCCTCTCACTTCCTGCCTACGATACTGCTCATTGATTGCTCCTACTTAATGTCTCATCCAACACCTATTTATGCATGCGTACTCACCATTAACATCAGAAATGATTGTCGTAGGTATTATTGTGACTTTAATAAGGAAATCAGCATAGTAATTATGCCAGCTATATCTTCATTACGACCACTTAATAAGGATCTGCGGTGCCCCACTTTGTGACTAAATATGGACCTAGTGTTGTTAAGATTGTATTAAACACTGAGCTTTGCCGGTTTCCGGCACAATTCGTGAAATTCAAAATAAACGGTTGCTGGTCTTTAAATATCACTTTATGGCAGTAATATGATGTTATATTTTATGAGTGCTTGTGCTTACCTACCTCTACTGACAGAATAACGACGGTAACCCTGGCTTATGCCCTGACAATCGCCTCGATTGAAGTAGTATTGCTAAGCCTAAAAATATGACCATCGCAACGACTCGTCGTGTCAATTTAGTTGAGTGGTTGCCCGTGGTTGGCCCATTTCACAAAAGCTTATTAGGAAACATTTTTTGTGAACGTGAATAAATTAATAGAAAGGAGGTACTTGCATGTTTACAATTTTGAAAGGTTATACATTAAAGAGAGTGTTCCAATGTTTAACACCTGAATTTTTAATACAAGTGTTGTACTCATTTTTTTTGTACCACGTCGGTCGCAAACTATCGCACTTCCCGCCAGATGGCAAGCGGTTACCGTGGCCTATGGACACCTACAACTCCAAGAGACTCGCAAACGCGTTGCCGATCCTTAAAAAATAAACTCCTTTCTGGAGAACCCCATATGCTGTAGCCCTTCAGGAAAAAAACATAGCAGGGGAGATCATTCCACAACCGGAGAGTTCACGGAAAGAACCACCTCGAAAAATCGCACTCAGAGGGGTTCAATTCTTTGGGAGCTACGATGCCATACCTAGACACACAATACACGGATACAAATCGTTTTCTTCGGGGGTTGAAAATACCGTTAAATTAAAAACTTTCTTCCCCCGGAAGATAATTTAAAAGTATGTAACTTCAAAAATACTTCGCCGACACCGGCGCCTTCCGCGCTCTTAAGTTAATATCTTAAGCGGTCTAGAGCATTGACACTTGAGTGTGACACCGAAACTTAATGAATCATCCGTCAGATGTTAATCGAGGCTCTTAAGAGTGGAGGACGAGATCGGACAGCCGTCGCGCACAACACACACTTTGTTAAGTACGCGTGAGGAAGAACAAGAACGGTGTTAGAAACCTATTTTGATGGAATAGAGCCACTGATGGATAGATAAGTGTCGTTTTTTCAAAGTGTTTTATTTTAAGACACGTGCGCCGATTTCGTCACGTCACATCGGGGAATGGCTGGGTTATTCAATATTTATATCCGCTAAAAACTCTAGGGCGGCGACCATCATCTATTCTGAGCTCTCACCGTAAACTCATGCGGAGGACTTCTGCCCCCCTATTCTGGAACTTGTTTTAAGCTCACCTCAACGCGCACCCACAATTATACCTTGACACCGCGATGCGTAGTAATTAAGCGAAGGTAGAGGTCGAGTTTCGTAACGGGTGACCGGCGGGGTGAGCCGCATTAACGCGTAGCGAAAATTTTGTAACTTGTTTTAAGCTCACCTCAACGCGCACCCACAAATATATCTTGACGCCGCGCTTCGTTCAAATTGGTTGAGCTGTGCTAGATTTTCGTAGCAGGTGTTGCCAGTTCAAAAAGACCTTTAAACCTACACGAAAATTGTGAACGGTATTCAAATTGTCGAAGCCCGTCGGGGGTAATTACATCAATTATATGTAATCGATAGATTCTTGTAGGTACGAGTATCCAATTTTGTTGCTCATTCAAGAAACAAGGAAGTATCGTATGAGTAATACTTGTACTAGAAAAAAGATAATGTAATCACGGAAGTGTCTCAAACTAAGAATACCTAGTAAATTTGAAAATAAGTTTAAGAGGGCGCTCGTTTTTTGGTCAGGAATAAGCGAGAATGACGGATTTTTGACGTTGTAATTCTAAGAAACGGAGAGCTTTTTCTAGATCCTGATTACTTATTTGCATAGGTAAACTCCTCATATTGGTCCTAGCCGCCTCCAATTTACGAATTACTGAATACTTTAACCGAAAATACCCGATTACCGACAGTAGTTTTCTGAAGAGAGCGCAGAGTCATAAGTTTGAGCCCCTAATACTCCATGATGTTATATGAGAACCTACTTGTTTTATTCTATTTTCACTAGCGTAATATGTTGCCATTGCTCCTAGCCGCCTCGAATTTTCCTTATTCTGCACGTATATATATGTAAACTGTTCTCAATTACACCATATTTGTCAACAAAATCTTACTGAAAACTCAAGGATTTTCTCATTATTGTTGAATTATTTGTGTATTGAATCTTACACAACATTAAAGTTTATGCTTGTACCAACAAGATCCAGTCCAAAAAATATAACTTTAGTCAGAATTTATATTTATAAATAATTATTCAAAACTAGTATAAATTTACCGTCGCGCGGGAATATATCTCAGTACCGGCTGAATAGCCCTCCGAGACAGACGTGTACTGTGTTTATTTGTGGCTATTCACGAAGCTAACCGGCGACTCTTCAGATAAAATAATATTATTTTGATCTCCGACTAGGCATAGTTGTTACCAACCTCGGGGTCAAACTATACTGGGGATACATTCGTGAGGCTAATCGAGACAAGTTATGAATTGCATAGCTGCCAGATAAGACGTAGTGTAGCGAAAAGGCTCAAACCCACAGTATACGTAACATTTAAAATTGAACCTTCTACCTAAAACAAAAGTCATACATTTCAATGGTGATGTCTTGTGGGTTGGATCCTTTTGTCTAAACTACGCGTTCTATAGTCAATTATTATTGTACGAGTGATCGTGATACTTGATAGATTTAATTTATTTACTTGTTACTATCAGTCCACCTTGTGGAGGGTCCGCTGCAGTTTCCGGTACGTAGTCGCCTCTCGAGAACCTCCCCGCCCCAACGGCCATTATGATTAGTTAGTATGTATGTATGTATGTTAGTTTGGGCGAAATCTTCAAATTAGGTACAATTATCTTCTTATATTAAGTATCTTCGGTGACAATGCCATAATATCATAGAGCTGGTCTGATGATGGAGTCGGAAGGTGGCCATAGCAACTCCTAAACTCAACAAAATAAAGCCATCGAATTTTGGCTCATTTATTTGGTCATGGCACGGCAAGACTTGGATGCTGGATGATTTCCAGAGTCTGATGATGGAGCTGGAAGGTGGTCATGGAACTCCTAAACTAAACTAGATAAACCCATCTAGTTTGGGCTCATCTGTTTTGTCTTGGTGATGGATGATTTCCAGGATCTGATGATGGAAGGTGGTCATGGGAACTCCTAAACAAAAATAGATAGACCTATCTTGTTTGGGTTTGTGTGATTTGTCTGTACAAGTACCCACGAACCAGCGACATAATATGCAGGGTTATTGAAAATAACAAGATGAATAAAAAACTTTTTAAAAAACAAGCTTATATGGCGTTTGTTAAGTACAGCACGATCCTACCTTACATTTAGTTATTATTTTTGTTTATATATAATAATAACACACACCGGGGGTTTACACTGAAAAGGGAGATTTTTACGTGGTTTTATTACATTTCCGAGTCATCATCATCATCATCATCATATCAGCCGAAAGACGTCCACTGCTGGACATAGGCCTCCCCCAAAGAGTGCCACAATGGCCGTTCCTGCGCCACCCGCATCCAGCGGACTCCCGCGACCTTTACCAGGTCATCAGCCCACCTTGCGGGGGGCCTACCCACGCTGCGCCTTCCGGTACGTGGTTGCCCTCAAGAACCTTTCCACCCCAACGGCCATCGGTTCTACGTGCAATATGCCCCGCCCACTGCCACTTAAGTTTAACAATTCGGAGGGATATATCGGTTACCTTGGTTCTGCTGCGGATAGCCTCATTTCTGATGCGATCGCGCAGAGAAACTCCCAGCATAGCCCTCTCCATTGCCCTTTGAGTGACTTTGAGCCTTCTTATGAGGCCTATAATAAGCGACCACGTTTCCGTGCCATATGTCATCACTGGCAACACACACTGGTCAAAGACTCTCGTCTTGAGACACTGCGGAATATTGGACGAAAAGATGTGCCGTAGCTTCCCGAATGCTGCCCAGCCGAGTCGGATTCGACGATTGACCTTCCCTTCGACATTTCCGAGTATCACTCTTTATTTCGAAATAAATGTTAAAAAAACCGGCCAAGTGCGAGTCGGACTCGCGCACGAAGGGTTCCGTACCATTATCTATATCTAAAAACCGCAAAATATCTATATCTAAAATCACGTTTGTTGTATAGGAGCCCCCTGTAGCCTAGTTAGTAACTTGGAAGTGACTCTGCCTACGAAGCTGGAGGTCCCGGGTTCGAATCCCGGTAAGGGCATTTATTTGTGTGATGACCACAAATATTTGTTCCTGAGTCATGGATGTTTTCTATGTATTTAAGTATTTATTTATCTATATAAGTATGTTTATCGTCGTCTAGTATCCATAGTACAAGCTTTGCTTAGTTTGGGGCAAGGTCGATTTGTGTAAGATTGTAAAAGAAAAAGAAACAAATAAAAACTAAAATAAAAATAAAAAAGATGTATTCTGTTTTTTAGTATTTTTTGTTATAAATAGCGACAACAGAAATACATCATCTATGAAAATCTCTATCTATCACGGTTCATGAGATACAGCCTGGTGACAGAAGGACAGACAGACATTCAGACAGACAGACGGACAGCGGAGTCTTAGTAATAGGGTCCCGTTTTACTCTTTGAGTACGGAATCCTAATAAGTGACATAGGTTTTAGGCTCAGAACATAAAAAAAGGGAGAAGTGCCGTACTGCTTAATTTCAACCAAAACCGATGTCCCCAGTTTTCTCCCACCGCAGCGCCCACAGGCACACGCATTGAACCGTGTAAAAACAAAGACTCGGGCGTTGCCAGTGAGTCTACGGCAACATGCAAACAAGGGCTGTGATTGGCTTAAACGCACTACACTAGGGGGGCGACAAACGTTAAAATTATGTTTTATCGACATTGATATTAAAATTAATATTATGTTATGATATTGATGGGTAACAACTTCAACAACATGGTAAGTTTATGTGGTGGTATTTAAACTTCTAGCTACAAGTTTAAATAACACGTGTTGTTAACTTACCATAAATCGCAAAAGTAAAAAATATTGACGAATACCTACAGAGTAACATAAACGGCTTTTTATAAGTTCGTGTTCACATACATTTAAAACTCTGGTCACATCGATATTTTTGACCTGTAGGTACCAGGCCGATCCGACTCGCATTTTGGCGCGAAATAATATGTCCATTACTCATATTACGAGATTTAAGGCTAAGGGCGAGTATCCACCAAAGATGTGCGAAGATGTGTTACCATACATTTTACACCTAGGTTTCAAGCAAGCGAGGTGTCAAATATTCGAAAAGTGTACGGCTCTTATTAAGTGGTTGGAAACATTTTTCTTGAAAATGTTACGAACACATTAACTCTTCTCTGTACAGGAAACCAGTTAGGACCTCTGCCAGTAGCATCTATCCATTTTTTTAGAACCTAATCGGATTCTTTGGAAAACTGTAATAAGAAACCGAGATTTCTTCTTCAATTATCACATTTGAAATGAAAGTAAAAAATACTCATTTAAAAAAAAATATTGGTAATAATATCACATTTTAAGTTGTTCTGAAGCCATTTGCAACTAAATTATATACTTGTATATACAATTTTAATATGTCTATTTACCGTTCATACTGCAACTTAGTGAAAATCTTATTAGTAGGTACCGTAAACATTTTGTGCCTTTTAATCTTATTAGTTACCTTTAAGATAGGCACCCAACCAAAACAAGTAATTAAATAAAATAAAACAGCGAAAGTAGTCGAAATAAAATAACTAGTATGATATCGTACTTCTATTTTATCGATTACGCGTAAATTGTAACTGCACTTTGGCACCACTCTAGTTTGCGACGCCAAGCAGCGGCCGTACCACTAAAAAATTCAAGCATCGTCCATATCCATAGTGGTTTAATACATTGCGCCGTGGTTTACTGTATTGAACGATCAATGTACAACGCATAGAACAAAAATATGCTTTTTCGTTCGATATGTTAGTTCGATCCCGAGAAATGATGCGGCGTTGCGTTTATTTATTAAAATATTAGTTTTTACTGACTTAAGTGAAAATACTAATACTCACATGTGGTGCGTGACTCCACCATTCATGTAGGTTTTAGTTTCATTCCTATTTTTGCATGTAACCACGCTACAATTCGGCATTTTGAGTAAACGTGGAATAACATTTCAGATTCACGGCAAATTGCGACTAACATGCGGTGGGCAGTGACATGCCCATTTGGCCATGTCGCACCGACACGCGCCAAGCCCCCGTTTCATATCTATTCCTTTTTATCATCTGAGGTTTTAGGCTTTTGAATAAAATCACGCATTAATTAATTGCATTCTAGATAAAAAGCTGTGTTTGTATAATTTATAATTTTCAGTTCCTTTGGTAAGAAACGGACATAGCAATTTCTATGAAGGGCCGTTTTTTTTTACTGTCCATAACAAAAAAAAATTTCTTAAAGAAATGAATACGTAAGTACCCAGTAATTTCCTAGTAGTGGGTCTACTTGTATAATTTCATTACATTACTATATTTAAATAAGACTCAGATAACATGCAAACTATTAATATCCGTAAAACAAATTATTATTCTTATTACTGACAACTTTAAAACTCGTTAGTTTATTTTATACTAAAAAAACGAAACTAAATATACTTTGTCATATCATAGTATTTTAATACAAATAGAAAACTTGTGCTCAAAAATCAAATACTTACTTTATTCAAGTTATCTAACTTCGCTAACATGATGTTCTAGAACATCATGTTAGCGAAGTAATACTTACCACTTTTTAGTGCAAGTATCAATATCGGTCACGGAGTGAATTCCAACGGTGCGCTATACAGCTATTTGCATCGGCAAGCTCCGTGGTTAGTTCTATCCCGATCGCACTTACATATAGCTAGAAAGGGACGGCACCCGCGGCTGGTGCGATCTCGCTGTGCATGTGGGGGTTAGGTACGTTTGTGTGGGTGGTAGTAGTATTTACACACACAAACGCACTACGCGTGTCAAAATACCGAATTCTGAGCGAGCGCTTTTTTGAAGAGCACTCTTAAGACACGATCTTTGGCAATTGCGTTTGAATAAATAGGATTATTTGCGTAAACCCTTTACTAATCCTTTTAACATTTGAAAGGGCAGGTCATGCAAAACGTGGGTGAATACAAATTCGTTAGGATAGCGATACCATTCTGACATACAGATACAAATCTAAATAACAACATGTACCTAATTAAAACTACCTATTTGAGTTTGTTAGATAAATGATGTGCTGTCACACTATTTATATGATTGTTTTGGGAAATATATATATGTATGAGTAATAGGAAAAGTCTACGAGGTTTAAAGTTTTTTTCTACTCGTCGACTTTAATCTTTGAATTAAGATTTCGTTCACGAAACTAAGATCACATACTTTTTAATCGCTAAGCTCCGTGACGAGCTCGTGGATTCATAAGATAACCGCCAGCAGTCATATTATGAATCCAGGAGCTGTATAAGATAACTGTGAAGACATCAACGCGCAAATATAGTTACTAAGCTGCTGCGCTTCATTTCAGCAGGGCGATTTTCAATAGATACCAAGTTTGTTTAATAAATTATTATTTCCGTTGACTCGTAGAAAAAGTATTGTATACAATAGTTATATAATTAGCTTTTTAAGTCTCGTACCTTAATTAGGCCACTCAGCAAGCTTCGTGGCCTAAACGTGGTACTCGACTTAAAAAGCATACATTATATAACGATTGCATAAACTACTATTATTGTTGTAAGTTTGTCTCCGTAACTACTCTATCGTTTTTTTGCACCAGTTATCTCCACTTATAATAAATCTCTAAATTAAAAAAAGAATCAGCCAGTTTGAAACTAAGCTTTGCGCGGTTCGAATGTTCTCAGCATCCCATGAACGGAAAAATATGAAACATTTTATATAGGTACATTATTATTCTAGCTGCAACTTAGGATAGTTTTTATCCGACTGCGACAGTTAATTAATTTTCCGAAATATACGACTTCATTTAATTTTTCATTTATTTTTATTGAAATCAAACGCTGCTCCAACTGTCAGCTATAAGAACCGTCAAATTTTCGTCAAAATGGCGGAATTGCTTTGCCTTTCACTTATTAATAATTTAAATCCCGTCTACGATAGACCTTTACGAGACAAATGCTAAAATATAAACCATAAAAAAATATTCGATTCTGATATGAGAACTTATATGCGCAAATGTCGTTTTATGTCGTAATTTCAATAAATGAAATCAACAAATTTGAACAATATAATTAACACGAATTTGTTTTTTTTGAATGACAATGGCACGCGCTCGGCGCATTCAGCCAAAGTACCTGCGGCGCTACCACGAAAACCGATACTTAATGTTCATATATTTGCATCCCTGTCACTCGAGTGTGGTTAGTGCGATAGAGATACCCGAATATTTTCGAATTCCGAAGTTCGTGGTTATAGCTCAGGAATCGAAAATATGGTAAATAATCATAATGTATTTTCTCGAAAAAGAATTTAAAATAAATATAGTCAAATGGAGAAAAAAACAAAGCAAGAGGTTATATAGGTAATGATTAAGTTATAAGAGTCCAAAGTTTTAAGAGGGGGTATGTTCTGTCCCTTTTCCGCAAAACGCACCTTCATATGAAACGATTGTTTTTTACTATGACGCTCGAGTATATTGACGTCACAGTCCCTCATCGTTTTCTCACTCTAACAAGCGACATTAAAACGGATGTAGCTTCATAATTTTTTGAGATATTTGAATGGGAGTTTCATTATCTTCTATCTATTTATACATAATAAATGCCTATGTCCTGACTGACTTATTCACTCACTCACTCACTCATCAACGCACAGCCGAAACTATTAATCTTAGAGAGTTGATTTCTGCACAGTATGTTGCTTTTATAACGTGGGCTAGGGATAAAAAGGGATTTTTGAAAATTTTTCCCCTAAGGGGGTAAAATGGGGGTGCAAAGTTTGTATGGGAGAACCTTTTTTTTTTTGAGCTATAGACTTAAAATTTGTAGAAAAATTAGTTATAGAATACAAATGAAACACTTTCAGCGTTTTGGAAAATTCCACCCCTACGGGGGTAAAATAGGGGTGCAAGGTTTGTATGGGGGAAACATTCTTTTTTTAAATAGAGACTTAAAACTTTGTAGAAAGATCAGTCATTAGAATACAAATAAAGACCTTTCAGGGTTTTAGAAAATTCTACCCCTAAAGGGGTAAAATAGAGTGCAAAGTTTGTATGGGAAAAACTACTTTTTTTTAAATAGAGACTTAAAACTTTGTAGAGAAATTATTCATTAGAATACAAATAAAGTACCTAGATTCAGTGTTTTAAAAAAATCTACCCCTAAGGGGGTAAAATAGGGGTGCAAATTTTGTATGGGGGAAACAATATTTTTTTTAAATAGAGACTTAAAACTTTGTAGAAAGATTAATCATCAGAATACAAATTAAGTACTTTCAGCGTTTTAGAAAATTCTACCCCTAAAAATAGGGGGCTAAAATAGGGGTGCAAAGTTTGTATGTGGGAAACTATTTTTTTTAGCTAGAGTCCTAAAACTGTGTAGAAAGATTATTTAAATACAAAGAAAGTACTTTCAGCGTTTTGGAAAATTTCACAATAGGGTGCAAAGTTTGTATGGGAAAAACATATTTTTTTTTAATAGAGACTTAAAATTTTGACGAAAAATTACTTATTAGAACATGAAAAATACTACATTCGGCGTTTTACAAAAATCATTCCCTAAGGGGGTTAAAAAAGGGTGCAAGGTTTGTATGGGGAACACTTTTTCTGAGCTAGACACCTAAAACTTTGTAGAAAGATTACTTATAAAAATACAAAAAAAAAGACTTTCAGCTTTTTGAAAAAATCTATCCCTAAGGGGGATAAAAAGGGGTGCAAAGTTTTTATCAGGGAAAGTTTATGTTTTTGAGTTAGAGACTTGAAACTTTGTAGAAAGATTACTTATTAAAATACAAAAAAAGAACACAAATCGTTTTAGAAAATTCCACCCCTAATAGGGTTAAAAAGGAGAGCAAGCTTTGCATGGGCAACACTTTTTAATGAGTTAGACTTAAAACTTTGCAAAAAGATTACTTATTAGAATACTAAAAAAGAACTTTCAGCGTTTTAGAAAACTCCATCCCTAAGGGGATCCTTAAGATCCTTAAGAAGGGTAGCCAGTGTTGTGTGGGAATAACTTTTTTTTTTACTAGACTTAAAACTATTCAAAATATTACTTATTAAAATTAATAATAAAGTACTTTCAGAGTTTTAGAAAATTCCACCCCTAAGGGGGTTAAGAAAGCTTTGTATGGGCAACACTTTTTTTGAGCTAGAGACTTAAAAGTTTACGAAAAAAGTACTTTCAGCGATTAGAAAAATTCAACCTCTAAGGGGGTTTAAAAGGGGGTTCAAATTTTAAATGGCGAGCAATAAAATTTTAAAGTGTGAGTAAGAGATTTTTAACTTCGGTCTTATTCTGTACGTTAAAAGACTACAAAACTGATTTCAGAGTTTTTCCAAATTCATCCCCTAAGAGTGTTAAAATTGGTTCAAAGTTTGAGTATTTCAAGGCATTTTTAAAGTATGAGATTTTTAACTTTGGGTTTAGACTGTTTGTTCACAAACTAGAAAATGAACATCAACTTTTTTTTTAATTATCCCCTAAAAGAGGGTTCAAATTTTGTATTGAGAGAAATCATTTTCTAAGACGATAAAAAGTTCTACGCGGACGAAGTCGCGGGCAACAGCTAGTAGAAAATATACCTTCAGGGTAGTAGTAAAATATAAACAAACTTTGTTGTTTAAGGACGATGTGGCGAGGGTGGATGCTATTACACTCAAGTTGGCTCTGGAGTCCTTACTAAATGTGCATTTGGATGAAACGCAGTGGTGTCAGGCGGCTCTTCCAGTCCGTCACGGTGGGCCGGGTGTTCGTCGTTGCCAGGACGTCGGCGTGGTGGCCTTCCTTGCCTCGGCGCATGGAACCTTGGGTCTTGTCACTCGTATTTTACCAAGTGATGGTGGCATTATCCAGGTACCATTTGTCGCCGAGGCACTTTCTGAATGGTCTACCATTTGCCAAGGGGAGGAACGGCCTAAAAGTCTTGCTGTCTCTGCACAGCAAGACTTTTAGGCCGTTCCTTTGGTGGTTGGAACGACATTCTGTGCAAAAGAATTTTGGCAGGATTATTAGGGGGGGCAGTAGGGGTTAATATAGCGCGCCTCAAGGCAGCCTCTACCCTCGAGGCGGGAGCATGGTTGCACGCACTACCCTCCCCCCACATAGGCACGCTGTTGGATGATGATTCGCTTCGGATCGCGGTTGCGTTGCGGTTGGGGTGTGAGGTCTGTGAGATGCACCGTTGCATTTGTGGGGTGGTCGTTGAGGAAAACGGGCACCATGGTTTGAGCTGTCAGAGGTGTGCAGGGCGTTTTCCGAGGCACTACGCCATAAATGATTTGATTCGTCGGGCTTTGGTTTCGGCCAACGTGCCTCGTGTCTTGAATTGAAGATTGAAAGATTGAAGATGGTCTAACGTTGGTTCCATGGCAGAAAGGGTGGTGCCTCTTTTGGGGGGTGCTACATGCGTAAGCACGTTTGCTCCGTCCCATTTGAGCCACACTATCAGATCCGCGGCGTCGGCCGCCGAGTCGGCGGCTCGGATGAAACATGCCAAGTACTCTGCCTTGGAGTCAATGTACGACTTTGTGCCAGTGGCGGTGGAGACTGCGGGACCGTGGGGTATGGAGGCCAAAGACTTCATGCGGAGTTTGGGTCGCCGGCTTAGGGATAGGGGCTGCGATCCTCGTTCCGGATCGTTCCTGGCTCAACAGATTTCGTTGGCCATCCAGCGTGGCAACGCTGCCAATGTCATGGGAACTTTTGAGCCACCAACGATCCGGGGCGGTCCTTTTTGTTAGTTTAATATTATACTTTAATTCTCATGTAAGTGAATTGTAAATTTATTACTATTGAGAAATAAATTATATAAAAAACTTTAATATACCTGCTTAATATCACAAGTTTTACGTTATCAACTAATATAATATTAGTATAAGGTACTTTATAAATCTAATAGGATTCGTTTTATACTCGCGAATACAAGTAGGTTAGGTTGAATTATGCTAAGTTTTGTGCAAAAGGTGTTGATGTTTACTACTTTTATTTTACAGTATCAATTAGCGCAAAGAGAAGTAAATTCGGTCTACATAGAATAACATAGCAAGTACCTTACTCTAGAACTGGTGTCCCCACTTATGCATGTCTTATAAACGTCGCAGCGGCTCGACGAAAGTTTTTTAATGAATTTAAATGTGTTCTTAATTCTAAACTGGTTCAGGTGCGTTTAAGTGCACCTCCATTTACACAGCCGCACGATTATACGCGTTAATTAACTCAAGTAGCCAACCGAAAGCGAATAAAACCAAACACGCATTTAAGAATTTGCATTTCTTTTTCATTAAAATGAACTCTGCTATGTTGCTGTAAGTATATATATTCAAGCTCACTAATAATTAAGGTGCTATTCTTTCCATTCGGTGTGCAATCTGTATAAATTTCACATCAATGTATTATATCCCCATTATGATACATGCCGGCTACGCTCTAGTATTACGTTAATAAGTACGATAGTCGATAGCATGGACCTTTAGACTAGTAAAGGTACATACTTACATTGGAACGTGGATTATTCGATTTAATTCTATAATGTCAATTGATAGCCTCTAAAAGGACTGTAATTAATGGCATACCTTTCCAAATATTTAAGTAATAAAAGAGCTGATAATATGGTACGTTACATCTTCTCTAGTGCCTACTTATAATCCTAAGATTAGAGGTATAATGCGTTTATTTACAACTAAACAAGTTCTATTTGGTACTTTTCATTTTTTTATGTTCGATAGTAGATCCTCTTTATTGTCCACTCTGTAAACATGTACATATAAGTAGGTATAGTACCTACACCACGAAATTGCGCAACACATCGCTGTAATAGTATGTTTTTGTAGTTTTTATATTGATATGTGGGTACATATGTTAGTCTTTATGGTACTCGTAGGTAATATGGGCCTTTGTTGCCTGAATTAAATAAGTAAATAAATTGTGCCTGACACTTGGAAGAGACCGTTTACCGGGATATGTAATAAAAATGTGGACTTTGTTATATTACGAGGTGGTTTAAAGTTTCCGGCGTTATTGACCTATCTGTAACAATGAGGAGGCTTTTAGAGCAAATACAATATCGAGTGTCATCCTTAAAGGTTAAACATGACACCAGCGGAAGGTCCGCCGAAGGTCTGGTGCGGGGGAGGGGTGTTGCGCAAGGCTCGGCGCCGGTGAATGGGCCAGCCTCTGGGGCCGTGGGTGTCGTTATGAATGGACGCGAATTCGAGTCGTACGCACGAGCCCGTGTCACGGCCGCTGCTGCGCTACGCTTGCTTCTCATTGTGCTAATGGTAGCTGTCAATAGCGACACACATGTGGGTTGCGTAAGTTTCGTTCATAAAATACTGCCGATTGATGGCCGATGGCTGTGTTGCTTGCTCTGAATGTGCCCCTTTATATGGTTGAACATAAACACGGGAAGTGGTCGATGCCAGCACGGCGTTGCCGGCTGCCTGTGCGGGAATGGATTTCAGACCAATATTCCCGCATACTGTGCGATAATCAGATTTCGTGACTATTAAAATTTCCCCTTTATTGCATATTTTTTTATTTCCTCGCATGATGCATTGTAAAATGTTATATGATACACGTGCGGATAGGTAATTCCCAACTCGTGTCGATAAAAAACACTCCCTGACGGTCGTGTTTTTGGTCATCGCCACTCGTTGGGAATTACCTACTTTCCGCACTTGTATCATCAATTAAAAACTTGATAGGGTCTTTATGCCGATCGCGCGACGAACTCCGGTCAGTGACCACCTGAAGGACAAGGTTTCTTCAATTAAAGATGATAACATTTCAACAGATTCTAAACAACGTTTAGTCCACCAACTCATCTGAGTGGTCGCAAACCGGCACAATAAATTAGGTGGTCGCTAACCGGCGACACTACTCTACCTTTCCTTAACATTTATTTGGGTAAGTTTTAATGCACATAGATTTCACAGCAAAGTGCACTTGTGTAACTTATCCAAGTTTTGAAAGGATTCTTAATTACACCCGCCCCCAGTCAGCCTTCGTTCAGATTTAAGCATGACGTAGCCGCGCTTGCGCATTGACAAACGACGCGCCATATTTGGCGGCGACTGCATTAGAAACTCTCTCAATGGATACACCTGACCTCACCGCGAATTGCTCGATCCTGGCAAATTGTTGTCAAATGTTATTACTTTTGCGGTTTTCTATACTATAAGGTCTATAAGTAATATTATAAAGAGGTAAAGTCTGTGAGACTGTATAGCGTTGTAAGTTTGTATGTAACGGGTAATCTCCGGAACCGCTTATCCGATTTAAAAAATGCTTTCACCTGGGTGTCGAATGGAGTTTCTGGATGGTTATAGGCTATATTTTATCCCGCGGATTTGCCTGCGTTCTTTGCAATACGTGGGTGGTACCGCGCGGGCAGTTAGTACTTATATAAAAAAAACAAGACAATCTTACACAAATCGAACTAGAACCATTGTTGGTTCAATAAGGCTTGGAAATGGGTAGGTATAGTACACGATCTATTTAATAGATACAAACAGTTAATTACACAGAGAACATCCAAAACTCACAAACAAGTAAACATGTCCATCACACAAATATCCACCCAGATTTCAAAAATTGTTTCGACAGTTTAACTTTGGGATAGATACCTAGTTTAGATACCTATCTGGGGGCACGGCAGTGTCCCCGCGAAGACCAGCCAAGCGAAGCGCAAGGACAAGGCACTACCTACCTTTTCTCGAAGTGCTTCGTCGTTTTTTTGAACCCTCATAACTTGGGTTTGGATTATATCAGATTCTTGGGATATGATGTCAATAGCGGACTTATTAAACATATAAAGTTTCAATTGCATAGCTCTTATATCTACTTTAGATTTTATTGATATCTAAAAAGGCCGATTTCACTGACTCACTCACTCACGTTGATCATCAAAACCTCTAGGGTAGTTCCTGAAGTCCTAGAAAGCTGAAATTTGGTAAGTAAGCTACACAATGAACATATAAATTCTAAAAAATTGAATTTTTACCCCCCAACTCCCTAAACTAGGGGATGGAATTTTGTATGAGACTTCATAATACAATACATATTAATAAGCGACGGGTCTATCAACCAAGTCGAGCAAAACAAAGAGGCACAGCCGGCCGTACCGTACCATCCATTTCTCGAAGCCATTCAGGCCATTTTCAACATTCTGTAATTTCGTGCTGGCTCTTTAGCCATTCAGGGTTTTGGCTTTCCAAAACCCTGAATTTTTATTAACTTACTCAGCATTGCATATAGCAGAACGAATCACGCACAAAATTCATATATTAAACGCGCATGCCAGCTTTACAATAAAAAGTGTATGAATGCAGATTTATTTGGCAGTTCGCTAGTAACATTTAAAAAACAAATTTATTTCTTGTTAGATAATAGTGTTAAAATAGTGTGTAATATAAAACATTAGATTATGGAAAAAGTAAAAAAAAAAAATGTAGGTAAGTATTTTGAAAAAAAAAATGTAATTTGTCAAAAAATGCTTTTTACGTGTATTTTCTTTACTAATTTACTATACTTAAGGTTGTTACGAGTAATACTGTATAAGATTATAGGTAAAACTGTACTAATGTATATAATGATAACGGTTATACCTAGTGATTTAGTTGTTTAATTTAATAAAAATAAGGAAACTATAGGTCTAGTAATATTGTTACTGAATAGCTTCTAGCTAATTTAATGTGTATATAATTTAAGACCGTTTGTTTCTAAACAAAAAAAAAATATATATATATATATATATGGCTTACATATATGTCAGTAACATTCAATTTGAACGTTTAGTTTTAGAACTATTGCCCGTCAAAGTTCCTTAGTTTTGTCACTGACATATACACTGACTCACTTATGATCATCGTAATTCTAAGATACTTCTAACATACCCACAAGCTTTAAATTTTGAACATAATTAGTTTTTAGCCTATCCATTCATAAAAAACCTAAAAATATTACAGTTTCCGTCACGGTTCAGAGATATAAAAACTGCATAAGTAAGTTTGTAATCCAATACAAATACACGCGATTACAAAGTTACTTTTGGAGTTGCTTCCCGCAAAACTATACAAACGTTATTTGAGGTTGGTAAAATAACATTTCCATACGAAGTTGATAACACAATAACCTACAAAAAGAAATGAGATCCCATAAAAACATTCCATGTAAAAAATAGGCGAAGTCTCGCAACTCTTCTACAGTAAAAAGTGGTGAGATATTTCGTAGAGCCAAGTCAGGCTTTGTTATTAATCTTTATTTGTTAACTAATTAAAATTTTGTGACTTGGTAATCACACTTACATAGTTTAAGGTATGCGAAAAATTGTAAATGCAATAAAGTTGCATACAACTAAATATAATCACAATTCCCAAGTTGCAGAATTGTATTTAGCAAACAATAAAGATTAATAAGAATACCTGACTTGGCTCTACGAAATATCTCACCACTTTTTACTGTGGAAGAGTTGCGAGACTTGGCCTATTTTTTAAATGGAATGTTTTTTAGGAACTTTTTAGCCTATATATAGAATTTTTAGAGCGTGGCTGGTAGTGCTAGAGTTACGCCGTCTAGTGTAGGAAGCTTGGCGCTACTTATGATCTGTTATCTTTTTAACGCTGTAAGCTATATGAGCTAAGGAGACTTGGCAATCACTTTACCTACATGTAATGTTTTTGGTGGGTAGGGTTTTTGCTCTCGGCTCTTCCTGCGCTCTTTGTAATGGGCTTGTGACCTTTAATTTGTTTACGATGCCATTCGAACCAGTTTTTGTAGATGATAAATGTTTGTATACATTGTCCTTTTAATGTAGTTGCTTCCATATATGGAAGCAACTACATTAAAAGGACATTAATACCCAAAAAATCGAGTTAAAGACGGACCTCGCTGACAGCAGCCGAAACGCTTCATACTGATTGGCTTTAAAGTATGACGTCACACCGTGCAATTTGTACTAACCGTTGCATGGAAAATGAAGTAAATTGCTGTTTTGGTCGCGAAATACTGCGTTTAGGTCCATAGTTGTCATACAAATTGTTTCTATAAAAGCGTAAGGATTCTATTGGTACCTTTAAATTTACTCTTGGACAATAAATAAAAAAACTTTTTTTTCTAAACTTACAAGGTTCATATCTTTTTTATTTATGATTTGAATTATATTTTATAATTTATACTCTATGACAATCATTTTATGGTTAACTATCCATTTAGCAACACGACGTTATCAATTTTAACACCACGCAACAAGCCTATTAGGTACCCGGGCGGGATATTTTGTACGAGGATCTACATACAAGTTTACGTTATTTCACCAATTCATATGCGAGGTTAATATAATTGAAAACCAGAAAATTTACGTGGCACTTTTACCGCTAGCATTGTCGTTAGTTTATGACAAACCATTCAAAAGAACAAAGCCCTATCAACCAACAGTATTTTAGTCCTTAATTGTCTAACCGTTCTTTGGCTAAGTTAATGCGAATTAATAGTGTCAGAGCCGAAGTACCATGGTCATTATGGTTATTATCATAGGAATGGTTTTCGTTTAATTCAATGATTCGGTTATAGCGCGAGGGCGTGCGCGGGCGTCAGGTGGGCGACCGGAAGGAAATCTATTCCGCCCTTCGGAATAACAAAGTCCTAACTCCCAGTCACTTGCTAATAAGTTACGCCTTTGTCCAACTAAGTAAGTGTATCGTTCGCTTTCCAAGTTTCCACTGGCGCTTGCGCTGCTCGTAAACATGTTTGACATTGAATTAGCTAGCGTAACTTTTATAAGGCCAAATATTGTGTTTAGTTACACGTCTCAACTTGTTAAATTCGGACATGTTGTAAAGATTAAGAGCCCATGAATTGTGTTATACCAATTTAGGTACCAACTAAGTTGCCATCGTATTTCAATATCAAAACTTCAATAAACTAAAACTAACTACCTATGTGGACTTGGACAGGTAGGTATAGTGTCAGGCAACTGGACATCAAAAAAAGATTCATCAAATCTGATTTTAAAATTCGTGCCAGTACGTAGGTACAGGGTTGAACTGAGTTGTTGGCGATGGGCTAGCAATCTATCACTGCGACATCACATTGGCGCTGTCGATCCTTTATATCCACATTTATGCTAATAGTGGCACTGGAAAATAAGTATCATGTGCTCTGCCGGTACCTTTTGGAAATATAGGCATGAATATATGCATGTATGTGCATACATACCAATGCATATATGCCAGTACGTCATCAGCATTATCTTCATCATGCATGCGTCCCATGCTGCTGTGCGTTGCTACGAACAATGAGTTTAGGTACTCGCTACGAGCCGGGATTCGAACCCCCAACAACCATTTGACAACCGCATCTGAACCACTAGGCTACCAGAGTTCGCCATTGCCTATCGCCTCACAAATATTTTTATTGTACCCTGAGGCCTTAAGCTATACAATAATTAGCGTTGCAGCGTTGAAGGCTAGATTTTGACCACAAAAAATGATTAAGACGAAAGACATTAGTAGAGTTGAAAATTCGATTTGAGTAACTATTCATATTTAAAACTTCGCTTGTTGCGAGAGTACAGGTACGACACTCCGTTGCCAGTTGCACCACAGAAAAAACAATAGTACCTACTTACACACAGAAGGTACTCTGTATAAAAAAACGATGTTTGACAGCTAGAAAATTCATGTCATCTAGCTCGCACTCGCTGACCGCATAGCACGTGCTCTCTCTTTCCTAATAGCGCGATTGGAGGTTGGAGGTGCGCGAGTATAGAGTTTAGTGCGTCGTAAAGCCTCTAGCTAGAATAAGCATTTTTGACGTCCTCATTCAACTGAATTCATGCCTAATTATCACTTGGCTCTACCATGCTATGCGAACTTAGAACTTAATGCATATCCAGTTTCTTATTGAAAATAGTGTCACCTACTAGATAGGTCGCGAACTCTCTGAAGGCCTAGCGATTGCTAGGCTAGGCTGTCAAGGTATTTCAAAATTCGCCGTATTGTCATAAGACATCAGTAGCCTAGGGGTACAGACGGCGGTATTTGGAGTCGATGAGCCGAGGTTCAAACCCCGCCACCGACGTACTTTTTGTATGTTTTGTACATTCAAAGAAAAGTTTTAAGTATCGCAGAAGAGATGGCGCCTGTATACGCAAGCATTAAATGCCTTCTCAATTTGGTCGAGTTGCCTGTCTATCTCAGTATGTATATGTAGTCTTTGGGCTCTACCCTCTTCAAGCTTAGAAAACAGAAAGCTCAAGAAATCTTATGCAAAAACGAATATAAAAAGTTGGCATCCGTGATGCTATTCTACGCCGGCTCTGTCATTGCCAATTTCAAAAGAGGTTAAAGCAAACGCTGGCATCAAAGTAAATCTGTATTTTCTTCAAAATCTAAACCTACCTATATTTTTTAATTTTGTAAAACAGAATCGACAAAAGAAATCTATTACAATTATTGAACCTGCTCACAAAATTTCACAAGAATCGGTTAAGAAATGCGACAACCGGACAGCGGTACATCTGGACATCCGGACATACGCAAGAATTTTGGCCCAAGCTGCAACGGATGACTTCGTTCGCTTCGCTCGCTCGTTCAACTAATACATAAAGAATACCCATCGTCGAAAGGAACTAGATACATTTATGCGCGACCTAAATAAAATTGGTCTTAGGACTCGAGGATGTGGACGGCGCGAATACAGTACAGATGGGTAATTGTGAAACTTTTCTAACGAACGTTAGTACAACTCAAGTATCATTCTCCCATGCAAAAAGTGACATTTAGATCTACCTGACACCTGTACCTCTAGTATAAGTTTTATCGATACATACACGTTTTTCAACGCGTTTGCATTTAGTTTCAATGTATATGGCAACGCGAAGTTCCTAATAGTTACCACCAGAGGCGCTGATCGCGTTGCCATACAAATTGATACTAAAATAAATATTTTTTATAGATAATGGTACGGAACCCTTCGTGCGCGAGTCCGACTCGCACTTTTCCAGTTGTTTATTTATTGAATCTTTATTGCACAACAGAAATTACTAATGTATACAAAAGTCTGCCTTTTGCTATAAAGGCAAAGCAGAAAAAAATATTAATTGTGGGAAAGCAACAAAACACACTTTTATTTAACAGAAGTTCGTTAAGTTTTATGAACAAGAGGGCTAGTATCGGTGCCACTCTACTCTACCAACAGCTCTACGGCCGGCTCAAAAGCGGTTTCAGCCGATCTCTAGCGCTAGTATTTCCGGTCGGGCTCGCGTCTGCGCACACGCCAAACCGGTTTCATAATTTGGTGTTTCTGGATACCCATGTCGATTAATTTACGATAGATGGGCTTCCTGTCAAAAAGACGCCGTGCAACGACATCAAATGTATGGATTACGAGAGTATCCATTACATTGTTTCAAGTCATAGGTGATACAAGAGTTTCGTCAATAATTTGTAAGAATGGCCCTGATTTATGATTATATATAACATGCTTGTGTAACAAATTTAGGTTTATGTACTATAGGCGTATTGTTCCGTTATTTACCTACAGAAAAATCTGCTTTACGTTCATATTCTTATCAAATACCTACTAAAATGTTCGTCCACGCCACGACATCATAATATCTCAATAAGGCACTATTATGTATCATATCATTTCGAATGTTGCATATAAAGTGGGGTTTCGAAAAGGTCCATATACTTAAATATGCTCGTCTCTGCCATCAGGACCAAATACAGGTATGTATACGATATGACAATTTATACCATTACCCAACATTCCGTTTGAAATTAGAACGTTAATTAAACTGATTAATGTGACGACACATCGGTGATAGCTCTTTCATTATAGGTGCAGTCAAGTATAAAAAACTTACTATTTACTCATAAATATGTCCCATCGCTCTTATGTCAGCGGATTAAGCTTTCGGTAAATATTTATGAGAGGATTAAATCGATAGGTACATATTTTTGCACTTGACTGTATTAGTAACGGATCAAGAGAGGATTGTGAACCTGTAATTTTTCATACAAAAAGCGATAACGTTTTTCACCCCGTAAACATTGTCCGATTTTTATAATTTTTGGACATGTTGTAGATATAATGAAAAACTAGGTCTGTACGTTTTGATTTTTAAGAAATATCGCTTGCGTTAAAAGTTGTTAGCATCTAAAAATCGATATTTTTGACTTAAAAACTTTGTCTGTCGTTTTTTTTTTTTTTTTATTAATTTTAACTGATTTACTGAAAAAGGAAAACGTACGGACATAGATTATAGTGTACTGAATCCAGTAATATCAAAATTAATTCATTTTATAAAGGTTTAGGGGGGTAAAAACGTTATCACCCGAAGCTATATTTCAACAAGGAAATGTAGGCAATTGCCTCCAGGACTTGCTACTCTCTCTATTGCACGATACGGGTGAGGCATAGAGCGGTGTGAAACAGATAGATTTTTTAAAATACCTACTCGGGCCGCGTTTCGGCACTTCACAATCCTCTTAAGGGGCTTACAGCTCCCAATGACCTTCGATCTGTTACAACCCGTGCCAATACTGTGCACCTCGCGCTGTGACGTTTGCACGCAGCGGAGTGCACAGTTGATTCGCACGGGATGTACTGTCCGTTTTTTCTTGTTTTTTGTGGCTAACCGTATTAAAAACAAAGAGGTTTACCGAAATAGTGTCCCATATATACTTCAAAACTCACCGTTTTCGAGGTATATGGCACCAAACTTTAGCAGTTTTAGGCCAAAAAACCAGTTTTTTGGACGTAACTTTTGTGAAAATAAATTAAAAATAAAAATCTCTCGTGGGTTGTTAAAGACGTCAATAAAGAACAGTTACGTGTAAATTTAATATATAAAAGTGCATAAACAAATTACTAATATCGAAAACAGAGCTTTTTTGGACCATGTTTGAATAAATCATAAAAAAAACTCTCGTGCAAAAGTAGATAAAGGATTGAAGAACCGATTAACGTTTGTGCCATAAATATATCTATTGTTATGACGGAGGAATATCAACTCAAAACTCATCAAAACTAGTCAATTAGCGCTTGGAGCCCCTTAAAGTACAGTCGCGCTAACAGATACCTATACCGTAGCAACAATAAGGTACCTACACAACACAAATGTTGACAATAATGTCATGTTCTAGAACTTGCATGTTATGAATTTGAAGTTGACTATGTTACTAAAGTTTTGTAGGTAACAAATTTGTCGTTCGTCGTATATAACAAATACTTTGAAATTTTTTCGCAATATTTAGTATCTATTAATTGACGTCAATAATTTTCGTAAATATACGCTAACTCAAAGCATATTTTACGGTTATCTACATCCCCGGCCCTGTGATAAAAAATGTGTAGGTACCTAATTACAAAAAAGATTTGGCAACAAAATGCCCGAACCGCGTGGCAAACGAGAAACTGTATTTAATTTTAGTTGTCTTCGTATGTATCACAACTATAATTCCCGGAAAATACATCCATTTGTTATAAACGACATACGTCTAAAAAAAGGCATGAATTAATTTGTGGTTTCTAACCACAAAACACCAGGCCGGGCCGCGAATGATCCATACCTTGGCGCTTAGAGTGACATCATATGATCATTATTACTCACGGTCACTCTCGAAACAAAACATCACATCTACCACTCTACCTATGAGCATTAAGGACATTTTACTACTAAGTATTTTGCACTACAGTTACTTATATTTTATTTTTATACAAAATCGTAATATAGAAGTCTGCGTTGGTAAACAACGATATTATTTTAATACATATTATTATAGAATTCTAGCTTAAGCGCGCAACTTCGTTTACGTGAATGTAAATCGCTCCAAATAAATAACGTCTGGTTGCAGTGTTATTTACTTGTATTTTACTTTCAACACGAAAGTACGGACTGACTAAAAGATATGTAGGGGACAAAAATAAAAGCCTTTTTTAATCATGAATCTCGAGTAAACTCATATTCAAACTTCCACTAGCTACAAAACCCTATCAATTTGCAATACCTACCACCGCTCTATACTCTACTGATTAGGCGCTGTAGGCGAGAAAGATATCCCACCAAAATCATTTTAACCATCATGTAACTACCTAAAGCAATTTCCAAGGCTAGTTCTTATTACTTTCAGATTTAAAAAGATATCAAATCGCAACTATCGCAAGTACTTGATGCCACACGGCGTAACTCTACCAGTTCTGCTCACCTCAACAAATTCTGCATCTTGGCTAAAAAGAATGACACTCCCGCATGCAGCCACGCTTGCACCTTTCGCAGTAATAGTTAAATATAATTAGGTACGGGTCCAAACTTTTTCAGCCAAGGTATAGAAGGAATAGAAGCTGCGTGTAAGTCAAAAGATAATCTTTCCTACAAATAAACTTTTTTTATCGTATTTCACCCCTTAACGTGGTACATATGAATTTCCAAATATGCTAAATGGGTTTTTAAATATCTAATTCTCTAAATAAATAAAAATATCTCACATTACTTAGCCTTCAAATATAAAACAAGATCTCAAACTATCTTTCATCCCCAATTTAACCCTCTCAGGGGTAGAATTTCAAAAATCCTAAATTATTGCACCTCTTCTACCGTTCAAGAATATGGAGTTCTAAATTTCATGCTTCTCATTCTGGAGCGCCCCTACAAGCCGATTCCCACCAAATTGCCAAAATTTATTTTTAGGCAAGCCTTTAGTTATATACTCTAATCTAAACTCTTCCATAACTTTTTTTGTTTCGGGTTGCTAAATATTCGAAAATTTTCACGCGCCGCCAGCACTGTTACACTTTCAAGGAGATAGAGAGACTAAATGTTAGACAAACTTACTTTAGAGACAAATTCCTAATCATTTAATGAAGCCATGGACCGATCACGATGCTACAAGTTACAATTTTACAAGTGTGTAAGTACTGCCTCAGTGTCGCCAGTTGATACTTGTAACATTGTAACGTATAGCTTCGTGAATTGAGGCCCACATGTCGAACGAAACTTAAGCAGTCGAGTAATATAAATAGGATTGGGATTTTTCGAGCAATCAAATTGTAGAAATAATGTTTTGTAGTCACGACCGTTGTTTTTTTTTCACCCCTTTGTCTTTCGGTTAAGGTTTTTTTCTGGCTTTACAAAGTCACGTTAAAGAGTTAAAACTGTTAAAAGTTAGGGAAACAGGAATAAGGAACTTGGTATAAAAGGAACGGAAACGGTTAGGTATCATACTTTAGTGCACTCAATTTCCAAACTGTTCGAAAAACGTCGTAATACTTTACACCAAGCACCTATAAAACGGCCAGGACCACCCGAGCCACAAGCTTTCTGAGAAATGTCTCGACACGTGGCAGATGCATTATTTTGGCAACATCCATGTAGGTAAGGTACGCATGAAAGTATGATTTACTGAAAGCGGCAGCAAATGAATGGCCGTAAGCGGTTTTATTTTCTGTGTCAGTCAAGCATAAATCACCTGATAAAAAACCAGTAGTTGGTATAAGATGAGAAAATAATTTGTTTATATAAATTAGGAAAGGTTGCGCGTGGGCCGGAGGTGCGAGGCTGGTCGCGTGCGCAACCTACGCCGCTCGTGCCCGTATTTTACGACGCCCGATGAAATGAAACAAAAGATATGTGTTTTGACATGAGCCCCGTAAGTGTTGGTTTAATTACCCATTCAGATATTTCAATATGTTAAGTAACTTCAGCTATCGGTGGAGTGGTCGGCTGGCGCCTCACAAATTGGCTGTGAGATCGGTCTTTGCCTTTAGGTACCTACCTACGACACAAGGGAAAACCATAAAAAGGAATTGTACTGCATTTGTGTTGATGTTTAGGTTTATTTCTCATAATAATCGAGCTAACTAATTTCTGAATCCAAAACATGTATTAAACAACGGCAAAAACGGTTAAAATAATTATCTTTTAAAGACTGGACGGTCTAACAAACAGATTAATTGAGTAATTCCATTCGACAATCAAACGAAATGCCTTGGTAGGTTAGGTATTTAAGGTAGGTATATTTTTTATTCGTTTAATTTTACCTCTATTCTTAAAATATTCACTTATGTTTTACTAATTGACAAAATTGAAAAATACCCATCTATATCTATATGATGGTTTTCGTGTTTCACCAGATTCTGGGCTATAATCGCGAAAATCTTTCGAGTAGATAGGTACCTATCTCTATCGCACTTGGTTTATTCGAATGATGTAGAGACAGATATAATTATACGAACTGTCATAAGAACTGTCATTTTTGGACGTTTACGATAGGTAACGGCTCTGTTAGAACTAACAACTAAAGGCAAGCGTCAAAAAGCCACAATACGGAAAAGAAAAGGCAAGCGTGAATTGTGGCCCAATTTTAACTTTAATTGCAAAAGTTGCATAAAGGCGAAATACTAAAAATCTTAAATATAATAATCTATCAACTTCTTGTCATATTGAATGCACACAATAACACGATAAAACATTGAGAACAAAAAAGATTTAAATTGGTAATTAGGTAGGAAATGGTAAAAAAAAAAGTTATTATTACTTTAATACATTTATTTTGATAAATACGTCTATGCACAACCTCACCCAACCCATACCAAATAGGTACCTATGCTATATTATGTACATACAGCACAGGTATTAGGTATATGTAGCTCAATTAGCCCGAGGTGCAGAGCTGATGAGTCGCTTACGTCACCTGACACTTCGATTAGACAGGATGGTCAATTTGTGTCCACTCCACACTAATAACTCGAGATTATTGCACCCCGAGGGGTCCGAAGATAAGCAATTTATTTTTATAACGTCTATTTAAACCTCAGGTCAAACGATTAGTTTTATTTTATGTGAATTGATGGAGCAGAATTAGATTATAAATATAATACAATATTGAATGGTAAGAAGTTACGTTACTTAGGTATAAAACCTACCGTATATTGTACATGTAGGTACATTAATTTGATTTCTTAGCTTATCAGAGGACTATATAAGATAACTTACGATTATTTCGTAGCTACTACCTACTTCTGAAATATTTTTTTTGGGCACTGCTTACTTACAGGTTTTTCTAAGTTCTACAGGTTCTACCAGCTACCTAATTTAATTAAGTGAACCGATTTTCTGCGATCTAAGATAATATATTTTTTTTTTTTGAAAATTTATTCACAAATGTCCTAGGTCACTTAGCAGTGGAATCGAGCATCACCTTTGTATGAAACTCTCTTTTTGTACCTAAGTTAAGAGGATTGTGAACCTGTAAATTTTCATACAAAAAGTGATAACGTTTTTCACCCCGTAAACATTGTTCGATTTTAATAATTTTTGGACATGTTGTAGATATAATGAAAAACTAAGTCTGTACGTTTTGATTTAAAAAAATATTGCTTACGTTAAAAGTTATTAGTACTTATCTAAAAATATATGTTGTTGGATTAAAAACTTTGTCTATTGTTTTTTTTAATTAATCTAAACTGATTTACTCCAATAATACCAAAATTGTTTCATTTCATAAAGATTTAGGGGGGTAAAAACGTTATCACCCGAAACAATAGTTCAACAAGGAAATGTAGGCAATTGCCTCCAGGGCTTGCAACTCTCTTTATCGGACGATACGAGGCACAGAGCGGTGTGAAACAGATAACATTTTTTTTAATACCTGCTCGCGCCGCGTATGGGCACTTCACAATCCTGTAAAAAAATAACAGAATTGCTCTCGAAACGTGGTGTATGGCGCCATCTAGTACTGCACTCGGAACTGCGTGGCCGCGACGGGGCCGCACAGGTTCTTGCCTCGCATCCAGTCGGATATCGAGAACCGGTGGCGAGTGAGCCCGGCGTTGGGAAGGAAGTTGTTGCCGTCAGCTTGCTCGTACAGCAGGTTCATGTAGCGGTGCGCGCCCGTCCCCCTAGGTGGCGCTGGCATTCTGTAAGCTGCATAACACAGAACGTATTGTAGGATTTGTAGGTACTTACTGTTCGATATACGGGGCGCTACGGGAGGGTACACGACCATCAAACAAGCGAGCTAGTTTAACAATTGCAACGGAGCGCACTCACACATGCATATGTACTCGTACCTAGTAGGTACAAACGCTAGCACAGTTAATAGGGAACATTACTGCAATATTCTGCCGCCAGAGTGCAGCACTAGCACAAACCGTAAACCAGTAGAGGAAGATAGGGACTCACACACACATGCACAATTGACAATTGATTGTCAAATGAGTGACAAGGATGCATGCATAGACAATACCGCAAGTGGGAACGAGATACAATTCCAACTTTGCTAGTGTCGCCCCCTACGCAGAGTTTTTCGTAATGTTCCCTATTGACCATTCGTGACCTTTATTACAATGCAGTACCTACTTGGACGAACGAGCTCTGCTCGGCTGAAAATATAAAAAACGCGGAAAAAACGAATTTTCCCAAATATGAGACCTATAATAGGTAGATCGATTTTTTTGCCTATATTGTAAATTTCATCGAAATCGTTAGAGCCGTTTTCGAGAACGGGGTTACAAATATACAAACACCTACCTACCTACCTATACAAATATTGCTTGTTTAATAGTATGGGATATAAAGTGCACGGATGGTCAGTTAACTGCGATCAGTTGGCGATACACAAATATTACAGTCGCAAACATTTACAGCGCAAGATTCGGCCGAAAATTCGGTCCAGCTTTTGCCGAACAGAATACCTACTCGGTTCGACTTGCCTTCATCACACACACCAAAAGTTAAGTTAGGATTCTGTGTTAAAAAAAGGTTTTTATGGGAGTGATTCAAATCCATGTACAGTCGCCATCACATACATCGGAGTAAACAAGCAGCTCACAAACATCGGAACACACCTCGTATTTTCAAGGCATTAGGGTGAATGTGCCGATATTTTTGAACACCAATAGTGTACCTATGTGATGGCGACTGTACCTACCTACGTCATTTGGGCTTTAATCAATTAAGTTTATAATAGCATTAATATTATAGCGTAAACAAGTTGTATGTTTCTACATGGACGACGTATGGAAGGCTTGTCGACTTTTTCGTAACCCCTGCTAGACGGTGGCCAACACGCCACTCCAACCGGGCGACCTTGGTCCGCACCGACCGCTGTAGTATGAAATTTAGCTCCAAACAACTGTCTACACGGTCGCCCGGTCGGAGGGGCGTGTTGGCGACCGTCTAGCAGGGGCTGAACTTGGTATACCTACCTACCTTATATGTATAGTAGGTTAGGTAGGTATAGTATGTAGTTACTTACGGCGATAATCGACTCCATTAGCTTTACTGCCACCCTCCTTCGTTTTTAAAGCCGAACCCTGAAATATAAAGTAGGTAGGTAGGTATTCTGGGAAACCTAGTACGACGACTAACTTTAGGCACACAACCATAGATACTAGGTAGTTAAGAGGCTGAGAAGACCTAATTTGTTGAAATTGATATTATTTGAGCAGTTTTTTAAGAAAAACTTTTTGTTCTACAGCACATCAAAAAAATATAAGTTAATATTCATCATATTTCCAAGACCGTATAAGTACGGACTCGAAACATAATTGGACGAAATCGGCTCGATACAAAATAATTGCAAAGATTGGTCTTAAAATCATCTTAAACGGTTCTATGTTTTTATTTTTTTGATGTATGGGTCTGTAATGGGGAATGGATGAAAATTTTAGAAATGCCTGATTTTTTTTTGGTGATAGGAATTTATTTTTGAAAAATATAAACAGTTACGTTTTGGGTTTAGGACGGCAAATAAGTCACTTTGCTTGATCCGTCTCATATTACATAAAAAATACCATAAAAATCCGTGGTAAACTGACACTGGCAATGATATTGACAGCTGCAGCAGCTATATTGGTCATTGCCAGGGTCAGATATTTAAAATATTTTTGTAATATGAGACGGATCAAGGAAAGTGTCTCATTCGCCGTCCTAACCACACAATGTAAGTGAGGACAATGTTTATATTTTTCAAAAATAATTGACCAAGCTGTCTGCAACTTTTTTCTGGTGCTAAGGAAGGTTATTCCTATCAGCAAAAAAAGAATCCGGCATTTTAAAAATTTTCATCTATTCCCCATTAAAAACATGAAGTCCACATATTCATACCTAAACCTATTTCACAAATAATCCACACTTTTTTTTTATTTCAATATTTATTCATTATTTTCTTCTAAAACCTGGCCGGCCAAGTAACACTCGCTCTCGTTTACTCCGATACAAATAGACAGTGTGCGCGTTGTTGGTGTCAACAGCGCCTTAACTAGTTACATCAAATGAGACTTACCGGA
The DNA here is from genome assembly GCA_963854355.1 of Epinotia brunnichana. Taxonomy (NCBI): domain Eukaryota; kingdom Metazoa; phylum Arthropoda; class Insecta; order Lepidoptera; family Tortricidae; genus Epinotia; species Epinotia brunnichana. Next base: position 12,641,871 of record OY977948.1, read on the forward strand.
ACGTTAAACTTTAACATATGAAGGTAAAACTCCCCGTCCAATTGCGGAGGAGCATCTGGATCCACGATAAAAATGGTGTAGTATTTTTTCTGCAAGCGAACAGAGATGTTATACTTAGTAAGTAGGGACCTAAGTAACCTAAGTTATATAGGTATCTGTAGATGTTCCTAAAATAAAAAAAAACCGGCCAAGTGCGAGTCGGACTCGTGCACGAAGGGTTCCGTACCATTATCTATAAAAATATTTATTTTATTCTGTTTTTAGTATTTGTTGTTATAGCGGCAACAGAAATACATCATTTGTGAAAAATTCAACTGGAGCTATCACGGTATCAGGACAGACAGACGGAGAGCGGAGTCTTAGTAATAGGGTCCCGTTTTACTCTTTGAGTACGGAACCCTAAAAAAGGGAAATCTGGGCCTGGGGTTTATACTGGGTTTTGAATCAAGGAAGGGTTTTTAAATTAAGATCCTACGCTTTCCCTGCAACGAAACGAGCGTATTGTAACGTTCCAGAAATAAGAACGAGTGCGGCCGACAAATACAAAACAATTTCCTACGCTTTACGTTAGGCCCCGTAGCATGGATCACGCGATAAGTGACAGGATAGAGCTTCCGTCCCTGGCTGACACCGTTCGATAGAACGAGACGACGCGCATATCCTGTCACTTGTCGCGTGATAACGCCATCCATGCTACGGGGCCAGTAGTAGGTAAGTATATAAGTACCCTATGTGTCCTAACTCAGAAATATTTTTTTGTTAGTGGGATACTTAGGACCCTGTAGATTTCGATATACAGTAAGATGTCTTTAAGATGTTGACATGGACACGTTCGTCGGACATCTTAAAAACATCTCACTCCACTATTCTCATCTATTATCTACGGCTGTCCCTTGTTTTGTCGACAAACTTTTCAACGAATTTGATTTCATCGAAAACGTTTCAAGTAACATTTAGTTCACGAATTATTATTTGGTGGAATTTTATTTCATGCATGACCAGATCATTCCAATTTCTATTATTTTATAAAATAACTGTTCAGGGAATATTATTTGGCAAATTATTCCTTATGTACGAATTTTAAATGGCAGAACCAAAGAATTTCATTTGTTCGAAATTGTATTACAGCATTATAAAATAATCAAAATAAACTGATTACAGGGGTTAAACTATCCTCTGCGGCCGAGTCGTGGTCGGTGGCGGAACCACAGACCTGATCCGCCACCGGGTGCTGGATTTTCCGCACCCATGATCTCCTCGTAGCGGACTCAGGGGGGTCCGCTACTGAACAGGTGGAGATCGAGGAGGCAGGCGCGCCAAAACATCTGGCGTGCCTCACGTGGAGGGCCCCCGGGCATCCGCGAAGGAGCCGCTTGTGGGCGGCTGCCGCCGGCGGGGTCGCGGATGTGTGCGCAAGCGTTCCCGTGACCTCGCCACGAGGCGGCGAGGTGGCAAGTGGGGGGGTTTTTAGTGGGTACACCGTGGGTCTCATTAGCCCATACGGGAGTCCCACATAACCACTCGGGTCACCCCCTGCATCCGGGTGGTATGCGTAACGCATTTTCCCCCCCTAAACAAAAAAAAAAGGTTAGGGCAGCCAGAAAAGCGGGGGGGGGGGGAGCCCACAGTAAAAAAAACAAGCAACCGTAACAGTTGTATTATAAGTAGGATAGGTTAGGGTTCACTTGTCGTTAAGCCGAGTTAGAGGCGGCTTAAGAACCTCTGGCAGTCGAGTTGCCCACTCACTTGACACAGGGGGGACAACTGTCACTTGCGTCCGCAGGAGCTACCTTTTTTTTTTGTTTAGGGGGGGAAAATGCGTTACGCATACTACCCGGTTGCAGGGGGTGACCCAAATGGTTATGTGGGACTCCCGTATGGGCTAATGAGACCCACGGTGTACCCACTAAAAACCCCCCCACTTGCCACCTCGCCGCCTCGTGGCGAGGTCACGGGAACGCTTCCCCGCGACCCCGCCGGCGGCAGCCGCCCACAAGCGGCTCCTTCGCGGATGCCCGGGGGCCCTCCACGTGACACAACCTTGCACGTGTCCCCTGGGTGGTACTAAAGCCATTTTGCATTGCGTTCCATTCTCAACGTAATGCCATAACAAGTGAAGTAAACTTCTCCCTATTTTTAAAAGATTCTGTGAGATTCATTTTTAAATATAATAATATTAGATGTTAGATACTATAAATTGTTTCTTATTGTGTAATTATGTACGTTAACTATTTAACGTAACGTAACGTATTTTAAGTTTACCAGTGCCTTGGCATATGCTGTAATGCTGTTAAATTTTATATTCAAATAAATAAATAAATATATAACTGTGTAATGCCAAATATTTATCTTAAATTTAAATACGTAATAATCCTTGTAATAATTTGTATGTTAATTAAAAATATTTGAAACAATAAATCACAAAACGTTTTCATATCATATAATCATAATACTACTATTTAATGAATCATCCGACAAGTAAAAATACCAGATTTAAAATTACTTGCAATGACCATTCCACGAAATGAATTGTCGAAGAAATGAAAATACATGAAACGTTGACTTTGAAGTGAAATTCGACGAAATGAGTGTCGACAATTTGATGATAAACCAATATCTACACTCTGTCCACCGTGGACCGTGGGTCCATATATAGAGATCTAAATTTTATTGTAGATCTAAAATGATAATAACAATTTCTTACCGAGTCGGCTAACTCATATTGAAACAGTGGTTCCTCGATGAACACTTGTTTTGGGACCAGCACGTCGCAATTGTGATCGTTGACTATAGTGCCCCCCATACTGGTGATGTTCAGACCGATTAAATGCTCACAACCTTCTAGCAGACTCTTCACTTCCGTTAAAAAACATTGATCAGACACTCCATATGCAGAGAAAAATAGCAATAAACCTAAATGAATATGCATAGTGTATACCAAGGTAGAACATAAATTAAACCGCCTTCTAAACTGCACGTAGGTTTCTAACTTTTGTTATGAAAACGTTTACATCAACTAAGCGGTCAGCTTCCTGATGAAGGTTGTAGTTGTAAACAATCACAGTTAAAGCAACGAAGTACTAACGAGTGTGGTACAATCAGCAGCAAATAGGCGCACACGGATTATTTTATTTTATTGACATTTTTGACTAAGGCTCAACGCACACATCAGGTATTGGTTTTAGGTTCCCTGACACGGCTTCTGGTTCCAGTTTCTGAACATGAGTAGCGGTTATGCTGTCAACGGGTATCTACCACTTCAAGGGTTATTGTTAAAACAATTAACGGGAAAATATGATCTATCTACTTACGAGTATATGCCACCAAATTACAGTGTTAGAAAACCAGATCATAGACCAGGAGGAATACAGGGCGTCCCAAACTTATGGGACATGAAGGGGAAGTACCTTAAATATCGTAGGTAGTGTATTTTGCTGAAAGAAGACTTTATGTTATTTTTAAAAGTTAATAATTCTGCATTCATAGATTTTCTAAAAATTACTTGTTTCGTCTGGGAATCGAACCGACTTAAATGTCAAAAAAAAAACACCCTACTTTTATGATGCCAATCGAAAGAATAGCTAAAAAAAATATAACTCTGCTTGAGCAAAGATTTGTATTTTAAAAGAAAGGAACAACGTAAAATGATTGAGTCAAATTTCAATAAAGTTATTTATTGCCGTCGACGACGTTCGAAAAGTAGCGATATTATCATTCCAAAGATAGCACTGATTATTTGTAAATAAGTACCCACTTCATAAAATACTAGCATAGTTTTCCTTATCACAAGTGCACGTGTAGATAAAATGATAAAACTTAGTATTTCAATACGTCCTCTGTAAGCTCCTTCCAAGGCAAATTTAAAACAAAAATAATGTTGTTGTTAAATTTGAAAATGGAACAGTTTATGAGAGTGTTTGTTTGAATGCGTACTTTTAAATATATTTTAAAAAGAAGTAGGTACCTAATATTTTTAAATGTTGTTCTTAAATTTGAAAATGGAACAGTCTGTGCGAGCGTTTGTTTTTCGGATATTGATCTGTTTAGTCTTAATTCACTTACACAAGTGTTATTGTGTTAATTTATTGCGAACATGGCATATCAAGTAAGTTTTGATCTAATGGAAGCATACTTTTTGAGCGATAAAGATATCTCCAGAAATTTGCGGTGGTATAGCGTAAAATATCCTGATAGGCAAATACCGTCTTGTAAAATATATGTTGAACTAGCTGTTGCCCGCGACTTCGTCCGCGTAGAACTTGTTACCGCCTTAGAAAAAATATTGCAAACCAACGTCTACCATCTTAAGGGATGATTTCCGAGGCAAAAACTATTCTTTATCCTTCGAAGGGTCTCAAATTATCTCTATACCAAATTTCATCTAGGTACCTACATGGGTTTTATCCAAACTTCCACCCCCTATTTCATCCCCTTAGGGAATGATTTTCGGAATAAAAACTATTTAATGTCATTCTTCGGGACTCAAACTACCTTTATACCAAATTTCATCTAAACGGGATCCATCCAAATTTTCACCCCCCATTTCCCCCCCTTAGGGAGTGATTTCCGTAATTAAAACTATCCTTTGTCCTTTCCCAGGACTCAAACTATCTCTATACCAAATTGTATTAAAATGGGTTCTAATTTCACCCCCTTAGGGGACTTAACCTATATCTACACCAAATTGTCACCCCCCAGCCCCCCCATTTCACTCCCTTAGGGGATGATTTCCGGGATCAAACCTATTATATGTCCTTCCCCGGGACTCAAACAAGTTTTGAAAAGGCTTGTGAACAATTTGAAAACTCTGGGACGTTTCGATAAACGCCCAATACGATCAACGATGAAGAACTTGATATTTTAATTTACTTTTTGGCTTTTCCGAAAACATCGGTGAGAGAAGGAGAACATGAAATTGGAGTTTCGAAAAGGAAAATACACCGTGTATTTAAAAAACACGGTTTTAAGAGTTATGTTGAAGGACGATTGGTACAAAAATTACTTCCGGGTAATACAGAAAGGAGAAAACATTTCTGTCTTGATATCCAGGCACGCTTGCTCGAAGATCCAAATTTTTGGATAATATTATTTGGACAGACGAATGTAACTTTAGCAATAACGGTATGTATAACCTCAACAATAATCGTATTTGGTCTAAAGAAAATCCCCTACGAGTCACTGAAACGAATAACCAAGTGCGTTTTTCACTCAACTGTTAGTGCGGACTTTTAAAAAACCGGGTTTTCTTAATCCATTTGTACCACGGAACCTTGAACACAGAAAAGTATTTAGGAATACTTCAAATTTTAAGGGATGAGATAAGAAATCTTTCCGCGGCGGAGCAAGAAAACTTAATTTTCCAACAAGATGGAGCTCCGGCTCATAATAGTCGGAGACCAGCAGATTTTCTAAATGAATGTTTTCCTACATGGATTGGTACAAATGGACCGATTAGATGGCCGGCCAGATCCCCGGACCTTACACCATTAGATTCCTTCTTTTGGGGATACGTGAAAGATATACTATACAAAAAGCGATACGAGAACGTGGGCGAGTTGCAAACATAATTGTGCCATATCACATCGAGTGTTCACCATAAAATGATAAGAAAATCAACAGGCAGCGGACTCAGATTGGTGATTTGACATTTTGAGCATTTAATTAATTAATTTACAAAAAAATACCCACTTACCTAAGTAATTGACTACGGCAGTTTCATGTATGTTTTTAATTTGATTAAAATGATTAATTTTACGTTGATTCCTTTCTTTTAAAATACAATGTTACTTAAGCAGAGTTATTATTTTTTAGCTATTCTTTCGATTGGCATCATATATAAAAGTAGGGTGATTTTTTTTTACATTTAAGTCGGTTGGATTCCCAGACGATGCAAGTAATTTTTAGAAAATCTATGAATGCAGAATTACTAACTTTTAAAAATAACATAAAGTCTTCTTTCAGCAAAATACACTATCTACGATATTTAAGGTACTTCCCCTTCATGTCCCATAAGTTTGGTACGCCCTGTATACCGCCGCCGTATGTTGCAGGCCTAAAGCACCCGTGGATTATTTACAACCTTTTTTGTTAAACCTTTAAAAAAATGTTTATCATGCAGATTGTCGATGCTTCTGTCATCAAGAACCAAGTTTTGCAGTGTCACGTTGACACAGAAAGGATTTGTTGTTGTAACAAGAGCCTGCCGGTCATATTAACGAACTAACCAAGAGCCCTTAACTAGAATGCAGATTGAACTCCAAACACTTGGTAGCTCACTAAATGAGGAACGCACGTCCTCTGAAATTTCCCTACGCATCCGTTGCGCTCGCAGCTGGTGCCACGACCACAAGACCTTGCTATATGATCCCATGTTACGAAGCAGAGTTAAATACCAGCTTTACAAATCTTTCGTCCGGCCTATCCTCACATACGGCTGTGAACTATGGATTCTAAACAGCCGCATAAAGGAAAAACTGCGAAACTTCGAATATGCAGTCCTTTTAGATATTTATAAGTCAAAGTTCCCCCTTCGACACCCTAAACGATTGCGACTGAGTTCAAAGGAGGTATATGCAAAGTTTAAAGAAAACGATGTTGTTGATCATGTGGCAACTGAACGGCCTACTTGGGATGCCATTTCTTGCATTGAGAGTCGACAGCGTCGCAGCCCCCGAAAACGTGTACATTGGTGGGACGACTCCAAGAGAAAGTGATGTTGATATGTATACATAACATCTTTGAGTAGTTATCAAGTACTTCGTGCCTGGTAGGTATATATACAGGCTGACTGGTAATTCGACTACTACGACGGTAATGACTGGACATAAATTGTTGCAAATTAGCTCAAGTATAACCCCTTTCAAGGAATAGGTCGAATTACCAGTCACCCTATATGTACGTAAAACGAGAATTCAAGTAGGTAAATAAACTTTTATTTTACGAGTAAATATAATTTATTTTCTACTAAAGCTAGCTTACATTGCCTATTAAACGATAATTATATGACTAATATCACCTTGGGGACGAATGATCATTCTAGGTAACTGGGCTGGCTAAATAATAGTAGTATTTGAGATTTACAGATTGAGCAGGAGGTATTTACCTATTGACAAACCGGCCCAGAGCAGCTTATTTTTTAACCCTTTTCCAGGCAGAGGCGTTTTAGGTATATCGACCAAACGTCAAACGTGTAAGTATCTTAATGTCAATGAATAAGACTGGCATTTGATTTTTCTATTGCCGGCCTTGAAAGGGTTAAATTATCTATAAATAGCACTTCCAAGTACAATTTCTTCGTTCTACCTAGGTACCTACATACCTACAGTCAACAGCAGAAATTGCTAAGTACACGAGTGGAGTGCTCAAAATGATCTAGACAAGCTGTAGGTCCGATGTGTCAGATGTGTGTCGATCATTTTGATCTCTGGGAATGCGTAGCTACTTCTGCTGCTAACTGTACCTACGCATAAACGACTCAAAATAAAAAAGACTTTAGTGTTAAGCCGCACCAAAGACTACAATATACATACTGAGAGCCGCACTCCTGCCTGCTCGGTTGATTGCAAGCTACAAGACAGTAGAACGAGACAGGGATATGAACGATCATGGAATTCATGTCCCTGTTTCCCTCTACCTTATAGCTTTGCCACCAGGGGGGGAAATTGCCCAAAAAGCAAATTTTAAACAAATCTGGTACCTAATGAACGAAAACACAACACATTTATGGCAACCCTTACTATTTTTAGTAGAAACTAGATTATGTTTATGACTTTACTTTGAGTCATAATACATGATGTAATTAATGTCTTTAACTTCAGCCAGGAGCTTGCAGCAAATTGTGGAATGCGTTGTGTATTGACTTGTATGGCAAAGATTGAAAATACCCAGATAACTATGCCCATTGTGTAAAACATTTCGTACTTAGTTAATACCAAGATGTTCAAATGGAAAGCCTTGTTTGCCCAAAATTTTGGACTAAGTCTTGTCTCAACATCATAAGCGCTATCGTTGCGTCAATAATTCGACATGGATAATGTTGGCAAAAGTTCAGATAACTTTACCCGCGATCAAAATTTGATTTTGGAATACCTACTTAGATGTTGATAAAAAAATATTTCTCCTTATGAGGAGAAACATTTTTTTATCAACATTTAAAAACAGCAAAAAAAATACCACCCTACCAAATAAAAATATGAGAAATTCGTGTTTTTTTCGAAAAGAAGCGGGCGAAGTAGGCCATGTTTGACTATAGGTACCTACTTACGTCACGCAGAACCACCTGGATTCGGCAATAATGATGGCACAATGTCGAGTGATTTGTTATTTCCACGAACTCTTAGATCTAATCTTAACCCATCCAAAATAACTGTCTTCATGCAAGGTTCACAAACAAACATCAAGTTGAAGACTCGTCACTAGAATCTGTTAAAATGATATTATAACGGGGACGTATGTTATTTCTACCTGATGATGTACTCGCTTCGGGGTTTTCCGTAAGAATAGAACTATTAGAACTACGTGTGCTTCTACATTTAGTCTTCTTGCGATGATTGAAATTTGAATCAATGTTAGACCTGGCCCCAGAAGTACACTGGATATTTTGGAATGCAGTAGCACTGTTCCGACTTCTGGTTAATGTACTTTCTGATGTACTAGCTTCGAGATCCCAATTGAAACTATGTTTGTCTTTACTTCTACGGTGATTGTCAGTGCAATTTGTGCCAGAACTTGGTCTCTGGTGATCTTTGTAGCAACTCTTAAAATATCGCATAGGATTTGCAGAAAACCCCTTCAGTATCTCTTGCACATACCCTGGTGCTCCCGCGGTTCCCTTGCTCCATCTGATTCTTTCAACTTGTACAAAAGTCTTAATATCACAATCGGTAAACTGTTCATATAAACTGGAAACACTGATTTCACCAAATATGTCCTTAAGAGCTAGCACCTCCAGTGTTTTCAACTTGTCGCTATCATTTTTAAGCCAACTATACACAAGCATTGGTCTCAAAAACAGTTTGTATGCCAGTACCTTGTTCGCTACGGACATTTTAGATGGTTTTAAAACCTCGTCCTTTAGTCTTGTCCATTCTCTTATGAAGTTTGACATATCAAATCCCTCCTCGTACCTATTATGAACATGTACCTATCTACAATTTTAACGGTTTCAGCTCAATTTCATCTGCAGCTTCAGTAGGTATCGTGCAACGCTGAAAATGACATCATGATGACAACAGATGACAAGCATAGTGTTTATATTACCCATAGAGGTAGAATAGATAGAGGGACTCACCCACACATAATTGTAGATAGGTACATGTTCATAGGCTTAGAATAATAACGCGTAGAAACGCAGTTCACGCGCAACGGTGAGGCCACCAAAAGTAGGACATAAATGGCCCAGTACGCCGATCGGCTTGTCAGTTGCAAGGACGCGTGTCAAGTGTAAATAGCTCCCACATTTTTCATTAATATGACGGTTTGTGCAGTGAAAGGGTGTCACAATCACAATGCATCGGATAAGAAGGATAAACATTCTAAGATAACATTTCACACGTAAGTATTATTCTCTAACTCGTATTTTTACGTAAAACAGTACCTAATCAAAATTGCATATTTTCTATAAGCAGCATGACAGCGTATAGTGTTGCCAATGTAACGGATATATTTACCCATAATTCTGTTCTGATAAAATACTAACTTAAAATACAAATATCGGCAGGGTTGAAAATACGAAGAAGACAAATCACTTGATTTGTACCAAGCTTTTACTTGACTCCCCGTGTATGTTTGAGTATATGTAGGTAGGTCAAATCTTGCAAGTCAATGTTGACTAACTTCCCAGGGTTCAATCGAGTTTATATTTTGTACACGTGTTTTAAATCAGGTGACAATGCAATATTATGGTACTTCCGAGCGGGCCTGATGATGAGGGCGGAAGGTGGCCATAGGAACTCCTAAATTATCCTAATATTATAAATGCGAAAGTTTGTATGGATGGATGTATACGTTCCAATCAATCTCAAAAACTACTTGACGATTTTTTATGAAACTTACCTAAAAACCTTATGTAGCAGAATAGGACATAGGCTATAATTTATGTCAAATTTCATCAAAAAGGGGATGAAACTTTGTATGGAGACCAAATATTTTGATGTTGCGAGAGCGATGTTATGGTTACCATGGTAATGACATCGTCAACAAATTAGAAAATTCATCTTGGGCGTATACGTAACGTACATATTGTAGTTTTATTATAATATATATTTTCAGGGAATGTGTATGCGCTGGCAACACTATTGGTACGTTTGTGTGCGTATTGGCGCGTGTAAATACGAGTTGATCACAACTACATGAATCCATTTTATGCCTAACGCTTGGCGCGTCGGCCGTATGAAACTATCCTTCTAGGCGTTATTATTCTAAGTTCATAGGTACGAGGAGGGATTTGATATGTCAAACTTCATAAGAGAATTGACAAGACTGAAGGACGAGGTTTTAAAACCATCTAAAATGTCCGTAGCGAACAAGTGATAGCGACAAGCAAAGATAATATAAATAAGAGACGGGACTTCGAACAAGGTTTTGGATGACAGTGACATTGTCATTTGATTTTGACATGACAACTCATTCGAACTTTAGCTAGTTTGGAGTACCACAATACCAATAAAAATAAACGCTAGTACGGAAGTAGACTTACCAACCTAACGAACGAGGACGATAGTAGGGTTGTAGTACTAAACGTTATCGATATCGATAACATTAGAACCCAACGTTATCGATATCGATAAATTATGATTAGGGACGTCGTTGGGCCCACTGCATGAACAGAAAATTGCTTTACAAAATCTAAAACTAATTCGATTTAGGTATGAAATAATAAAAGGAGAACAAATATTTCATACAGTTTATTTCATACTGTAGCACAAATACGTTGATAGTCGTGCAAAAAGGACAGCGACGCGCAAAGCAGGTAGCGGGCGTCATCCGCCGCTCGCTGGGGCCCGGCCAGACGCTGTTTTTTCTTTATATAGATTTACGTTCGCGCGCATTCTGCGCGCCAAAACAAAGCACCTGATCGGCAGACGATGCCACGCTACGCAGTAGCGTCACCCCCGATGTCACGTAGGCACCCACGCCACCAGATGGTATAAAAGGGCAGACTGGTGGCTGGAATATTCATTCCCGCGTGGTCGTGCCGGAGGTTCCCCTTGGATTTTCCCCAAGCTACCCTCCAACCACGCAGTTCGACTGCTATATTGGGTTCGTCCTATCATAGCAACAGTCAGGTTCAAAAAAAAAAAAAAAAAAAAAAAAAAAAAAAAAAAAAAATGGAATATTCAGTAGACATCCCAGTTGCCTCCAAGCTAACACCTTGCTCTATACAAAGCAGTACCGGTTACACATTGCATAAACCCTCTATGGTCGCAATTCCGACCGCGAACTGTCTTAGATAGGGTGTAAGCCGCCTCCTTACTTAGTACGGAACAAAAAACTTTTTATTAACGAATTAAGAAACATCTTTTACATATTTGGACCTGTTGTCACGTTCATATTCATTCAGTCCACAAAAGTTAAACAGTAGGAAACACATATTTCTGTTCACGACTTAAGATTCAACCTGTATAATACTTTTTTAATACAGTTGCTCAAAAAGTGGTACTTCTTGTAGCTGAAAATCGTGCGCAAAGTTGTATTTTGCGCACTAAGTAGTGCTTTTTACTTTTCCACGTGTATCGAACGACGTTTTTTAATAGAGTTGCGAAAAAATAAGAAAAACAACAAGTAATTAAGGAATTTGAAACTTTTATATTATTAATTCTGTAACATCATTGTAATACAGTTGAAAAATAATGAAGTTGTTCAAAAAAAAAATTTTTTTAACACTGTTCTTACTTGTTGTTTTTCTTATTTTTTCGCAACTGTAGTAAAAAACGTCGTTCGATGCGGAAATGTCATTCTTCACTCGTCCCGAGTCTTACCACTCGCCTACGGCTCGTGGCAAGATATCTCGGCACTAGTGGAGTAATGACATACTTTCCGCACTAGCATCGAAATGTACTATTTTCAATGCCTGTATTTTTTTTTATTCATGTCATGACTTTTGGGACACGTTATATAGGTAGGTAACTAAGGTCGATAGTTATTGAATAAAATAAATAATGGAAGCAATTTATATAATAATCTTATAATAAAACATTTAGACAAATTTTATGTCACTGAGCTAACAAGTTCTGAATAATCAACCACAAATATACCATCAATTGTAGAGACAAGAAGTATCATCCCTGTTACTTATTCAACAAATCAATAAAAGTGACTCGGTATACCGTATAATTGCCGCGCAACACTTGCACACATTGATTACGCGTCTAAGGGTATGCATAGGGCCTACCGCGAACAGCATTCGAAGTTTTCCTTCTCTGTCGCACTTAAGTACAAACTCGCAAGTCTGACGGAGAAGGAAAACTTCGAATGCTATTCGCGGTAGGCCCTCAGACCGCCATTTTTTCACGCGCCGTCGACGTGCTTTCCCCCACTATCAAGGCCCTAGCACACTACGTTTTATGTAGCGTTTTACGTGACGTTTCAGTACATTTTCACCGACATAAAACGTAGTGTGCTAGCTAGGCTGCTAGGTATACTGATGTGCCGACGGAAAGTTTTCTATATTGCGAAATGTTTCTATAATTTAACATAGAAAATTTTCCTCGTTTTTGTATGGGAATTGAAACTTTCCATTTCCAACATGGAAATTTACGTACTGAGAAGCAAAAAAACTGTAACTCTTATACAAATATACATAGTGTATAAGAGTTACATTTTTATGCTTCTCAGTAGTACGTAAATTTTCTTAATTCCTTGTGAAACTTTCTAGAAATTTCCGAGAACTTTTCCAACTTTTTGGTAACTTTCCGCAGTTGGCAGTTGGCATCACTAGCTAGGTAGTAGGGGAACGCGCGTCGACGGCGCGTGAAAAAAAAACGAAGTCCGCATAGGCCCTAAATCACCAGCACGGCTACCACAAGACGGCCCGCGAGATGTGTCGCGGCGAGATAGACAACCCTACTCTTGTAGAAAGAGACGGATAGTGCGAGAGAGCTCGAGAGTATGTCGCGGCCGTCTTGTGATAGCCGTGCTGTATTGATACTGTATCGCAGTTATATCGGTGCAAAAAGTTGCCTTGTTTGACCGCTCTAATGTGATGGATTATTAACCCTATCACGATCGCATACTTAGTGGCGTAAGCTGAAGACAATTTCATCAGGATATAAATGATAACAATAAAATTAAGCACATTCAATGTAGGTTCATAATTAATAATAATTATAACCTCTTACAAATTAAATACATCAGTAACAAGGCCTGCGGCCACAGTGACACCCGCAACGCGCAGCATCACGCGTCCCAACTCTTTTACGTCTTTGTATCGCTCTATGCTAATCGGCTTGCTGACTTCAATATCCACTATAGCTACAGAGTTATTTCCCAAGCAGCGAGGCTTTTTCTTCAACACTTCACCAGTGCTTTTATTCAAAAGAGCTTTCAGCTTCACAATATGAGCAGACTCTACTAAAGACTGGTGATGCAAAAGCACCGGGTATCCTTTTGTAATTGGGGCTTTAACGTTGAACACCACAAGCCTAGCCTCAAAACGAGAGGCAATCGGAACTTGTTGGATGGGATCACTCAATATATATCCAACAAAAACATTTTGAATATCTATTCCAGATAAAGTGACACTCACTTGGTCCCCAGCGAATGCGACATTGTTTGGTAAATCATTGATAGCCACACTTTTTACATCTGCAATTTCTTTTGTTGGACATATCATTACCTTATCACCCTTGTTGAGTATTCCATTCTCAATACGTCCAGCTACACAAAATCCTGAACCTGTTCCTTTAAATATATCATTGATGGACATTCGCAGAGGTTTAGATACAGGCCTCTCTGGAACATTAAATTTATCTATCACATCAAGAAGACAAGGTCCTTTATACCATTTGATCAGCTCTGGTTCAGTTGATGGCTTTATCAGGTTTTCGCCTGTAAGGCCTGAGCATGGCACATAAGTAACGTCAGAATCTTTAAATCCAGCTTGTTTTAAAAAGGCTTTAAGTTTCTTTGAAATTTCCTCGAATCGTTCCTGTGACCAATTACTAGTGTCAAGTTTATTAACAGCAACAGCCAGTTGGCTGACTCCAAGTGATCTTACTAGTAACGCATGCTCTCTGGTTTGGCCTCCAAGGTCGAATCCAGATTCAAACTCACCCCGAGTAGCATCCACAACTAGCATGGCAACATCTGCCTGCCCCGCACCAGTTATCATATTAGGAATGAAGTCAGCATGGCCAGGAGCATCTAAAATGATGATTCTTTTCGTTTTTGTATCAAATTGTGCTCGGCCCACATCCATTGTGATGCCTCTATTCCGTTCCTCACCAGTTTCATCTAGCACCCAAGCATACATGAAACTTTGTTTCCCTATTTTTTTACTCTCTTGTTCATATTTGTGCAAGGTTCTTTGACTGACTTCACCCAAATCACAGAGTAAGCGACCCATGAGAGTTGATTTGCCTGCATCAACATGACCAATTACTACTATGTATAAATGCTCTTTATCAGAACCTCTTTCATTGGAATACAAGAGATTAGGGTCAATTTTACTCTCTTTTAATTTTCCAAGGCTCTTATTTTCATCAGACACATCACTTTTTATAATTTTATCAGCTGCTGGTGACTGATCTCTAGAAGTTTGAAGATGGCTGTTTGGGGTTTTATTTTGTTCCACTTTGAACCCCTTTATAGCACTAGCAGACTTAGGCTCCAGCTTTGTAGTAATAACTTTAGGTGTATCTGTAGTGGAAATGACAGCTGCCTTAGGATAATTTGAAGTTATTACTGGTTTTGGAGTATCTTTTACTTTAGGTGCTGCTTCACTCTTTTTAGCATTCAAGATACTATCAAGAGCTACACTGCAGTCGAAATTGTGCTTTAATGCAGATTCTATGAGAATGTTTTCGGATACAGTATCAGCTAGAACACTGCGCAGCTCATCCAAGCAAGACATGAGCTTGGCTTCATCAAGCTCGGAGAGATTCAGAGCGCGGACGTCAAGAGACTCGCGGCGCTCGAGCGAAGACCGCGAGGTGTTCGCGCCCTCACCTTCAATTTCTTCCTCAATGTTGGCATGACTTTCTAAAAAGTGAGATACAGCTTGCTGGTTTCGCGATCGATCAAACAGGAACTGAGCAGCATCATTAGGCGACAGACAGCTGTCTTCCTCCACCGAATGTCCGTAAAATTCGTCGTCGTCATAGTCGTAGGAATAACTCCTATTTCTGATGTTTCTATGACGTGCCATTTTTTTACTTAACTGTAATATTCAGTTAATGACACTTGGTTCTATTTTTTTCTCATTTCTTTCGTTCCCTAAAACAAACAACGGAATTTATTGATGTGGATTTTTTTATAGGCATAAATGAAATAGAAACAAACTGCGGTATTACTTAGTAAGGTTGATAAATTTATAATTGCAATTCTTACCGAAGAGTTTGATTTGGTAAATAGCTGCTTATGTTGCTGGATACATATTGCGATATTTTACTGTATGTACAAATTGTGACCACATTTACACAATGAAAAATGAAAATGAGAATGAGCGTTTCACAATTCACAGCAGCACAGCTCGTGTTGACATGACATTGACAGTTGTAAAGGTAGTTTACACACACTAAATTTTTTTTTTAACTTATTACCATGCAAAATTAATGAAATACGACGGAACATTCCAATCCCAATTTATCCAACTAGCAGTCCGCCGTATTCGTCCGTCTGGCGGCTGCTTTAACGTTCTATATCTATCTAATACAATTTGTGACGTCACTCCTGCGCGTTTAAATAATTAAAGCAAGATTTAAATAAAATATTGCATTTTGTATTCTGCCGTAGACACGGTCATAGACTATATTGAATAACCGCGGCGCTACCACGAACTTCGAGTCTCGAACTTCGTATATCTCCGTCTCGGTCGCTCGAGTACCATAAACCATAAGTGCGATAGAGGCGGAGATATACGAAGTTCGTGGTAGCGCCGCAGTGACAGTGAGACATAAACTTGACGTTTGTCATTGGAATTTGACAACATTGACAATTGACACTTGTTACGTCAAATTCTGGCTGAGACGGGATCATTGTTGTTGATGCGAACTTATTATTATTTATAAGTTTTATAACACATTAGAAGCTCTAGTAACTTATTTGAAATATGATCATCGGAACAGCGCAATTTAATACGTACTAACCTACGCCTTACAGCCCTGAACAATGGAGTCTCATCCACTTAATTTGGTAACTTAACTACGTGGTTGTAATTACTTCTCTACAATCGGTTTTTAGCCTGCTAAAGATGCTGTGTTTTATTTTAGGCACATCAGCAACATCGTCGTGCTGAAGCACATCTTATAAACAACCGATATGATGAAGCGATGCAGTGCCACCACAGTGCTGCTGAATTGTTGCTCGACGCGATGAAATCTACGACGTCGTCAGTAGCCTTGGAATCAATAACACTTCAACATAGCTACCACCTCAAGCAGAAAGACCTGATTAAAAGTAAAAAAGAACAGTACGCGCGTGTTAAAAAAGCAATGGATAACATCAAATGGCTTGGTAGAGATCCATTCTCAAACCTCCAGGGTCACGAATACGCTAAGTTGCAAGTCGCAATTTACAGAGCTATAAATGAAACAGACTCTCTTTTACACTTCTTATCCAATACAAATGATAGTCCTGTTGAACATGGGCTAGCAAGAGAGAGTAAACTGCCAACAGGTGATGACACAGATGGTTTTAAAAAGGAGAAATCACAACAAACTGTTGTAGAAGAATTACAAATACTGAGCCAAAATCTGCACTCTCTGGTTGAACAATTAGTACTGCAAGTAGAAGTCCTTAAAGATGAGAATGTTACGTTGAAAGAAAGAGTAAATTACTTAGAAAAGGAAAGAGTCAGGTATCTGAATCTTCCATCGAATGATTTGATCCTTCAAAGCAATTTCTCCACCATTGGTATGGGAACGGACAGTTTACCTAAGGAGTCTGCTCAGAGAGTACCTGTCACTCCCATCGCTACCACATCTGCAGCCGCTGCTGACCCAAACTTTGATTTAACAGCTTTGAGAGAATAATTATATTTCTTTGTTATTCTTTTTAGCCTAGTATGAAGGAAATATATTATATAGTTTTACTGGTGTTTGTTATAACTCCTTGTGTGCAGATGTTAAGAGGATTGTGAACCTGTAATTTTTCATACAAAAAGCGTTAACGTTTTTCACCCCGTAAACATTGTTCGATTTTTATAATTTTTGGACATGTTGTAGATATAATGAAAAACTAGGTCTGTACGTTTTGATTTTTAAGAAATATTGCTTGCGTTAAAAGTTATTAGCATCTAAAAATCGATATTTTTGACTTAAAAACTTTGTCTGTAATTTTTTTTTTTTAATTAATTTTAACTGATTTACTGAAAAAGTAAAACGTACGGATATAGATTATAGTGTACTGAATCCAATAATATCAAAATTAATTCATTTTATAAAGGTTTACGGGGGTAAAAACGTTATCACCCGAAACTATATTTCAACAAGGAAATGTAGGCAATTGCCTCCAGGACTTGCTACTCTCTCTATTGCACGATACGGGTGAGGCATAGAGCGGTGTGAAACAGATAATTTTTTTAAAATACCTACTCGGGCCGCGTATCGGCACTTCACAATCCTCTTAAAATTGTTTAATTAAATTATTACTTAGACACTTAAAATGTTAGATTCAAATGGTTGGCTGTAGGTATCTGCACATAAGCATAATACAGGATGGGTTAATCATAAACTCGATTCATTTATATTGTTTGATTTGATTGTTTATTTATTTTGATTATTTAATCATTATTGTTTCTCAAATAAAAGTCCAGTTTTTTTTATATAGATATGTATTGCATATTGGTCTTACACAAAAATAAAATCGTACTCTTGTTTTACATGCAAAAATAAACTTCCCGATTTTTTTATCAGGAATAACTATATCTTACACCTAAAAGAAATCTATACGATACATTAACAATCAATTATTATATATTTTTGGTAACATGGAATATTACAGAAAACACTATCGGCACTACAATATTACATTGTGTTATTTTATTTGAAATATCATTATTATACATTCGAGATTATTTGAGTTGGTCGAATTGCATCAAAATTGTCCATTCAAAAAGCAACTTTACTGTCCAAGGCTGAAGATTCCAATTCCTGTGACAGTTTTATAAAAAAATCGGCTACATTAAATAACCTCAACCAACATTACAGGCTATGATATTCTACATTTATGGTATACGCTATCCAACATTTATCCTATGGAAAAGGACATCTGTAGCTAGCAAAAATGAGTTCCTAAGAAGAATGGTTTATATTCCTCCATAACATAAATTACTTCAACGAATTGAGATTATACAGGGAGCACATGGGTTCTTACCTATTCTACAAGCTCTTCGCTGAAGACCACTTGGATCTATTGAAACATTCTACACTCAAGAGCAAAAAACAGGTAGCCGTTCAACGCCAATTAATCCGTCAAGGAGTACAATGCAAAAGCAACCTACATGCATTGACGTAAGGTTTAACTCCGCACTAAATGTCATGTTGACGTGGAGTGTAGTTGACAACTTTTCTCTTTGACAGAGCGTTGAAAAGGTTAAGTGTATACCGCTGATATTATGCATAATAATATATGTAGGCTAAAATTGTATTATTTAAATTACAACATCATCCATTATATAGCCCTAAAACATTATTTTGAAAGTTTTTGACAAACCATACGATAATGGGATCCCTGGATACAGATAAGATACGAATAATAATTACATTACAGTAACACTAAAAACTAATAAAATAACTACAACTTAATTTGAAAACCCCCGACATTTTCATTTCAAAGTTCAATATCTCAAAAACGGCTGAACCGATTTTGTTGAAACGTAGCTAAGACTCTAAGCTAACCACCTCGATCACGTTAGCTTTCGGATAAAAAAACTGCATTTAAATCGGTCCATTCGTTTAGGAGCTACGATGCCACAGACAGACACACAGACACGTCAACCTTATAACACCCCTCTTTTTCCGTCGGGGGTAAAAAATGGGTCATTATTTTCCTAATTTCGAAATGATACAGTGTTCTTTATTACTGCCATTACATTAATGAGTGCTCCAAGAGGCACAAACGGTGAATCTACTACAAACTTCTACACAAGACATGCCGTAAAAGACAAATTTATCACATACATTGAATAGTCAAATCATTTTCATGTTAATAAAGGAGGGTAGATAAACAACACTATAGATATATTAATATTAGGTTCTTTTAATCAGGGATTGTGAGCGGTTTTTTGCAAAAACCTCGAAATAACCACACATCTCAAACTATTTTATACTTCATATGTAGGACTCAGTTGTGTTTTGAGGTAACGAGTGCGTATTATTAGATTGCCCAATTAGAAAATGAAATAATTAACAAAGAACGAAAAAAACCGGTTACAATCCCTGCTTTTAATGATATATTGGCATGTAATTCGACACTGTTTCCACTGTTGCACCTTATTCCCTTGTGATAAGCCGAATAATTGTATACATCTCTTTGCTCGCGAGTGTAGGTACATACACCTTATCTGCATGTCCAGTGAAGTAGAAGTGTCAGTAAATGAATAGTGTAGTTTGAGATTTACCTAGTTTATCGAAAGCCTGGGAGCACAGATTACTGATGTGCCGACGGAAAGTTTCCTATATTGCGAAATGTTTCTGCAATTTAACATAGGAAAGTTTCGGAAATATTCCTCATTTTTGTATGGGAATTGAAACTTTCCATTTCAAACATGGAAATTTGCGTAGTGAGAAGCATAAAACTGTAACTCTTATAGGTACATATTGTATAAGAGTAAAATTTTTATGCTTCTCAGTACTTACGTAAATTTCCTTAATTCCCTTTTCCAACTTTTTGGAAACTTTCCGCAATTCGCACATCACTAGCCTGAGAGTAGTCACATGATCCCGTATTATATCGATGTAGGATCCCAGAATGATAGCTAACAATATAGGCTACTGTCGGAGCCTGGGACGATATCGTGCAGTGCCATGTGAACAATGAACATGTATGAACATTTTACTTGGACCAGTATCGGTGCAGAGTCCTACACAGGTATCGTACTGGATAATGTGAATGCGCTCTCAAGGTTCTGTATCCCTTTGTATCGTTATTTATGTCCGAAAGTCATACACATGCTTTATTTAAATCTATATTATTACTATTGCCTGGAGTATTGGACCAATATCGTTTGCCGGGTCCTACACCGGTATCGTACTGGATAATGTGAATGCGCTCTCAAGGTCATTTATGTCCGAAAGTCACACTTACACATTGTAAGAAAGCAAAATATAAACATTCAATATTTCAAAAAAGGCCTTTTAATAGCGGACGCCGTAACAGCCTATAGGTAGTTGTTCTCATCTCTGTTGGCACAATTTACGACTTCGTTAGGCGCTGTTGGCGGTAAAAGTGTTGAATGTACAGTCGCGGAATGAAAAGGTTGACCAGTTTTCAAATAAATTCATTTTCACGTTGCAAGCACATGCTACCTTTTTTAACTGTGTAACAGACGAGAGTGTTGTATTGAAAATTAAGTTTAACTGTTTGACAACAAAGCTCAAATTTCCTTAGACCAATGTTCCTTGACTATTGATAGCTGAACTAAAACCTTTTTATTATTGGTTTGATCTTGCCATTACGTTGTGTCAAGCTTGATAAATCGAATGATTAAATAATCTTCTCTTATAATGATTAAAACTATAAATGTGAGTAACAGTTCCTGGCAATATCATTATTGCTATTTCTTGTATTCGTTTTTTTTACTCGCCTTTCCAAAATTCAAAGAGTTCAATTCTCATAGTGGACGTATCTGTAGGCCATGACATTCATTATGACGGAATGTGTCTGACACTCGGTCGATAAAGCAGATAGATACTGATAACTTATATTACTGAGCAAGCAAAAACAGATCTTAAGGTGGTCAACCTTTTCATTCCGCGACTGTACACGCTCACGGAAAAAAGTGAACAATATTTTATATCCCATGAGGCTTCCCCCATGAGTAAAGCTGTACGAAGTGAAGTTGATGGATGGGATGGGTGAACTATCTTACTACACACACACACCATTCGCCAGGATCACACAAAGTTAGAAAAATATTTAAAACGAAGCAGTGTTAACACATTCACGGCCACGCTAATCTCGTAGCGCTACGCCGTAGTCCGTAGCAGGTTAAACCTCGTATGTAGCGAAAAGCGCTCGTAGCGTTCTGACGCATATGTGTCGCCATGGACACTGAATGGGTTAAGGTGCCGCCACACGTACGGAATCACGGAATCTAGATAAGCGCCGGAAGCACAGCGGCCGTATGTTTTCTGTGACCTTCCTTAGGCACTTGTCCCACCGCCGGCGAGTAGCGAGTACTCTCATAGTAATTCTTACTCGCGCGAGTAAAAGCGAGTAAGAATTACTATGAGAGTACTCGCTACTCGCCGGCGGTGGGACAAGTGCCTTAGCCATCTGCCGATTTCGTTCGTGTAGCTGCTTTAACCTCCAACGTCCCAGTGCATTTTGTGATGTGTATTTAGAAAAAATTAGGCCACAGGTTATCTTAAGACATTCATATTGAATTATAAACATAAAGTAGATAGGTACTTAAATAAATATGGTGTTAAAGTAAACTAACATAATACTTATTTCATACATACTTAATTAATATTATTTTAAGAAAAATGCTTTTGTCTCGTCCATGACTTACACTAAATACTATTATTAGGTTAAACTCATATTATACATATATATCTATATTTACACAACAAACCGAATTTGTAATATTTTTAAATATCATTTTAAAGCATTTTGAGAAGTACGACATGAATAGGCACTTAAATGGCAAATCACATATTTGAAGTGAACAGTGTTAATAATCAACTCACAACCACACACGAAAGAGAACAATATTATGCTTACTACACGTAAATAACAATTTATTTTCATATTTCAAATTCACACTTTATTTCATTTATCTACTTGTGAGTTATACATGCTTAGTCGCCTATTTACTTAGGAATTTGTTATTAATCTGAAGAGACTCATGTATTCGAGATCGAAACGAAGAATTACTCATAATGAGAGAAATCCTTATTTACATTGGCAAAAATATTTATACAACATAATTACTTAATATTTATAATTAATAATTGTCAGTGTATGAGATGTTAATTCCTTTGGGTCAATTTACATGAGTGTTGTTTCTCGGCAAAAGGTACTGCTTGGTCAATGGGCAATAATAAGGCACTATGCATGACAATGCGGCTTTTCTGACAACCGACAAAGCAGTACTTTCTTAAGAACGACACAAATGTTCCTGCACATGATGACATGACATTTTAATTTCGTTAAATTGTTGTTGGCTGTTGCCAACATACTGGTTAAGTATACCTACATTTTATTCGAAATTTATGTATACTATCAACAGAAAATAAGAAAATGTTGTGATGGTTTAGTTTAGTACAAAAAAAATAATAATTCAAGCTTGTTAATGTCTAGGGTCAATCTTCGTCAAATAAAATAATTCAAGATTTCTAGCAGATATTTAGGGTCAATCTTCATAAGCAAAGTTTTCTTAAAGCGAGTGAAAAGGTTCAGACTTGAAATACATGTAAAGATAACTAGGAGAAAAATATGAGAAACAGAGTACACATACACTACAACCTATTCTAACATAAATACTGACATGTAAACCATTACCTATTTGCAAAGATTTATCAAACTAATTACCAGAATAAATAAAAGTAGAACAAGGTTAAAAAGTAAGTATTTTTTCGGCTGGACGCCACTGTAAATCGCCACAAAAAATCCCCTGGACTTTAGCACTATTCGAATTACTAAACAAAATCCTGTTAACCCAATATATGCCTAGACACGTACGTGCTAAGCATTTTAACTTAATTCAAAATCTCATGGTAATCTAATGATTAGCGAGTTTCGATATTCGCATACGAGAATACGAGAGGTTAAACTTATCTCTTCTCTATTAAGCTAGTAACGGGAAACGTTCTTATTTAAGAATGAAAATACACCCGTTATTCCCACAATTCGAGCGATACTACATCCGCAAAAATTTCTCAGACCATTCACAGAAGCCACACCTGTCTTACGACAGACCTTGTAGGCTCGCTTCGAAACACAACCGCCGAAACAGTTTATAGATAATATTAAGGTGTAGCCAAATGTACACTGTTTTCATTGAAGCTGGATGTGTCCCAAGTGGCATCTGAATACAAATTCATACCGTTTAAGAGTCCACAGTAAGCTCGATTCTCCATACAAACGTAGTTACGCTCTCATTTTAAAACGACTAGCTAGTTTGCTCTGAAACTTTGTACTAAGAATAAGTTAAGTACCATCCAGGTCTGTAATTAGTTTATGTAGCTTTAGACACCATAGTAAAAAAAATACAGCGAATGTAAGTTTCTTATACAAAACTTGTTTTTGCTGTATTTCATTTGTTTTATAAACTGGAGCCTTGGATTATGCAAAGTTTTGTTACAATCCAACACGTAAGTTTTAAAATGATAACGAAACTTCGATTGTATGGGAAGGTGAAATTCGGCCGAGCTTACTGCGGACTCTTAACGCCATTCTCCACGTATGAACGTGACACCTAGACGCCAACCTTTTTCCATAATAATGTGAATAACCTTAGTTGAAAGCATGAATGTGACTTTGGCGACTTACGTCATGCCCTTAGTCGTTCTTGGCGCCCCATGGGCACGACAACACGCAACACTTTTGAAGCGTTATTGGCGTCAAAGAGAAACGTGAGATGACAGCTGTTCCACACCGATTGATGAAAATAGTGTAATATCGGTAGAGTTACGGAGTATAAGGCGGGGGCGGCGGTAGTATGGAAAGGTCATCGAAGGGGAAGTATTGTTGTGTGCCGAGCACTGGCGGCGCGTAGACGGGCAGCGCTGACGGGGCGTAGTCCTGGGAAGGCGAGTAGGGAGGCAGCGCGGGCACGGCCGGCGTCGGGCCCACCGAGTGCGTCTCGTAGCCGTCCCAGTGTTCCATCAGGTGGCGGCGCTGGAGGTCCTCGTCGTCGGACAGCGGTGCTCCCCACAGGTTAGCGGCGGATGCTAACAATGCTAGACCACCTGGAATTATCATCATAACAACCTGAAGGTGGAACAACAGCATGCACTTTCCATGATGCTTTACGATATGATATCATTTATTTATCTCACAACTTCACTTAAAATTATTACACTTAATAAATTTTAGGAAGTTACATTGTGATGGTCAGTTATTTAAAATGTTCAAATTAAACTTTAAATTATAATCAATACATAGTATAAAACAAAGTCGCTTCCCGCTGTCTGTCTGTCTGTCCCTATGTATGCGTAGATCTTTAAAACTACGCAACGGATTTGGATGCGGTTTTTTTAAATAGATTAAGTGATTCAAGAGGAAGGTTTATATGTATAATACAAACCATACATGCATGTATTATACACATAAACCCGTGCGAAGCAGGGGCGGGTCGCTAGTAAAAGATATTTTAAAGGGAATGATGTATGTACACCAGAATGATATATGTCAACCAGTTACATAATGATAATTCGAGATTAAGATGTCAATGAGTATAAAATTAAGATCACCGTATATAGGTCGTCATTTATCTAAAACACCGAAGTACACAATTTAAATAAGTATACAATTCTGATGTGAATAAAGAAACAATTTAATCATCATCATCCCACTAGCGTTATTCCTCGTTGTGCCCCTAAAGGAGCCCGGGGTCCGCTTCAACACCTAAACCCAAGATTTGGCATAGGCACTAATTTTACGAAAGCGACTGCCATCTGACCTTTCAACTCAGAGGGAAAACTAGACCTTATTGGGATTAGACAAAGATACAATTTAATATAGATAATAAATCTAATTAGTGATGTCATAATCATCATAATTAGTCAAGCCATCTATTACTAATGTCGCAATATAATCGCGCGTTCGTTAAAAGCGCGTTTATATGCAAAAAGAAACACAGCTATTACTGTGCCTTATTAAATCAATAAATAAGTTAATTAACTCACCAGCTCCAGTGATTGTGTAGAACCCATACTCATAATCCACCTGTATGGCATTGGGATCATAGCTGTTTGCATTCCCCAGCACCACTGTGGTGTAGTAGCACACACCCACTATAGCAATCACCCAAAACACACACATTATGCTCGGGATAGCATTCCTTCGAAGCATCTTGATTGCTTTGCTGTTTAGGGTTGTGACGTTGATGAGGATGCCGATGCAAGAACAAAGTAGCACCAGGAAGCAGAGCAGTATTAGCACTCTCATCAGCGTTATGGTTTCTGGTGTTGTACATGGTGGTAGACCTGAAAACGGTAATAAAAAAAATTAAGTTATTATTAAGGTTAGGTTTTAGGTACCTATGAAAACTAGTGACCCCTTTCATGCACATTCTTTCATTAACAATAGCTTCAAAACAAGGTCAGATAGCCAGTCACTATTGGTCAAGCGCATGTGCAGTGTTGCCAGTTAATTCTCATCTTCCAACCTATCCAACCAGGTTGCATATTGAACATTGGTTCGATAGGTTAGGAGATGAGAATTACCCCACAAGTTAACTTTATTTTGTAACTTTTTGAACTAAATGCATAAATTGTTACTAAGTAAGCCACTTCAGGTCATGCCAAGGTTGCTTAACAAACAACCGTAAGGTTGTTCAATTTTATTACACTGCACTAAAAAGTGGACTATTAACACACAGTGTAGACACTACAGATGTAGTGCATAATTGTATTCCATCGTATTTTCTCGGAAACGTTTGTATTTGTCATGCTACGAGGGGTGATCCAAAAATTTTGATAATCGGCATAAAAACACAGGGTATCCGTTTAATATGATTTTCAATAATTAAATACACTCTTTCTTAGTTTACTTACCAATATGATATATGAATAATATTTAAATTTAGCTCTATATTAAAAAAAAAACTGGATAGACGAAATGAGGCTTACTTTTTACATCGACGCAATTGCACAGATTTTATTGAGGAGTTTTCAATATCTAAGAATAAGACGTAATAGTAAAAGAATTAGTCTAGATTACACGGTAGGTAACTAGTTTTATATTATAACATACACAAGCCTGAAAAGCAGCCCTGGTAAGCGGCAAGCTTAGCCAAGAAAAAAAACTCATAGGATTGGTATTTTTTTTCTTAGACAACCTTGCTTACTTGCTATATTTATATGATGAATCACTGTCCCTTCGTATTTATATTCATATATTTGTCACCTACGTTCACCCTATTTAAAGAAATTAAAAAATATATATTGATGGCCAGAAAAACCTACCTTGAATTGAGTAAGGTAAGCCGTGCCTTAAAAAAATGATGACACTAGTATAATTTATTAATTTCGTCGCATTAAAATATATACTTAATCTTCAAATACGAAAATCTTTTTTTTTAATTACCAAACCAGAATTTTGCCAACGCCGGCCCTAACATTTACCAAAATATCGTCTCATTATACTGACGTCAGAATATATTCTATACCGTCATATTTATTTAGCTATTAAAAAAAAACAAATGTTTGAAATATTTTTTTTTGTATTCCGTGTATTATTGAATACCGGCAACAGTTAGGAATGACACTCGCAAGTTATCATCACGAGACCAAATCATGCCGATTAATCAAAACTTTTGGATCACCCCTCGTACTTCAGTCAACCTTAGTACTTTTTGTACTGTGACCGACTGAAATAGCAAGACACGTTCGTACGTTTACTACTTTTCCGTGAAAATACGATGGAAAACAATTATGCACTACATCTGTATGTGTTGATTAGATTGCTCAAAAAGGCAAGTAATTATCTATAGGATACACTTTTCAGGCACCATGAGCTGAGGAGAGTACCTACTCGTAGTTAGAGTGGCAACACACAGGAAAACAATTACTTATTTAACAACATAAGGAAATACATTGAATTATTATGTCTAATGTAAGATTTCCAGGAACTTTCCTTATTTTAAGTCCATGGTGCATGTAAATTACCAAAATAATTATAATAAATATTTGGGGACAATATTGTAATATCAACCTAGTCCAAAACTAAGCAAAGCTTGTACTATGGATACTAGACGACGATATACATACTTATATAGATAAATAAATAAATGCTCATCGCACACAAATTCCCTTAGCGGTATTCGAACCCAGGACCTCCGGCTTCATAGGCAGGGTCACTGTCGCTACCAACTAGGCTACAGAAGTCGTCAAATATACAACAATGGTGGCAATACATATCCCTGCTTTAGTTTTATTCCACTTATTAGAAGAAGACACCCTTTACACTAGCAATATGTAGGAATATTGCTGTGAAAAGACGGCAGGCTGGTCTATTATCAAAGTAATCTCATCATCATCATCATCATTTTCAGCCTGTAATCACCCACTGCTGAGCATACGCCTCTCTTCGCGTACGCCACTTATCCCGGTCCCGTGCTAGTCTCATCCGGTCTTTTTTATGTCATCAACCCATCGAGCTGGTGGACGACCAACGCTTCTTTTTCCTGCAATTGGCCACCAATCCGTTAACGTTTTGGTCCACCTACCGTCACGCTGCCTGGCAATATGTCCTGCCTAACTCCATTTGAGTTTGGTTATGACTTCGCCGACGTCACGCACCTTAGTGCGACGTCGGATCTCAATATTCCTCACTCGGTCTTGTAGCTTAATGCCGAGCATGGCGCGCTCCATGGCTATCTGTGCTACCCGTACTTTATGCACAGTCTCCTTTGTGAGCGTCCATGTCTCAGCACCATACGTCATTGTGGGCAGGACACACTGATTATAGAGACGAGTCTTCAGGCATTGTGGAACGTCAACAGATTTGAGGATGTCATCTACCTTGTTGAAAGTAATCTATTTAAGGAAAATTCCAGTGAGTCACAAGAGTGGTTAGATTGGTTCCCCAAACTCGTTAATTAGGCGTAGCAGAATTTCCATTCGCGTTTTTCCTCGCTTTTAATTTTTCTTACTTGACTTAATTAATATACGCAAGTTTTTTCCCAATTGATTATATAAATAAATAAATATTTGGGGACAATCTTACACAAATCAAACTAGCCCCCATCCAAGACTCAGTAACAAACATTCAATGCTCACCACACAAATATTTGCCCATACTGGGTTACAGGATATACAGCTTCATAGGCAGCGTCACTAGCCAGTTAGCCACTAGGCTAACCCGTCATCAATTATTTTTGTAGGCTTCAGGTATGCTTGTTTGCCGCAGTTCATAATTTTACGGTGACATTGTATACAATTATATGTTCTAAACTTGTTACATATATTATAACAAACTCCTTACCAGTGTAATCAGATCTCCTCAAGGAACTTCCTTCACGTACGCTGATATCATAATCATCTTCTTCATCAAATGAAAAGAACTGTGACAGTGACAGACTCTGAGTACAGTGCAGCCCTTTAATCCTGAACCAACTGGGCTGGACCAGAGCAGCGCAGGTCAGGAGAAATGTGGTCACATTGAAGAATGCTGCTATTTTATTCAGCTCTTTGTCTTTGAATGGGAGGGATATTTTTAAGCCTGAAAATATGCAAAATGCGCAATATTTAGAAATTACAAGACATTCATTTCACTGCTTGGTCTGACTGTAAAAGACTTTTACATGTAATTTTAAATATGAATATTTTGATATTACAAAATGATGCAATTAATCTTTTTATTATAAATAGAGATAGGAATTAGTCAAGTACTATGAGATTGAGAAAGTAAGGTTTAGCTTATATCCTTGTTTCTAAAAACATCCATTCAATTACCAAAATATAGGTTATATTATAGCAAAAAAATTATACAGTAATTAGCATTGAACTATGATGCAAATTACCAATATTAGCACAAACCACTGAACAATGTTAGATACAAACAAATGAATTAGAGCTTATCATGCTAAAATGATCTATTAATAGGCGGCCATAGGGGGTGTATCTCTGAGGGAGGTCATTCAGTACATCATGTAAATTGTAAACAAATGGAGGACCCACAGTAGGTTTAGTCTCCAAGAAGCCATCTAAAGTCATAAAATAATCTGTTCGAAGTTAAGTTCACAACAGACTGCTCCAAAACTTTGTTAACTGTTCTAAAACAATAGCTATGTTTTGCATTCGTAACAACTTTACATGATAGCACTAAGTATTCTGCGGTAAATATGTTAAAATATAGGAAAATGTATAAGAATGTTATTGCTTTGACAAGACAACATGTAACCAGGTAATTGCGTATATTCAAGCACAATAAGTGCCCAAGGTTGAACGTCATATTTAAGTACCTCGAATCCAAGCTAAACAGCCCATGTTGTTACACCAACACTCATAAAACAACCAATTTCAGCCGGGAACAGTTACAGTTCTTATTACACTAATTGTAAACTAGGTGTGATTAACTATTACATAAATAAACATGTTTTTGTCTGCTGTCGTCGATAGGAAAATGAAACGAAACGACACTATTAGAAGTGAATCGCGTACACTTCACACTTCAGTTCAGTGAGTGACTGACACTTTACTCACGTTCAGTTCACGTCATGTCACGTTTGACATTTCGCTAGTCTACGTTCTTAGGTTGGTCAAACTGGTGAAACAGATTAGAGCTTGTTCACTTTGCACGATAAGCCGCGTACAGACGTCTGAGCGCGGCGGACGGACAAGAAAGGTCAGTACTCAGTACTATCCGTACTGAGTACTGACCAAAGAGAATATATTTTTGGATTTTGGATGACAGTGACATTGTCATTTGATTTTGACATGACAACTCATACGAACTTTAGCTAGTTTGAAATACCACAATACCAATAAAAATAAACGCTAGTACGGAAGTAGACTTACCAACCTAACGAACGAGGACGATAGTAGGGTTGTAGTACTTAACGTTATCGATATCGATAACATTAGAAACCAACGTTATCGATATCGATAAATTAGGACGTCGTTGGGCCCACTGCATGGACAGAAAATTGCTTTACAAAATCTAAAACTAATCCGATTTAGGTATGAAATAATAAAAGGAGAACAAATATTTCATACAGTTTATTTCACACTTATTTCCAAATCACAGTATAGTTACAAAAATTCACCAACCTGTACACATATCTTTGCGGCTCGCAATGAATTCTTCTCGAACTAAGAAACCTCGCGCTTGTAGGTTTTATCCAAGTACCAACCGTTGTTTATCATATGTGAATCAATATTGGCGCTTGATATTTCGTTATTAATACTTACGTGTTTTGTTTTAAGATAATCATTCATTTTATTTCGTCAAAAGCATTGTTTGTTTGACATACACATGTTCTCTCGTGAAGTTATAATATCCATGGTAACCGGCCAAAGTCACCATGACAAAATGACAGACAGAGAAAGAACGGAAGTAGGAGATAGCATGAGTCCGCCATAGCATAGCAATAGAACAGATTGCCCTTCAGCTGTGGTTGCCCCTCTGCGGGCTTCACATTTTTTTCCTGCAGGTCTGTGGAGACCCCTCAGAGGGCCGCAAGAACTGTTCTTACTTTTTTAGAGAAATAACAGCCAAACGTGGATCGATCTCGTTTTAATCCATTGAAACGTATAGCCAATGAAGCGAGACAGTTAACAAGCCATAATTTCAATGGCCAATGGAGGGAAAATTTAATTTGGTCGTTAGTTTAAAACGGTCACGGCGCGTATGACACGGTCGGTGTTCGCGAGTGAAAATTTGTGGGCTTAGTGCTCAATTTTAGTGCCAGAAAGAGAACACTTGTGAACAGGTAAGTAATCTATCGTTCTTCATTAAAAAAAAATATAGTTCAGCCCATTCTCGGTACTAAACCTGTGACTAACAAAACATACCTACTCAAGGTCAAAATTTGCCAACACGTTATTTAGCGCTTTTCTGATAATTTTATATCATTAACAGCTATTAACATTACCGTTATTTATCGTAAATTAAATTAAAATGAACGTAAATGTATTAACAATTGCCCGAAAGTAAATAAATCGATCGAAATTGGTAGCGATCATAACAAAGCCCTCAGAGGGCCGGTAACAGTCCGGTAAAAGGCCCTCCGAGGGGTACTCACATCGCACTTCGTCACGTCATCGTCGCTGCGCACTCATACTAATCATGGCCTTGATTTGTATCGTGTTTAGATCATGTTTTTATGGGATTTTTGTTTAACTGATGATAAGATTATAATTTAAACTAAAAGTATATTTAATGGTAATATTTAGAAACCTAATTTATCTGGTTCAAAACATATGGTTGCTGTGATAATTGCAGTCGATTGCAAGTGATCATTTTGAATGAAAGTAGAGAAGCCTTTTTTCATTTATCTCTAAAATAACGTCTAGTGCACCTACAAAAAAAAATCTCTGGAAACACCTAGTCAATGACCTATGTTTACTGTTTATGTATGAATTGAATAAATATAGTAAAAACACACTTCAGGAATGAAAATCTAAATCAAAGTCCATGCAAGCACCTTTTGAGTGTAGGTCCCATTTTGGTAGAATACTTCAAATGATCTCCTGTAAAAAAAAATACTTCTGAGCATGCCATTTTATGGTTTCTGAATGTGTATAACTCCAATATCTTCAAATTAATGCCGTTCATTAACCCAGAAAACTAATCTAACATATTCAAAATTACC
Source organism: Epinotia brunnichana (assembly GCA_963854355.1). NCBI lineage: Eukaryota > Metazoa > Arthropoda > Insecta > Lepidoptera > Tortricidae > Epinotia > Epinotia brunnichana. The sequence continues at coordinate 12,673,735 of OY977948.1, forward strand.
AAAATATGTAGTAAATTTTGGTGCCCTGGTGATAAGGCCGGTTAGATAGCCTGAATACGACTATATAGTGTAGTGATGATACAAAGTTGCTGTTAAATAATTTAATATAGATTGTGTTTTATCTAAAATCTAGCCTGTAATTAGTTAAAAAACTGATGAAAATTCAATTTTACCAAATCACGTATTGCCAGAAACATTGTCTGTGAAGCGGCCCTCAGAGGGGTCCACAGACGGCACAGACATGGGTAGGTGGCCATGTTTTTTCGCCACAGTTGAAGGGATAGAAAACTTGTCACTTGTCAGAACTTGTCAGATTTGATCTGAATTTGAGCAGTTGGACGTCATTCATATTTTTGTTCCTAGTTGCGCTACACTGGTACTGACCGTAGCCGTGCGTGACATTTGTTTTGCATTATTCAGCCAAGTTTTAATTTGAGTGTTTAGTTTTTAGGGTTCCGTGCTCAAAGAGTAAAACGGGACCCTATTACTAAGACTCCGCTGTCCGTCTGTCTGTCTGTCTGTCCGTCTGTCTGGCCGTCTGTCACCAGGCTGTATCTCATAAACCGTGATAGTTAGACAGTTTAAAGTTTCACAGATGATGTATTTCTGTTGCTGCTATAACAACTAATACTAAAACACAGAATAAGAAAAATAAAAAATATATTTTTTTCCCATACAACAAACGTGATTTTTTTGCCGTTTTTATAGATAATGGTACTTACGGAACCCTTCGTGCGCGAGTCCGACTCGCACTTGGCCGGTTTTTTACTTTCAGCGGGCGTGGAATGGTTGCTATTTTATCGCATATAGGATGACTCACGCTAGAACGGGCCGTGCCCGGCCCAGACCGTTTTTAAGAAAAACGACGGCGTTTTTGCGCGGCCGAGCCATACCCGAGCCCGGCCGAGCCACGGCCGGGCAGTGCAGACCCCGAGCCGCTTTCGAGCCTCGGCCGTGGCTCGACCGGGCTTGGGTATGGCACGGCCGCGCAAAAACACCGTCGTTTTTCTCAGAAAACGGCCCGGGCCGGAAACGGCCCGTTCTAGCGTGAGTCATCCTTATCTTTGTGGATTAGACATCTGTCACTCTCGGACTCGCATATTCGGCAGAACGTGACGGATACAGCGATGAGTGATAAAATGGCAACCATGCTACGCTCGTATTATTATATTATGAAAAACCGGCCAAGTGCGAGTCGGACTCGCGCACGAAGGGTTCCGTATCATTATCAATAATTATAAATATTTATTTAATTCTGTTTTTTAGTATTTGTTGTTATAGCGGCAACAGAAATACATCACCTGTGAAAGTTTCAACTGTGTTTTCTGTCATGGTTCATGAGATACAGCCTGGTGATAGACAGACACACAGACAGACAGACAGACAGACAGATAGATAGATAGATAGACAGACAGACAGACGGACAGCGGAGTCTTAGTAATAGGGTCCCGTTTTACTCTTTCAGTACGGAACCCTAAAAACGATAATAATGCTGGAAAGAATAGGGAACATTACGCAAAACTCTTCGTAGGTGGCGACACTAGCAGCGTTAACATTGTATCTCGTTCCTACTTGCGGTATTGTCTATGCAAGCATCCTTGTCACTCACTTGACAATCAATTGTGCATGTGTGTGTGAATCCCTATATTCCTATACTGGTTTACTATTAGTGGTAGTGCTGCCTCTGGCGGCAGAACATTGCAGTAATGTTCCCTATTGTGACCGCACAACTGGAGCTGGCAGCACTGGCAGTGTCGGACCGAAAAATAGAGGTTGTCAAGCGAGTCGTGTCCCTGGAAAATAGCGGCAAGTTAAAAAATCTCACGGGTTTCCAAACTGAGGTCTTAGTGTTTCATAGCCAATTTTTATACAATTTTGACATTTAACCGCAGATTAATTTTTGATCCCATTAAATGTGTCATATCTGGCAATACACACCTTCCACAACTTATAGTTGGAATTAGATAATAACATTCTAACATTTCTAACTACAGCAAATTGGTGCAAATTGAATTTTGCAAAAAGTTATTAAATCTTACGTCAATGACCCACTGATGTCATCGTAGGTTTTCCCGTGCGTGTTTATTACAGGTGTTTTAACCTTGAACCTAGAGGTCGATATGATCTAGACTAGACAACCACACCTAGGTGTGACCCATGGTCGCAAAGATTTGCGACCATGGGCGCACCTTACGTAATTTTACTTTAGTAAGCACCATACCTAATAATAAGGTGCTTAGATTTTAAATACCTAAGTAGGCATTTTAGCTATGAAATTAAACCGTCTTTTCTGAGAAAATGTTTGAGGTGGTACACTGTCCGAATATGTACCTACGTCAGAGTGCATTGGGGCAGCCTCGAAAATTAAGTAAGTCCCAAATCACAAATATTTTCTCAACCAAAAGCAATTTTTAAACTCTGGCAATGATGGCAATACTCGCCAAGACGCCATGTTTATTGTTTATCGGTCCCCCGCTTCACGGTTAGCACAAGACGGCGCGCGAGCTCTCTCGATTTTTCTCGCACTAAGTATCCGTCTCTCTCTTATTAGAACACTTAGAAAGAGACGTATAGTGCGAGAAAAATCGAGAGAGCTGCTCGTGAGCCGTCTTGTGCTAACCGTGCTGTTCGCTCCTGTGGCTAGCTGTAGAAATAGGTACTCTGTGATACTTACGAACCGAGATTAGGTACCTACCTACTGCACTTTGGTGTCTCTAGAGAACTTTTCAAATGACCTCGTGTCATGTAACTCAGGGTATAACATGGGGTTATTTCGAAAATTTTATTGTACTTACCTATAATTTACTTTAAAAACAAAGTTTTAACCGACTTAAATTCAGTACTCCGCCAAGCCACATGAACATTTCCACATTCAATTTCCAATTTACCACATGAACTGATTTCCGAGGGCAAATACGTTGATTATTAGAGAAAAAAACCAAATCGCTGTATATGGGCCGATAATATTTGAGGACTTCTGTCAATTCCTCAAGGATCTCAGAATCACCTTTGGCACTTCTTTGTTTGCTATTTCAACTGAATGATATCAGAATCGGTGACGTACTTTTATAGTTTGAAGTACATCATTGAGAAGTTCCACAAGCCATCTGTGGTCTTCATCATCACTTCCACTTCACCAAATTTATGATTTCCGGATGTAAATACACGAGTTATAATAGAAAATACCGAAATTACTACACGCGTGCCTTATATATTTGAGGAGTTCCCTCAATTCCTCATGGTTCCCATCATTCAACTGGAGTTTTGAAAACAATGGGACCAACCTGGAAGCATATAGGGTAGAGGAACCAAAAGATGAACGTTTAAGCGACTATCCCAACTTTACCGTTCCACATCTTGAAGTCGACTGGTGCTGCCGGGCGTATTCTCTTTGCCGCTCATGTGAACGCGCTAGCAACGCGGGCCCGCGACGGGCCCGCGTTACTACACGCCGGGGTGAATAAACCGCTTCAACCGCGCCCGACCCGCGCCGCGCCCGACCCGCGCCGCGCCCGACCCGCGCCGCGCCCGACCCGCGCCGCGCCCGACCCGCGCTGCGCCTGACCCGCGCCGCGCCCGACCCGCGTTCGGTGTGTGGAGGCCTTAAGAGTTTGCTTGAATACTATAAACCGTACGCAGGCGCCATCTTAGGGAAAAAGAAGTGTAACTTTTTCAAGAAAAGGATAGAAACGTTTATTTGCCGTTTTATTCATAAATAAGAGTAGGTTACATATAAATTTGTGTCTAATAAAAAGTCAAATCTAAATATGTTTAAGTACACCTCCGGAGAGAAAATCCAAAATGTTCTACATCGCGCTATTGAAATTTTCTCTCGTTGAACGCCAGTCCTGTCAGTTTGGTCTGGATCGACATTTGACTCAGGGACTGCATAACCGAAAAATACCGGTATTCTATTTTAACGGTATGATGTCATATCGGTTGTCAAATAGCGGTTTCGGTAGCGGAACCTTTATATTTCGCTACCGGTTTATAATACCGGTATTATAAAGGTTACGGTATCGTTTAAAACTGATACCGCTAACCGTTATTTCAAAACGGTTACGGTATCGTTATGTTCGCGCGGCGCGCATAACCTTTATGACATAACGGTACCGTAATGGAATACCGGTTTCATACCGGTATAACCGTAACCGAAATCAGTCCCTTTGACTGACATTCAAATATAGACTCTTTGAGTAATGATAACAAAAATAATAAAATAGGCACGCGACGTTTACTTACGACCTTATTAACTGCAAATCATTGCTTTTTTTGCGCATACGAAGAGGACTACCATTGTACGTTATAGCTAATTGTAATTATGTATTTTTTTTGAAAAATGGGTCACGTAAAACAAAAACAGGAGCGTAAATTAACCGACATACCTACTTTCAATAAAAAAAAAAAGAATGGTACGAATCGGTTCATAAATGACGGAGTTCTGAGGTAACACATATTAAAAAAAAAAAAACATACAACCGAATTGAGTACCTCCTCCTTTTTTTGAAGTCGGTTAAAAATATTGCAAAAGAACATGTTCTTCTTCACCATGAAACAATGAGATTTTTTGTGGGGCAAATAAGAACAATAAATAAATTTGGACCAAACTGATATTGCAATAAAAGAACTATTTTTGCAGTAGGTACTTCGAAAATATTACCCTACGTGTTTACGAAATTACCATTATTACCCCCCTCCTTATAAAAATATATTAGGTACATTTATTTTCGAAACCAGCAATATTTTTAAAAAGTATTTTCACCAAGCGTTGATCATACATCCAATTTACCAAAAGAATTGTTTTTTTTTTATTAATGTTCTGTGTTGGAAACGGGACACACAATATTATAGCGATCACAAGAGAAAATTTATTACGCAAACTAGTTACCTATAATACTGTTATGAAAAGCATTTCCCCGGGTGGTGTACTAAGTAGGTGCCTCGCTCTTGCGTCGCCATATTCTAGGCTTGGCTAAATATAGCTGAAGGGTTGCTCTGGCTAGGTCTTACCGGATTGCTTCCGCAGTTCATGTTAATCGCTCGGGAAGAGTGAATCTTCCCTTTGGTACTGTTTTATTTGAAGAATATCTTCCATTGTGATGGACTTGAGAATTTTTGTCAGTCAAGTGCTATGTGCAACGGTAAGTCATTAGATAGAAACATTATGATAATTTTTAGGTAGGTAACTTCATTTAACGTTTTAATTTCTTCAGTAACAGGTAAGTAGATATGTGTGTAGGTATTAGTTTAAAGAAGAGCTATTTTAGAGAGAAAGAAGGCTAATTTAACCTACGTTCATGTACCTAGTACTTAAGTCAAAATGAAAAATTTATAACACGGATTCGTCAGAAAGAGTAGGTACCTAATTGAGATCTTTTAGAAACGTATGGTTGCCTACCGTTGCGTTGGAACCTACAGTTGGAACTAAAACTTTATTTGAAAGTTTTTTTTACTTAATCATATTTATCTCTGCGGAAATCTTGAATCAGCGCCTGTGAACATACCAACGATTGTAAAACATTACATTTTCACAATGTTGTCAAGGTTTCCGCGATTATTAAACATGAAATGAAATAAAACGATTTAAGGGATTTTTGACGATCAACCTTTGTCTCTTATTTTCCTGGGCACCATAAGAGAAGTTATGTGCACAGCAGCAGCGGGGCGTATACCGCGTAAATATAATCAAATTGTTTATAGTTTCGGACACTTTAATAAGAAATACAAAAATAATTCGACGGTGGAAAGTTCAAATGTCGTAACGTCGTAAGGGACAAACGCCTTAATACTTTTGAGGGTAGCCAAAAAACAAAACGCCATTTTTTTTAAACTCATAACTTGAAAATAAAGATGAATCTCACATATATACTTTTAGAATAAATAAATAAAATAAATAAATAAATATTTGCGGACAATCTTACACAAATCGACCTAGTCCCAAACTAAACAAAGCTTGTACTATGGGAACTAGACGAATATAAACATGCTTATATAGATAAATAAATACTTAAATACATAGAAAACATCCATGACGCAGGAACAAATATTCGTGCTCATCACACAAATAATTGCCCGGGATTTGAACCCAGGACCTCTTGCGTCGTAGTATAATAATAATAACTTCATCTACACTAACCTATTGATCGAATATCAATAAAAATGCAGTAGGTAGTTTAGAAAATAGTGTCACTTACGCCAAAAAAATATCAAGAAAATGTGCGTTACGCTTCTGAAAAAACAATACCTACCTACCTATCTGGCAAAATCTCTTACTCCCTCTAAATAAATTGTCATTTTATGTTGTAACTGCGTTAACAGTATCGTCTACCAAAATTTCTGTGTTGTAAAGTCATTATTAGTTGCAAGACTTGCAAGGTTCATGAAGTAAGAACGCAGTTAATTTTATGAAAATAAAGATTTTAATAATAAATATATTAATTTATAAGCCTTTTGGATGCGAGAAAGAATAAAAATATAACATCTGGTAAAACTTTTTATTACTCCAAATAAATGTGTAAAAAAAATAAAACAAATCGAAACTTCATGAAACAATTTTGTGCTATCAGCTACATCTTACATAATAATTTGAATAGCTTGGATAACACTGCTGCTTCAAGCCCATTCTCGAGAAAACTGTTCGATGCGCTCTATAATAAGGTCAATATTACATGCTGTCGATTGCGTTGAAAACGTCGAATTGAAAAGGTCCATATTACATTCTGTCGAAAACGTCGAATGCCTTGAGAATAAGGTAGTGTTATAATATAATATATTATTAATATAACAACACCACTACAGTAGTTAGCCTTATTCTCGAGGCGTTCGAGGTATTCTTTAAAAAAATCGACAGCATGTAATATTGACCTTATTAATCTTTTTATACAGCGCCTCGAACAGTTTTCTCGAGAATGGGTTTCAGCAGCAGTGTTATCCAAGCTATTTAATATCACAATCAAATAATTAAATGCTAAACTATTTAAGCATCTAAGTAGTGTTAGGCAAACAAGCCAGGTAAATTACCACAAAAAAAGTGTAGGTATTTTTTTGTTACACTGTACTGTAAATTTTTGGTAACAAGTAAATGTAAATAAATAACATTTTAATTATATGCGTCATACAGATTTTGTTATTCTAGTGAAGTTTTGGCGTCTTTCCTCTAGATATTATCTCAAATAAAAAGTATTTACAAGCTTAACTTTCTTTCTTGACTCTTATTGACAAGTAATTCTATAACTCGTACTCAGCTAAACTAGACTATTATAATTTATAATAACTATTTGTATTTTGCTTTGCATTGGTCACAGGAAAGACGTTTATTTGAAATTTATTTGTTGTTTATTTTCACAGATTATGTATTTCTGTTGCCGCTATAACAACAAATACTAATAAAAACTAAATAAAATATTTTTTTAAGGGTGGCTCCTATACAACAAACGTGATTTTTTTTGCCGTTTTTATAGATAATAGTACGGAACCCTTCATGCGCGAGTCCAACTCGCACTTGGCCGGTTTTTTTTAGATTATAGGGAAGCAGTAATAACTATTGGCAATAATTAGTTATGGTGCTAATTTTAGGTTTAGGTACGGAAACGAATTGATTTATTTTATTACCGAGACTGTCTTCGTTGCTTTCGCACGGCCGTAGGAGACTTTGTTACGTTGGTGTTGGATTACACAGTTTGGTCCGCCCACTTGTACAGATTTATAACATTATAGCTGTTGCCCGCGACTTCGTCCGCGTAAAACTTTTTATCGTCTTAGATAAATGATTGCTCTTCATACAAACTTTGAACGCTCTTTTAAGCTTTTAATTAAAAATAAGGGGATAAATTAAAAAAAAATCATTGAAATTCATTTTTAACCGACTTAAAAAAAGAGGAGATTACAGGAATTAAAACTTTCCGATGTCCTTTCCCAGGACTCAAACTATCTCTTAACTAAATTTTATCTAAATGGGTATCATCCAAATTTTCACCCCCCATTTCACCCCCTTAGGGGGTGATTTCCGGAATTAAAACTCTCTTCTGTCCTTTCGTAGGACTCAAACTATCTCTATACCAAATTGTATTCAAATGGGCTCCATACGAATTTTCACCCCTAATTTAACCCCCTTAGGAAATGATTTCCACGATATAAACTATCATATGTCCTTTCCCAGGACTCAAACTATATCGGAACCAAATTTCATTAAAATGAATTACAACTAATTTTTCACCCCCATTTCACCCCCTAAGGGGATGATTTCCGCGACTAAGCCTATCTTATGTCCTGCCCCGGGACTCAAAATATTTATATACCAAATTTAATCCAAATCTGGGTAGCGGTTTAAGTAGCTCCATACAAATTTTTACCCCCAATTTCAACCCCTTAGGGGCTGATTTCCGGGATAAAAACTACCCTTTGTTTTTCCCCGAGACTCAAACTATCTCTATACTAAATTGCATCTAAATCGGTTCTGCGTTTTAGGCGTGAAGAGGTAAATTATATATTATTCGTGGGTTATTCGTGGATTTATTCGTTTTATTCGCGAATAAATATTGACGAATAAATTATTCGTAATATTTATTCGTCATTCGCGAATAATTATATTTATTCTTATTCGTCATTCTTATTCGAATACATTTTGCCCATCTCTAGTTCCAGGTAGCAATTTAGATAAGAAACAGATTGAGTGAAAGGAAAAACAGATGCCAAGCGTGAAAGAGAAAGATATATATCTATATACAGTCAGTGTTAAAATATGGGTGCACAAATCATCTTAAAAATGTGTCCCATGTCCCCCATAGCTTTTATGCCAGCGAATTAAGAGCTATGGGACATATTTTTGAGTAAATTGTCTACACCCATATTTGTATACTTGACTGTACCTACCTACGTAACTGGTTGCACTAAGAAAATAACTATTAGGCCCGTCTCTCACGGGGCGATTGACAAGCGACGCGACTGCAATGCAATTCATGGTCGCATACTCGGTATGCTACTCGTTTCAAGTCGTTTCCGCACACGGCGCAACGCAACTGAGACGATTTTTTATCATTTTCAGTACGGCTCTCCGCTCAATTGGTGCGGAAATGTCGAGTGACAGTAGCGACGAAGACAATGTTCTTATCTAGGTATTATATAGAAATAAACGGAAATGTAAATGAAGATTCTGGGTGCATCCGTACATTGAAAAAAAAATTAATAATAATAATTTATAAATAATATATTCTGGCAGCTTATAATTATACAAACATGGATAATTTTCCACCTCCTGGACAAATCGAATGTTAAATCTTTGATCCGCGGCCATTTTCGTCTGCAACGCGTGCGACTCGAGTAGCGTGCGACCGGCAAGACAGTCGCGTGCGACTGGTAGCAAACGCGTCGTAGACGCGTCTCGTCGTCTGCGGAACGAAGTGAATTTGTATGCAGGCTACTCGCGAGCGACGCGTAGCATACGCGTATGAGACGCAAGTCGCTTGAGGGTAGCCTCGTGAGCGGAGGACCTTAGACCTTATTTTATCTCATATACATCATCACTATCATCAGTTTCGTATCTTACCGTCTTTTGGGAATGTTACTGGTAACATTGGTAACTTATTAGTAATATTCCCAAATGGAAACTTACCGGTAGCGGGAATGTTCCCGCTGCCCATCACTATTCCAGATTGCTCCCAGTCAAAACCCCAGTTGGATGATGGGAACACTGAGGAATTGAGGGAACTCCTCAAATATATTAGGCACGCCACACGCGTGTAGTTATTTCGGTATTTTCTATTATTCTCAATGATGTAAGAATAGAATTGAATAGATTCCTTGAGGAATCGACGGAAGTCCTTAATTATTATCGGCCCATACTTAAGGATGACTCACGCTAGAACGGGCCGTGTCGCCGTTTTCTAAGATAAACGACGGTGTTTTTGCGCGGCCGAGCCATACTCAAGCCCTGCCGAGCCACGGCCGAGGCTCGGAAGCAGCTCGGTGTCGACACGGCTCAGCCGAGGCTCGGTCAGGCTGGGGTATGACTTGGCCGCGCAAAAACGCCGTCGTTTTTCTTAGAAAACGGCCCAAGCCAGACACGGCCCGTTCTAGCGTGAGTCATCCTTTATGCAGTGATTTGGTTTTTTCTCTCTAATAATCAACGCATTTGCTCTCGGAAATCAGTTCATGTGATAAATTGAAAATAAATCCGTTATAACAACAAATACTAAAAACAAAATAAAATAAATATTTTTATTGATAATAATGGTACGGAACCCTCGTGCGCGAGTCCGACTCGCACTTGGCCGGTTTGAAAAAAATGTCTTGCTCTCTATACAAATTTTAAGCCCCCTTTTAACACTCTTAATTTCCTAAAGCGCTGAAAGTATTTTTTGTATTTTAGTTAATAAGTAATATTTCTACAAAGTTTTAAGTCTCTAGCTCAAAAAAAGTGTTTCCCATACAAACCTTGCACCCCTTGTTAACCCCCTTAGGAGAGGAATTTTCAAAAACGCTGAAAGATTATTTGTATTTAAATAAGTAATCTTTATACAAAGACTCAAGTCTCTAACTAAAAAAAAAAGTTTAATCATACAAACTTTGCACCCCTTTTTAACCCCCTTAGGGGCGGAAAACTTCCAAAACGGCTAAAATTTTTAGGTAAAATGAAGATTCAGGTTTGTGATTTTAGAGACATAGATAATAAGCAGTCATTATTAGGCATTAGGAATATTAGGCCTAGGAAAAAATCGGTTAAATAAAATTAGTGTTAGTAAGAATTCGGTCATGAGAAGTTAGACATTATAAAAATTCGGGTTACTGACATTAACGCTAATGAATAATTAGGAAAAATTAAAATTCCGGTGTGCAATTTTAGGATTCACAACATTATTAGGGCTAGTGAAATTAGGTATGAAATTATTGGGGAACCTAGTACCTATGCGTTATCCTTGGGTACTTACAGTATTTAAAGTTACTTGTGCGTTATTTGCGTAACATGACTATGTATTCTAAAATAGGACGAACGCTAAAATCATTAATGGTTGTGTCGTCACACACTTTGTTAATTTATTTTATGAGAAAACCATACAGTTTACTAGGTCCACACTAAGCAGGCATACTACCTACAACCACTGAAGTAGGTAGGTATTAGGTATAAGTATTAAGTATTTATACTTTTCGTTCGATTTAATTTAATTTCTATTGAAGCTGTGTTCATCTATTTGTTTCAGATCGTGCCCTCAAATAGAAAATATTTAAAATTACATTAACGAGCGGCTTGTGAAATTAAAAGGGAATTAATTAAAATGAATGACGGAATGATTGCCCTTCAATACTTCGTTTACAATATTTCTGTGGACCCTCAGGCGAGGGATAATTTTACATATCTCTTCAACTCGAGCTTCTTTGAAGACACCCTCTGCGATTCTACTCAAACTTATATGTTCAATACAAGTTTCGGAATTGAAACTGCAGTTGCTCAATGGGAAGTGATCACCACAATCGTCGTATTGTCTGTCATAATACTGGGAACAATCTTTGGAAACATTTTAGTTATACTGGGCGTATTTACTCACAAGCCATTAAGGATAGTGCCAAACTTTTTCATAGTCTCCCTAGCGGTGGCTGATTTGGGTGTCGCTGTGTTAGTGATGCCTTTGAATGTGGCGTATTCTACGCTTGGACGTTGGCTCTGGGGCAAACACTTGTGCAAGATGTGGCTTACTTGTGACATCATGAGCTGCACCTCATCCATACTGAACTTATGCGCTATAGCACTGGATAGATACTGGGCGATCACGGATCCTATAAACTATGCTAACAAAAGAACGTTGAAGAGGGTACTGTCACAAATTGCTGGTGTATGGATGTTGTCCTTAATCATAAGCTCGCCGCCCCTCCTAGGATGGAACGATTGGCCAGACGAATTTACGCCCGATACTCCCTGTCAATTAACATCAGAACCCGGTTATGTAGTTTACTCGGCACTCGGCTCATTTTTCATTCCTCTAGTAATAATGACTATGGTCTATATAAAAATTTACATTGCTGCTAAGCAGAGGTTCAGAAGACGCACATTAGCTACGAGAATTTACAAAAAGCGTCCTATAATAAACGTGGAGAACCAAGAAGAAAGTCAAGAAAATAGAGAGGAATCAGAGAATGATTCCGACAGCGGAGAAAGTATTAAGAAAAATCAGAGGAAAGCCTTTAATGATATTAAAAGAAACTTTTTCATGCCACTTCTGTTGCTTCACGATCCACTTTCCAGGCAAAAACTTGAGGCTGACATCAACAGTTTGCAACAAAAAATGTCGCCAGTCGGTTGTGAAAGTATGAAGAAGAACACCAGTTCATTTAAAAGTGCAAACTATAAAAAGAGGACGCAAGAAAAATCTTTGCTAGCAAGCGTTAGCAACAGCGGAGATGTGGTGCACCAGTTTATTGAGCAGAAACAAAAGATTTCATTATCTAAGGAACGGAGGGCAGCTCGGACCCTGGGTATTATTATGGGTGTATTTGTTATTTGTTGGCTTCCTTTTTTCCTTATGTACGTGATTTTACCTTTTTGCCGACTCTGTTGTCCGAGCAACAAGTTAATTAACTTCATCACATGGCTGGGGTACGTTAATTCCACAATAAATCCAATAATATACACCATTTTTAATTTAGATTTCAGAAAAGCCTTCAAAAAGTTGCTGGGCATGAATGCATAATTAAGTGGACAGCCAAAGTAGAGGTTCATTACTTTTGTGCAGTGGTTGTCTTAGTTTTGACTTTTAAATTTCACCCGTTCAGCATAAAGTCTCTGCTTGTCTTTTGTCATTAAAATGGATGCAAAAATAAAGTATTACGTTAGACTTTTGAGATGACACTGATTTAATTTTAGTTGCCAGTATACATCATGATTAATATTAGGAATCGTTTTATCGAACTGGATAGTTTTAATGAAGCATTAAAATGTTAGTTGAGCATAACTATATTTTTTGGTTTCCCGTGACGTAAGTAAGGTAAGGTGCGTTGTAAATAAGGTAAGGTGCGTGGAATACTGTATTAATCTGTTTACAATAGCATTGATCACATCCGCCGACTCCGGCATATGATGGATATTGGATATGTCACAATAGAATAAACGTATATAATTTTCTGAACACACGGCTGTGTCAGCCAAGTTCTCAAAGAAACAGTACGCACGGCTTTAAAGCCATGTATTTGTAAGCCTAAGTGGCCTAAGTAAGTACCTATTTGTGACCTATCCTCTCAGTCAGCCGATGCCGGTGAAAGCGTAAAACTATTTATCCAAACATTATTAACATTATAATATTGTATATATAGGTACTTATGTGTTAGTCGCATGTTATAAACACACATATGCATAAATTAATTGAGTGTTGAATGGGCATTTTTTTCAAAGTCTACCATTTTATTTGAAGTGATGATTTTTCTGTTTAGTTAATTGTTAATTGTTAGATTTTGATTTGCTTAGGGGGTGAATTGTAGCCTTAGGTAACTTATTTAATTATCGTTTTGTATAAAATACGCGCGAATTTAATAAATTTAGCGTTTTTAATGCAGTTTGACCCAGATTTCTTTTCCATTCCGTTACCACATACATTTGTTTGTATAAATTATACGAAAGCTTAGTTATCATGTATTTGTGTTTTATTAACTCATAGACCTAGTATTATAATTAAGCTACGGTAGCCTAGTGGTTCAGGCATGCGGCTGTCAAGCGGCGGTCGTGGGTTCGAATCCCGGCTCGTATCAATGAGTTTTTCGGAACTTATGTACGGAATTACCGTTAGCTTTTCGGTGAAGGAAAACATCGTCAGGAAACCGGTCTAATTCCAATAAGGTCCAGTTTTCCCTCTGGGTTGGAAGGTCAGATGGCAGTCGCTTTCGTAAAACTAGTGCCTATGCCAAATCTTGGTGTCAAAGCGGACCCCAGGTTCCTTTAGGGGCACAATCGGGAATAATAACGCTAGGAGGATGATGATGAGACCTGTTAAACTATTATAATGACTAATGTTTTTATGGGAGTAATATAAATATCTAGAGAAAATTTAGTTATTTCAACCATTCCGTTACTAAATGGCAACAACGATTTACAATTTTCACTTCTAACCAAATAATATAAGGTCTGACACCTCAAGTATTATTATCTCACAAACTTAACTAATAATTGTCCTTATTAATAACCAGATTTTCACTATTTGTTAATAATGAATAAAATAAAAAATAAAACGCCAATTCACAAAAATGGACAGTAACGGAAAATATGGTAACAAAATCCTAAAGCTGCGTATTAAGTTACAAAATAAGTTAAGTCAAAAAAAGGGTTAATTGACGAGTTAGTAACCGAGTACTACTTATTTTATTTATTAAAAAAAAACAGCATTTTTTGCTTAATTATAATACTATTGTTATTAAGAGGCCGCAGTTAGCTCGGCCGAATTTCATCTTCCCATACAAACGGAGTTTCGTTCTCATTTTAAAACTACGTGTTGGATTGTAACGAAACTTTGCATACCTATACAATGTATGCAAAGTTTCTGTTATTAGTTTATATGGCTCCAGTTTATAAAACAAACGAAATACAGCAAAAACAAGTTTTGTATGAAAAACTTAAATTTGCTTTATTTTTTTTACTATGGTATCTGAAGCTACATAAACTAATTACAGACCTGGATGGTACTTAACTTATTCTAAGTACAAAGTTTCAGAGCAAACTAGGTACCTAGTCGTTTTAAAATGAGAGCGTAACTACGTTTGTATGGAGAATCGAGCTTACTGCGGACTCTTAAGGCACTTTTTTAAGAATTTAAAACCACCCTCAGATTTGAATAGGACTTAAGTATTATAAAAAAAAACTGTTTCTTGGATCATTAAGATCGTGACAAGTTGTTATTAAGTTGTACTTTAACTACCTCAAATTAACCTAAAAAATAAGAATCCCAATAAAAACATTCCATGTAAAAAATAGGCCAAGTCTCGAAACTCTTCCACTGTAAGAAGTGGTGAGATATTTCGTAGAGCCAAGTCGATTCGTATTCCTATTATAATACTCGCTTGTAGGTACTCGCTAACCAAACCCACCTCACTATTTCAATTTTATAACTACTTAACTACTTTGTATTACATTCAAGAAATCCGCTCTCATTCTAGTTTTATTTTCACATTTCATTTGTTTCCAAGTGTAACACAGTGCACTCAAACCTTGCATTCGCCAATTGTGGCTAAACAAAACCCTTAAGAAGCGGGGTCGAGAGCTGAGCTCGAGTGGGGCTTGTTAGGGCAGGACGGTACACTCAAAACTCGCTGGAACTCTAGCCACACAATACACTATCGCCAGGGATTGTGTGCTAACATTTTCTTGAACCATTCACTTCTGTTCTTACTTTTGCCGTTTGGAAAATGATTTAAATTGTTTTAAGGAAGCAGTCTTCTTCTAATTGGCTAACAGATGGTCAGTCAGCTGAGCCTTAGTAATAGGCACTGTTCGAACCCTTTTGTTAATAATTAGAATGAAATCTTAAAATTATTGGAGAGAACAATACCTACAGGCAATTATCAATACTACATGCACACAATATCACGCCCGTTTCCTGGAGCAGTGGGATGAAATTAATATAGTATTTTTCACAATCGTGTTATAATAGAGAGCTTTTTAGTCGAGTACCGTGTTTAGGCCACGAAGCTTGCTGAGTGGCCTAAGTAAGGTACGAGAATAAAAAGCTTGATTATAACACTATTGTGAACAATACTTTTTGTACGAGTTCATTAAAATGAATTGTCTACGAGTCAACTGAACTAATTAAACAAACTCGATACCTACTGTTGAAACGAAGTGCAGCCTATCGCTCGTACGCTCGTTGATATCTTAAAAGACATCAACGAGCGTACGACATCAACGAGTAAACTCAATAATCAAAGCGATTCTATTGGTCCAATTCATTACAGTTCGGCAAAGCAGCCACGTGATTGGTCGAATTTATTTTAGTTCTATTTTCAAATATTTGTCGGTTGTTTAGAGCGTATCGAAACAGTTATTTCGGTTGTTTCGGAAGTAACAGAATGTTCCAGGATGAAAAGAGTGACGTTGCAGTATTCTCTATGAAATCTTAATACACATATTTTAATCGTCGAGTACAAAAATATCCTTTCGATATTAAGTTTAACGTTTCAACAAATATGCGCCTTATAAAATGTTGATAATTTTACTAAATAGGAAAGGGCATTGGATGATAAAAATTTCGTTTTTTTTGTAGCGGCCATGGATGTTTTTTTATTGTTTAGAGGACCTCTTAACACGCATAGATGTTAAAAATTATACTCGTTTAACAATATTGGAGCCTAGATTATTTAAGTTTTAAGTTATGTTTAAAACTTTTTAATTTGACCTATAGAAATGTATACCTATTGCAAATATCTCGGCTACGATGCATTTTAACCAGCTTTAAAAAAGGAGGAGGTTATATGTTCCGCTGTATAGTGTAAGTATGTAGGTATTATTATTTATAAATATTTTTATGTAGGTATGTTCTCCGATTTCTCTGTCAATTGTGGACCGATTTCTAAAATTCTTTTTTTATTCGAAAGAGTATACTCCCAAGGTGGTCCCATTGTTACCAAGTCAGGATCTGATGATGGTATCCCAGGGAAATTGAGGGCAACCCTCAAATTTTAAAGGCACGCGTGTAGTGATTCCGGTATTTTCTATTATAGGTGACTCGTGTATTTACCCTCGGAAATTACAATTTTGGTGACATGGAACTGATGATGAAGACCACAGATGACATATGGAACTTCTCAAAGATGTAAAGTACTTCAACGATTGTGACATGATCCGTTGAAGTAGCAACTGATGAAGTGTTAATTTGTGATCCTTGAGGAATCGACGGAACTCCTCAAATATTATTAGTCCACATAAAATAAAACTAGCAACTTGGGTTTTTTCTGTAATAAATGTAATAATCAACGGATTTGCTCTCGGAAATTTCATGTGGTAAATTGGGAAGGAAATGTGGAAATTTTCATGTACCTATGTGGCTTGGCGAAGTAATGACAAATTATGTCTGTTTTAAATAGATCTATCATAATCACCAACTTTACGAGCGGCCGCTCACCTAAAAACATTACAACACTTTGTTATTTATCAACTCTGTTAGGACCTCACGATGAATGGCTATTGTACCCCCTGAGGGGGAAATTAGCTGCTTAGGAGCCCAAATTCTAAATGATGGATGTACACGCGTTTATTTAATTTAATCGGCAGAACGGAACTATCATCAAGTGATCTACGGTTATTTACTTAGTACTCATAAATTATTAAACAATAGCGTCAGGCGTCATTCATCACGCGCCGTCCACGACAAATGTGCCGAAATAGATGTGATGATGGATAGCGTTAATTATCTTGACACTCCACTGTAATACCGAAATGCAAAATACAATGCCTAGGGCTCCTGCGAGTGTGATATGCCTTTGCACTAGGTAGGCTACCGTAGCTTCTACCAAAATAAAAACCTGATAGAAACTTATTTTTCATCGCTTGAATCCAGTCAGATTTCCATGCATAGCTCGTGTCAGACGTGCGAAACATAGTAATATGAGGTAGGAGTGGAAAACGATGAAGTGAATGGAGCTTGTCGTTAGCGGCGATCCGACTGATAGTTGAAAGCTGACAGGTTACTGATATCGTACCGCCTCCGCACCGATGAATCAGGTCGCATGAATGACATTTTTTGTTTGGGAAGATGACAGTTGAGTTGTCCAAACGCTTGTTCACACTTCTGTTGCTTGAATCCTCAGTCAAAAATCAATCAAAATCAATTATTTATTCTGCAATTAGGCCACAAGGGCACTTTTACATGTCAAATGGTATTCTACAATATAATATTAATAATCTTACACAATAATCATTTTAAAATTGCAGATTTTAACCAATTAGGTAGTACCTAAACGGTTAACAAACTAAATGTCACTAAATGAAAACAAAAAAAAATCCAAAATTGTAAAATATTATGGTGTTACACTCGACCTTTATTGTAGGTATATGTGTGTTTAATCAATCACGTTGTAATGTACATTATGTACATGTATGTGTAGGCACTTAATCAATAATCATAGAATATCTGCTCTGAATTTGAATGCTCCGATATAGATATTTATATGCTAATGCACCACGAATTGTATTTCCAATCTGCGTGACATCGATTTGATTCGGTTGATATTTCAAGCTAGGAAACCAACCACCAAATTTCAGCAGTGCATAGGAACCAGACACAATTAAAATACAAATAGGTAAAAAACCGGCCAGTGCGAGTCGGACTCGCGCACGAAGGGTTCCGTGCCATTATCTATAAAAACGGCCAAAAATAACGTTTGTTGTATGGGAGCCCCCTTAAATATTTACTTTATTCTGTTTTTACTATTTAATGTTATAGCGGCAACAGAAATACATCATCTGTGAAAATTTTAACTGTCTAACTATCACGGTTCATGAGATATAGCCTGGTGACAGACGGGCAGACAGACAGACAGACAGACAGACGGACAAAGAACTTAGAAATAGGGTCCCGTTTTACCCTTTAGGTACGGAACCCTAAAAAGGTGACAATAACTGGACCAGGCAGCGGGATGGTTGGCTGCGAATGTAGGTATCTAATAAAATAAGCGGTCCCCGTTCACACAGGTTGTAAGGGTTTAATGGGAGGAGTTCTATAAAAAGCTGCAATATCGTATGACGATTCTGGGACGAGAAAATGCTGTTATAAGCAAACCTCTGATGTCAGGCAGCAGTGACACTATTAGTGGCAGTAGAACGAAGATCGAAATCTGGTAGAGCTCATGTTCAGATATCACGAAGCGTGACAAACTCGGTTCGTAGTTAACTGTGGTGTGGTGTGGAAATATTGGAGGACACCACCACACAACACTTCTCTTAATTGGAGTAATGGAATACTATGGAAATTGGAAATTACATCACCGACCAGATCCTTGCCTCTAATTATATATACATTATGTTTCAGTAGAGCGGCGCTGTTTACTGACACTTGATTTTAGCGCGCTATCGACGTATCTAAGGTAGATTAGATTGGCACCCGCAGTGTCACAAGACATGGCACTGAAACGTGATCGCTTACAATGGGCCTCATAAGAAGGCTCAAAATCACCCAAAGGGCAATGGAGAGGGCTATGTCGGGAGTTTCTCAGCGTGATCGCATCATAAATGAGGCCAACCAAGGGGAGAACCAAGTTAACCGATATAGCCCTCCGAATCGCTAAACTTAAGTGTCAGAGGGCGGGGCACATTGCACGTTGAACCGATGGCCGTTGGGGCGGAAAGGTTCTCGAGTGGTGACCATGTATCGGAAGGCGCGGCGTGGGTATGCCCCCCACAAGGTGGACTGATACAGGTCTGGTAAACGCTGGATGCGGGTGGCGCAGGACCGGTCACTTTGGCACTCTTTGGGGGTTGCCTATGTCCAGCAGTGGACGTCTTTTGGCTGATATGATGATGATGATGAGATTGGCACCCTCAATCTCACATATTTTAGCTATGCTTTAGCGGAAACAAGAACGCACGACTGATATAAGTAATTTCAGTTTAATCTTAAATATCCTAATACTGTTGTCGCGAAGCCACTTCTGGTCACTCTCATGGCCGCGAATGAGAACCTATAGCACTCAAGCTAAGACACCTGTATTAGCATATATGCAACTATAAACATACCCTTACAACTTGCGGAATCCTTTATATATCTGACATAGGGGCTGCCGCCTCATGCGTGCCAGCTGCCTATGACGTGTGGGGACTTTTGTCCACGAGAATGTCCTCCAACCTCCCCTTATAGACATCCCTTACCACCATTGATACTGTCCCAATTTACACGCTATTGTTCCAGTTACCCGGGTGCACCCTTGACTGATGATGATATGGCCTGAAGCCGAGACTACCGAACTACCCTGTTGTTACACTTGTAACTAATCCTCTAACACTAAAGAACTCCACAACTAAGAAATGTGTTGTGTGTCCTACAGGTCACGTACATGCGCGACCTGTAGGAAAACCTTATTCATCTACATGATATACCAATACGCCTCCCAAAGAGAATGAGACCTGTGGAAGCACATAAATACATCGCATCATAAACAATCATCGTCCGATCTGTGTAAGCACATGAACACACGTATAAATGATACCAAATCGTTACATTATCATAGGACGCATCGAAAGTGATTATGGATACAAAACCGCACTTAACTGTTCGTTCTCAATATAGCCGTTAGGAACTCTGACAACCCGCCTACCCGTCAACATTGTTATAAAAATTATTCATTGTAGGTGTTGCTACATAAGATAAATCGGCTGTTTGAGACATAATTATAAACACCAATGTAAATACTATCGTGAATTATGACCATTCACGACAACTGTAGCGGGTTCCGAAATGGAGCTCACAGTTGAATCAGTTCCTTGTCAATATATAATAAGTATCTACATTGGAACTAATGAAGCTTGCATAACTGATGCGAATTTACATACTAAATGTGTACTGGGCTCTATGTTGCTCGCGGGCTCAACTCCAAAACGCGTTAATAACTTATTGAAATATGTGAATCCGTGGTTCGTCGCTTTTCCTTGTATAAAAGTGTGTGTGTGAGCATGACATATCGATATTGAGTTTAATTTTAAGGGTTCCATACCAAAAAGGTAAAAAGGAACCCTTATGGTGCGACTCTGTCCGTCTGTCCGTCTGTCCGTCCGTCCGTCTGTCACAACGTTAAATATCTCAGGAACTACTTAAGCTATCAATTTGAAATTTGGAGCAACTGTTAAGTAAGAGGGTTAAGACACGTGTATAGAAAATGAAAAAAAATAATAGACACTTTTATTTTCTGTGTAAAAAGGAGGTTAAAAATTAAAATTTAGTAAATATATCAAGTGGGGTATATGAAAGTGCTTGAGTTGCACTTTCTAAAACTTTTTTTTTCTACGGTGGTTAAATTTTGATTTATTAAGGAAAATGTAGAATAAAATACCATTCCCCCCTTATCTCCGAAGTTTACTAAGCGAAAATTCTGAAATAATTACATATGATTAAGAGTAACATAAATAATACAGGAAAAATCAGCTTTAGAAAATAACATATTATTTTACATATATAGGCTCTTAGGTGCTAACTTCATACTACATCTTCGGAACCTTTACTAATACAAGTGCTGTTATGTATGTATGTATAGTCCTCCGTGTCGTATCCGACGACGGCGACCCCCGACGACAGTTCTAACCACCTATAATATATAAATGATTAGAACATGAGATTGGAGCGCATCTAGCGTCTAATATTAATTAGTATCAAAGTGTTTGCGGTTGTCTTGTTACTAAACTAACTGCATACCTAGTAATTAGTAACTATAATGCAAAATTAAATGATCTTAAGGCGAGGTAGCTACAGGACGATTTGTTGGATTTTCGGTAACATTTTATATTTCCAGTGAGAAAATATCGAGTAGAAAAGTATTGAGTTGAAAACTATTATGTATTACGATATTGCAGGGACCATGAGCGGACTATGAAAACGCACAAACGAACGAAGTTGGCCTTTCGCGGTAGACAATGTTACATTATTGCAATATTTCTTTGCATCTTTTTCCCTTTCTGTAAAAATGTTTGCACCTTCTACGGATTTGATATCGATAAATATTAATACCACATGTATATATATATCATTGAAAATACTTACTTTATATATCTATGACTCTACTACTATAATGATTGAAATAAAGTCAATTTAATATCATAATACGTTTATATCGTTTGTTTACAATAAAAATCAATGTCATGATCATGTGCCTAAATTTCCTTTTGAAGTCAACGACTTAGGATGGAGGTCGGATATACAATATAACATTCGTCCCATCCCATCATCGTCACATCTCCTCGATTAGTCGACGAGGAGGTCTGGTTACTCTGGCTGTACGATGATGGCGCTGCATTGCCATAGCAGGCGAGGCATTTGTTGGCAGCGTAACGTTGTTCTGGCCCGTAATCACGTAAAACAGGTGCTGGAATAGTGTTCGAAGTTGACGGTGATACTCCCGACGGTCCGTGACTGGGCGTTGCAGTAGGTGTTTCAAAGAACTCCGTTGGTGAGGCATTTTGAGACTAAGATCTCTGGTGGCTCAGGGGAACTATTGGGTGACGGTGATGGTAGCCGTGGACGAATGTGGTCTGCATGTCGCCTGATGTTATTTGAATAACGGTGTTTTCATTCAGCTACGACTCCGGGCTGCCAGGCCCTTTCAAGGCGTATTCTATGGTACACATTGCTTCCGGGTATAAAATCTGCATTTTGGCGGTGTGGCTTCAATATTGGCTTTTACTTGTTTAAACTGTAAAGTTCTTCTTCCGTTGGGGCGAATATTAGACAACAACGTATTTATTTGTCGCCCAAACAATCCTCGGCTGGTGATTTGCCCGTAGTGTTATGCGGGGTAATTCTGTAAGTGAACAGAAACTCACGTAGACGCTGTTGATGAGGCTCTGTAGCCGATGTAAATCTTGATTTAAACGTTCTCACAAGCCGCTCTGCGAGACCATTAGTACGTGGGTGGTAAGGGGATGCCTTGATATGTAAAATGCCATTACTCTTACAGTAGTATTTGAATTCAGATGACGTGAATTGTGGGCCGTTATCTGACACTATTATTCGAGAAGGCCAAAGGTGCAGAATATGTCGTCCAAGACGGCACAAAGCTTAGATGTAGTGATAGTGCTCATAGGTCTAATTTCTATCCATTTAGATAAGGCATCACTTAGGACTAACCAGTAGGTACCTTCAAAAAGGCCCCGCATAGTCAATATGTATCCTTTCCCACGCTGCCGCTAGTTAATTCGTGGAGGTTTACTATTGAGAGGCATAAAATCATTAATACTAATATGGTTACGCATAATTACTTTACGCCGAAAATAAAATATGCATAAGTCACATTTCGCATATTTTTTTTACGCATAACATTAAAAAGCATAAATACAGAAACCATAATCCTCATTACAACTAATAACAAAAAGCATAAACATGAATACCCATAATAATCAATTGACATCATATCAAAATGCATAACGCTATTATCCTATTAAAAAGTGTACGTATCACAATGTCTAAAATTAAAAAAACTAACGTTAAATAACCTACGTTCAAAATCCCTAAAATCTAAAAATTTCGATTTTAGTGATTTTAGCCTATGGTTTTCTTAGTAATAAATTGCCTAATTGTCATTAGCACGCACGCACGCACGCACGCACGCACGCACGCACGCACGCACGCACGCACGCACGCACGCACGCACGCACGCACGCACGCACGCACGCACGCACGCACGCACGCACGCACGCACGCACGCACGCACGCACGCACGCACGCACGCACGCACGCACGCACGCACGCACGCACGCACGCACGCACGCACGCACGCACGCACGCACGCACACACACACACACACACACACACACACACACACACACACACACACACACACACACACACACACACACACACACACACACACACACACACACACACACGCACACACACACGCACACACACACACACACACACACACACACACACACACACACACACACACACACACACACACACACACACACACACACACACACGCATAAAGAAGATAAAAGATCGTAATATTTGTAATATTTACTCATTAACCTAACATATTTTAAGCAAATCCGTTTCTTCCTGTATCTGTTAGGGAGACCTGTCATTGGCTCGACAATTGTATCTTAAATGTAAGCCTATATTGAATGTTAAAAGCTGTTGGTCTTCTAATAAATAAAAATAAATAAATAAAATTAATCGATTTTGATATGAGAACTTCTATGCGCAAATGTCGAATTAACGCGTAATTTGTACAAATGTAACAACAAATTCGAACAATATAAACTTGGGTTTTTTTAATGGCACGCGCGCGCGCTCTTTGCGTATTCAGCCAAACCACGAAAACCGAAACTCGAAGTTTGTATATCTGAGGGCCTACCGCGAACGGCATTCGACGTTTTCCCTCTCTGTCGCACTTATGTACGAACTTGTAAGTATGACAGAGAGGGGAAACTTCGAATGCCTTTCGCGGTAGGCTCTCTGCATTCCTGTCATTTGTTAGTGCGATAGAGATAGAGATATCCGAATATTTTCGAATTCCGAAGTTCGTGGTTTAAAAGAAAATACGGATGTCTAGATCTAAATTAATATTTTATGTGTGAATATGGTTAAAATTATTTGGAAATACTATTGTTGTTATTGTTTTAGTATATTTGACTAGCTTTAAGTTTAATATTGTACGTCCGAAATGGGCAAGCTGTTGGACTTTATTTTACCCAAAACAACTAAATGTACACAGTTCTGACAATAAAGAAATCTTATTTTATCTTATCTTATCGAAAATAGGGATGTAGACACTAAACAAAATAATCATAATGTTGTATTATCTCGAAAAAAAAACAACGCAAGAGGCTATATAGGTAATCACTAAGTTATAAGTGTATAAAGTTTTAAGAGGGGGTTTGTTGCGTCTCTTTTCCGCAAAACGCACCTATATAATGAAACGATTGTTTTTTACTATGACGCTCGAGGATCGTGACGTCACGGTCCCTGATCGTTTTCTCACTCTAACAAGCGACATTAAAACGGTTGTAGCTTCGTAATTTTTTGAGATATTTGAATGAGTTTTTCGTTTCTTCTTTCTTTTGAAGTGAGTCTACAGCTACACCTCTATTTGGAAGACAAGCGGAAATAATCCATACTATCCATACTAATAATCCATACTTCCATAGTAATATTATAAATGCGAAAGTGTGTCTGTCTGTTACCTCTTCACGCCCAAACCGCTGAACCGATTTAGATGAAATGAGCCCCGGGGAAGGACAAAGGGTGGTTTTTATATCTGAGGGGCTGGAATTGGGGGTGGGAGCTACTTAAACCGCTGCACCGATTTAGATGAAATTTGGTATATAAATAGTTTGAGTCCCGAGGAAGGACATATAATAGGTTTTATCCCGGAAATCATCCCCTAAGGGAGTGAAAGGGGGGGGGGGTGAAATTTGGATGTAATCTATTTTGATGAAATTTGGTGTAGATATAGGTTAAGTCCTGGGAAAGGACATGGGATAGTTTTTACCCCAGAAATCATCCCCTAAGGGGGTGAAATTAGGGGTGAAAATTCGGATGGAACCCATTTTAATACAATTTGGTATAGAGATAGCTTGAGTCCTGGGGAAGGACATATGATAGTTGTAATTCCAAAAATCACTCCCTAAGGGGGTGAAATGGGGGGTGAAAATTTGGATGAATCCCGTTTAGATGAAATTTGGTATAAAGGTCGTTTGAGTCCCGAAGAATGACATTAGATAGTTTTTATCCCGAAAATCATTCCCTAAGGGTATGAAATAGTGGGTGAAAGTTTGGATAAAATCCATGTACCTAGATGAAATTTGGTATAGAGATAATTTGAGGCCCTTCAAAGGATATAGAATAGTTTTTGCCTCGGAAATCATCCCTTAAGATGGTAGAAGTTTGTTTGCATTATATTTTCTAAGTATTAAGTTCTACGCGGACGAAGTCGCGGGCAACAGCTAGTTTTAAATATTTGAAAAATGCACCGTTGCCTGTGTGGACGTTGAGAGAAAGTTTAGTAATTTTAAATTAGTATTTTCATCTAGACGTCAATATTTATTACCGACGAATATGGAAAAAATATTTATTGTTTTTCTATGAATACCATTTCAAAATAATAAAAAGAAACATTTGTTTATTGTTCTTATTTTAAAATGTAGAGATAATAAATCAATAAGATTTATTTATTGTAACATCTTGATCTTGACATCAATATATGATTTCATTTCTTGGATATTATCATTTTTTTTCGCAAAAATATTTTGCTACATCACTTTAGTATTCGAGCACTCGTGTGTTCATGTTTACTGAGCGAGTGCCGGTCGGTGGAACACCATGCCTTGATAACAATCCGAAACGCTCATACGTTACTATCACCCTTTGAGCATCTCACAAAGCAAAGCATACCCAGGCAACATAGGAGGCAACCACAGACAAGAGACAGCTAGGTAATTAGGCCACTCCTCAAGATAGACTTGTAATTAGGCCACTCCTCAAGATGCACTTGCTAAGTTGTTACACCTACACGAGAAAATGGCTCACGTGACGCATTTGGAAAATGCTGGCAATTCGATTTTTTGTCTGATAATACTTGACTTAAATTCGACGTTTAATGAGGGCACACTACGAAGGGTAATTTGTACAAAAGCATGTTTTTCCCGAATTTCATTATTCCGAAAACCATGTCCCGCTGAAGGAGTTTTTAATTTGTCAGGATATAATTCTAACCTAACCAAATATAAGCCTATTATTCACTGAATGAATATTTTACGGATTGTGAACTATAATAATATAATACTTACTCTAAATTAGATGCATGCTCCATCTTCTCATAAAGTATTTGTATGCCATATGGTACATAATTTTAAGATTTTTAACCATCCATATACCTGTTTAAAAAAAAATACCATACCATATATTCCATTAAATCATTTGCGTCCAAATTTTCGTTTAGTGGAAAATGGCATTCGGAATTTTGAAATCTCGGAATAATTATGGTTTCGGATAAATTACTTCGGATTTATTCTGTGTTCCCAGTAGACATGTTTCAGTTGCATTTAATGAAGGTAGCGGCCAAACAATAATCCTATCACGTAAGCGACATAGGTACTTACTCGTTTAACGTCCTGAAACGGGAGAGGTGTTTTCATATCACTATATCTATATCACCAAACAATACAATACAACAAAGCGAACCGGTAGGGATAAAAGTGATTTAAACGTCTCTCGGCTAAAGCACTCTTTGTTTGATTTTCAGTCGAATATTTGTTGATCAGTAGCGATCATAGTGATGCTAGGTATGCATCAATATATAATAGTACATTACTTACCTAGGGCGGTTAAACAAAGAATGTCTCAGATCGCAGGTATTTGACGCCCGAGCCGAAGGCAAGGGCGATAAATATGCGCTCTGAGGCTTTCTTTATTACCGCCCGTGGTGAGTACAACATTTTACGTCTCTATCTGGCCAGGAAGTGGGGTTTTCCGCACGCATAGCGTGCGGTAATTCCTACTTTATGGCCAGGTATGACGTAAAATAATAAAAATAAAAATTGTTTAATTCAGACCGAGATCCATAATAGTGTTAGTAACAAAATGGGGCTTACAAGACTATATTAGTATTACACGACTAAGTTTAGTTCAAATAAAATTTTAATTACATTTACATTTAGGTACTTCTTTTGGTTACCTATGGCAGAAAGGTAGGACCAAGTAGTGAATATTTTATTGCCTACTTGGCCCTACCAATGACCACTTCAACCCAATATTTGGTGAGCGGGCAGTCGAGGCGCTCTGCCAACACCCTCAGCATACTGTTGCTGCTACCTACCGCGCGCAACCGTTTTAGCAGTGACGCTATTCTTTTCCGCCGAATGGCAAAAAAATCGTCCGCTTGGGCTTCGGCAAACATGCCTGATGCACTGCAGTGCTTCGGCAGCTTCAACAGGATTCTGAGGATGTTATTGTACTGAACACGCAGGATGTTATAGGCCCTCTGAGTAAATCTCGCCCACAGGCTACACGTGTAAAATGTTTGACAATAAGCTTTAAAAAGGGTCAACTTGACTTGTTTGTTACAGCGTGCAAACCTGCGGGTGAGCATATTGCCTCGTACTGCCAACGCTCTCCTATCCCTCTCCATATCTAGGTCGCCATTTTGGTCCGCAGTGAGCATATGGCCTAGATACTTAAACTTGTCCACTATTTTAAGGGTCTCGCCCCCCAGCATGATCTTAGGCAAGGTGTTTAAATTGTATTTACGTGCTTTAAAAATGAGCACTTCGCTTTTATTTACATTATATTTAAGACCATGCTGTAGGGCGTAGCCCTCACACAGTCTAAGTAAATCCTTAATGGAGTCGACCGACGGCCCCAGCAGGACCATGTCGTCAGCATAGCTTATGTTATTGAAACATATTTCGCCAATATGACAGCCGACATGCGTACTGCTGACTATGATTGCTACTGAATAGGTACCTAGGTACCTACTCTAGGAAAAAAAATATTTGTTAGTCGTGTACCTCGAAATCAATAATTCCTTATAGCTATTTACGAAATCACATTTTACCGCGATAGCGAATTTTGCTGTCGTGTGAAATATGGATCGTATATTTTGTTACTCGCAACTATTTATAAACGCGTTTAACAAAATCGCGTTTTTTTTGGAGCAATATGTATTTTTCTATCGCCTACCTACTTTTTTTTTATACTACGACGGTGGCAAACAAGCTTACGGCCTGCCTGATGTTAAGCTGGTACCGTCGCCTATGGGCACTTGTGACTCCAGAAGAATCACAAGCGCGTTGCCGACCCTTTATTCACTTGAGGATTCGCTGTGTTGGCAGATAGAGACATGCAGGTCCCTCACTCCTAACACAACGCACCCTAGGGAGCTCTGGCGACCTTACTCACCACCAGGAACACAACACCACATGCGTCATAGTATGCAATAATATAGCAAAACTACAAAGCAGTGGTGCTATTATGGCAGCGGTCTTCTGTAAGGTGGAGGTACTTCCCCAGTAAAGTTGGGCTGCTCCACATACGAGCGAGATGACATTCCGCTGTGCCTTACCTCTCTTACAAATTTTACTCGCTATTACATATTATTAAGTAGCATTTTATCTCTTTCGCTTATTTTTCTACAACCTGTAATGATCGTTTTTTTGTCCTGGCCAATATTCTTAAAAACTCGCAGTTATGGTTTTCTAAACTTCTCCAAATTTCGTGAGCACATGCGTTTATGATCACAAACAAACGTGCATTTAAGTTTTTACTCAAGCGTGCGTGTCAAAATATTACAGTTCGCAGTGTCGTGTTAAAATATTGCGCGTTTTATTATTTTCTAACCTCCATCCAAAAAAAAAAAAAAATAACGTAAATTTAGTCAGTATTTATAGTAAATAAGGTTTTTAATCTGTTTAACATCCAATTATAGGTAAGTACTGTTATTTAAAATTTATTTACGTATTTTTACGGCACTCAATGACTCAAAGGAGCTGAAGCACAGATTATATAATAGTTGCTGAAGTAAGATTCCCCTAATAAGGCCCACTGTATATGTTAACCCTAACTAAAAGTATGTCAAAAAATTAATGTTAGAATAAAGAACCGATTTATAAATATCATGATACAGACTGATAAAAAGAATCTCACACATGTGTTTTTAAAAAGTTGTTGTCGTATTATAGCAATTTTTCATTTTCATACTCCTAAGATGACAGCTATAATTTTGGGATAGGTTCAATATTTTATTAAATCAATTTAATAAAAAAAAATATTTTACGACTAGTTCTAGACGTATTAGTATTTTATGCAACTGTTGTATAAGATGGGTTTTAAAACGCGAGTGGCGTGGGTTGCGATGCGAGCCTTGGCGAGCATCGTGATTAAAGACGCCACGAGCGTTTTTAGACCAGTTATGCACCGTTGTATACAATACTTTTTCTGCGACAAATTTTAAATAAATAATAGACTTCAGAATAGTTAGACTTTTCAGGCAGCAAGTTTTCTATTTGTACTTTTGCTACTCACGCAATTTCTTCAGGAGTGCAGTTATTAATTTCCTCGACCATTTTAAAAGGAACGTTCACTTTTGTCACCATCACCACATACCAAGAATTTATAAAACATGTAATTTAACACACAATAGATGATGATTTATTATTATTGTAGTAAATAAGGTATAATATACAAATGTTAAATCGTAAATAAATACTTTTATTTCGAAATATTTGTTTATGAAGCCACTGCAATATAGCGGCCGATTAAAAAAAAGTTAAACAGTGCTTTTATGAAAAATGTATGAACCAAAAAAGTACGCTAAACAGTGCGTTTTTGGGCCATGGAGCATAGAGTTTGTCGACGAATTATTATTGGTGTCATTAAATTTGAGCTACATCCTATATAAATTACAGATAAAGGTACAGAAGTAGAAAAAATAATTTATAACGGGCCTTATTAGGCGACCAGGTGCCTAAGATGGCCCACTAGCAAATTTTTTTTGAAATAGGTTTTTTTCTGTTGTAACGCAAATAACATTAAAGTTTTTGTTAATATTTCGTTCATTCAATAAATCATTAGCAGTCCTATGAATGGCTTTTCTTAATAATCACTGTAACAATTTTACAAGGCTTTGAAAACAAGGTGGGCCTTATTAGGCGACGGTACCTTACGGGTTGGCATCTTGTGATGCCTATATATATACAGGGTGTTTGGTGGCTAGGTGCAAAGGCTTAGGGAGGTGATAAACGAGGTATTTTTGATCATTTTTAGCAATATATGTCTGAGACGAAAGTTGCTATTTTTTTTATTGAAATTTTTAGAATAAAAAAAAATACCCAGAATTTGGTAGATACCAGTTAATAGTGCCCGAATTTGCGTTAGTTTGTAAACACTATCTTTTGTTACCGATAGTTTAATGTATGCCGGACTAAACAAAACTACTTTTATGTGTATTTATGGCTTCTTAACCAAAGGGAGGCATACAAAACTTAAAAAAAAATCGTAGGTGATACGAGCATAATTTTCATGTGCCACAAAAAAAAATCTTTGATTTGTTCAAATATTTTCAAAAACATGCCTATTTATTGTTCTTTCTTTAGTTTAGAGGTATTAGTCATTCACATCGCTTCCCAAATTTCTGAGTTAAGGGCCAAAACCAAAGTAAGGGAGCACTCCCTAAGAATTCCAAATCCGCGTAAGTACTAGTCTTGAAATTTTACTTTAAGTAGTTATTTAACTAATAAATAACGCATAAAAACACTACAATCCTCTCTGTAACATAATATTTACTTTCAGTAACCTAAATAATCAGTAATTAGATAGCAACAAAACTTCGCCGTATCCATAATAACCAAATGTTTTGGGTACGGAAACAAAAACACAAATGCTGAAAATATATTAATTAATTAGTAGAAAATAAGTAAATACAGTTACAGAGCGTGGTTTACGCTGGTTCGTAACCCAGATTGCCTATCTCATTCAGTGCATTAACTTTTTTTTGTAATTTGCGATAATTCTATTGGGCACTGAGTGGGCCGCGACACGATCCGATTAATTTGTCTCGATAGAAAAAAAATCTAAATGTTAGCTGTGATTTTGCGTTTTACAGTAGGTCAAGTTGATTAAAAACCTGTGCCATTTTAATGCTATTTCAATATATAATTTCCAATTTATATTTTTTGTATCCTTTTATTCCTTGTTATATATATGAATCATATAATATGATATACACAAGTAGGCACATTTTTACAAGCTTTTATTTACTTTCTCCTCTCCCGTTGTCTGTCTGTCTGTAATCAAATCTTGCAAGTAAAATTTGACTCACTTCCCGGTTTCCGATTGAGCTGTAATTTTGCATGCATATGTATATCGCATGACGATGCAATATTATGATGACATGGAGCTGATCTAATGCTGGAGCTGGAAGGTGGCCATAGGAACTCCGCAATAAAAAGACACAACCCCATCGAGTTTGGGCTCGTTAGAATCGTCTGAATGAGTAGTTGATGATGGTATGCAGAAGAGTACAGTCGGCAATAAAAGCTTGTACCAAAAATTAAATTTTTGCCTGAAACTTGTTTTAAATAATCATGAATCAGTAAAATGAAACAAATACAAAATTACGCTTCAAATCGGGCGCGCGTAAGTCACTCCACCCGTCCCCCTTGCAAGTCGAGCGTATTTTGCCTTAACTGGCATGTGCCTTGTCTTGTTACAGGAAATTAATGTTTGCAAAAGGAACAGTGCAGCTGCCGAGTATGTTGTTCACCCGGAGGTCTCGTGTAGGGTTTCTAGGGTTATTCCTAGGGACGGAGAACAACAACGACCTCCAACGCTTGCACGTCTTATGGTGGGTACACACTGAGCAGACGAACGACCAACGAATGCGAAGCATTCATGTGACAGCTATTATTTGTTAGAGTGAGATACATAGCCGTTCGTTGGCTTGGTGTGAACGCGGCATTACGAACGCGTGACTGTCGCACGACACTAATCATAGATAACCTACAAAAAGTCGCCGTGTGTAACCACTCTAAGGCTGCTTGGACTCGTCCGTGTCCGGTGCATGTACATCATTGTCCGTTGTCCGGTGAAAATGACGGACGTCTACAAGCGGCCTAAGGCGACGGGTCTGTCCTATTTATTAAGTATTACGAGTATCATCGCCAACACAGTTAACTGGCCCGCCGTGCACTTAATGTGCATTGTAATAAGCGTCACGAATGGTCAAGATAACTGTGTTGGCGTTTGCACGTTCATCCAAAATACAGCCATTTATTTAATGACAAAAGAGTTCTCCGAGAATATAATTCAAGCATGTTACTGCATTATTAATTTTAGGTTAGTAAATTCAAAAGAAAACATTCTGTTATCATTCAAAAGAAAACAAACAAGTTTATAGGGTGTAAGTTTGGCAACGAACCACAGACAAGGCGAACAAATTGACGGCAAGATGGATGTGTTTGCCGTCTTGGCTCAATGGCTCGGGTTATTCCAGTTGTGTGATGTGCTGCTTGCATAATTTAACGCCTAATTACGCAACAAAAGGAGAATTGTTCTATCTTTTGATATCTTATATATTCATTTCGAATCGGAGATTGATATCGGAGCGGGAAAACACTCACACAAAATACCCCTAATATTAACTATTTATAATATTAACTTGACGGGATGGAATCATTGTGCGGTATTTTGTAGGTACCTAACTCACCGAGAGCTTACTAATGTCGCCATTTACTTGCTTGTCGGTATACTGTCAGTCTTATATTTGCACAGTAGAGTTTTTAGAGTAAGTTTAACCTAGCCAGCCACATCAGAGCTCACAACAGGGTAAATCACAGAACAAGTAAATACTATAGAAACGGTAGTGGGCGGGCGTGTAGCCGATGTTATGAGTGAACACTCATAAAGCTGTCAAACGCAGTCAAAACGCTGATCAGTTGTCTGTTGACCGTGGCTGACGATTTTTGCCGTATTAAAAATAAAAACATGCCGTGTTCTGCAATTTAGTCGTGCCGACAGGCAAGCCAGGACCCAAAGGTTTCTCCGGGAGCGATTTTCTATCACCGGTATGTAATAAAATAACGGTTTTTTGAATAAATACGCAATCGATCATGACATTCGCCATTGCTTTGCATTGCTTGCTAGCCAAAGCCGCAGATTAAGGAACTACCGTAATGTCACAGCAATGTATCGCGTTATTCGCGTTTGACATTTTTACGGGGCAATTGTCAGTATGACTAGAGTGGTACCATTCCTAGTACTCAGTGGTACTTATCGATAAACTCACTTATTTAAAATTTACAAAGACAAAAATTATCTTATAATAATTATAAATATTAAATCGTTTATTTATTAACACATTCACTGCCAAGAATCGCTACACGCTACGCTCGTAGCCAATCTAGTAGTTTTCTTCGTATGAAGCGGAATGCTACTACGGCGTAGGCGGGTTCCTAGCAGTGAACGAGTTAAAAGGACACATTAAATGGTTACATAATAAATCTACTGTTAATTGGCAGTTCATGTTGATACATATTTGTGTTTCTGTTTTTGTCTAAGTCAATGTTCAGTAGGTAATACATAAAACTAGAGTGTCATCATTGTCTAAAAATAAGCCTATTTATAGTACCATGCTGGAAAGATCCTAAATATTCTGATGAAAAATATTAATACTCACATCGATTAGTAGACCCAGTTGAGCTATTGGCTATTACATCTATTTGGTTCTATGTTAAGAGCTAGTAGACCCACTAAAGACAAGAAATATTTCTTTGTCAAATATATTTTCGCTGATGTTAGCGTGAAGCGCGTTATGAATTTATTTATTTTAAATAATATTAGCGCAGGTGCAACTAAACCCGCCCGTCAGGCGATGGTGACGGAGTGGGGGAAGCCGTCTAATCCATAAAAGCTACAGCGCGCTCATTTTGGAGCATATTCTTGCATTGGCCACTTGATAGACAAAACCTCTGCCCGCTTGAAGAGTCAAATTGCTAAAAAATACGCCTATTGTTTTAATGTTAATTCTTTGTGTAAATTAATTGTTAAAAGTTATAAAAATCATTGTGTAAAATAAAGTGCTGTTGTAAATAATGCCCCTTTTTAGTTATTTCCGTTCCTGGTTCCTAAAATCAGAAGTCGGGATAACTTTCACGCGTCCTGATCCGCTTGAAATAAAGGTAATTTGGCTTACCACATTTTTCACTTTGTAAATCAATGGTGTTTACGACTAACTGAACTACGTGTATTACGTTAGTGGAAAAGTGCACTGTTGTAAGTGTGTCTCGGAGATATCTGGTGAGTCCGTTCCTATTTATTATCTTGGAGATGAGCAAAAGTGTTTTTCAATTAGTATTCTGCTTTGCAAAAGTATTTTTATGGTGCAGCTTTATCTTTGCTGATCTTATTTAGTTTTATTGTGGCTTGGTTGGCTATTATATGGCGTAAAATAATTGCTCAAAGCGGAGGTTACCGGCAGTGATTACATGTAACACTTTTTTACTGTCTCCTACCCACTCGTAAATAAAAAGTGAAAAAAAATATGCCAGATAATGGTAGAAAGAGTTGAAGTCGTTCGCGGAACCGTGATTCTCTTGCTCCAAGCGCCACAAGGCACATTCAAAACATTTCCGTAAACGACATGCTTCGCCTAGTAATTTATTAACCCAACAAATGCAACAAATTCTAGATTGATTGTCGACGTTAGAAGAACGTCGTCATACGACTCCGACACCGCCGCGTGAGCGGAGTACTGGTGCATCACCTGTGACACCGTCGCTGCCGCTGCAGCAGCGCGTTGTGCAGGCCGTGTCTACGGCTCGTGATGCTCAAGATTCAGCAGCCCCGTCCTCTCCGGGCTGTTCCACGAGTGCTACCGTAGATCGAGACCCCAGCGCGACTGATCGTATAATTGACGCCATACGCTCCATCAACACATCGGTCAGATCTAACCAAGCTTACTTTATATCAAATTTTGACCCTAGTGTTCACGATATAGACTCCTGGTGCGATGAAGTTGATCGTGCTAAAGTTTTAAACAACTGGAGCGGCAAGGAGTGTCTCGCTCGTATTGGCAATTGTCTTAAGGGTGACGCTAGGACGTGGCTTTATGAATGGGTTACTATTACTAATGTCCGCAGTTGGAGCAATTTTAAAAGGGAGTTTAAGCCATTATGCCCTAAAAAGCCAGACATTGCGAACATCTTGTATGAAGTCATGAGTACAAATTCTGATAAATATCCCACATACGCGG
This sequence comes from Epinotia brunnichana, assembly GCA_963854355.1. Taxonomy (NCBI): domain Eukaryota; kingdom Metazoa; phylum Arthropoda; class Insecta; order Lepidoptera; family Tortricidae; genus Epinotia; species Epinotia brunnichana. Next base: position 12,709,154 of record OY977948.1, read on the forward strand.
ATTATGCAAGGCGGTCCTTACTAAGACTACGTATAGTCAAGGGGTTAAGTGATGAACTGATTTCAGCGATTGTGATACGATGTATTACCGATCCGCAAATTCGCGCTTCTGCTATTAATGCGAAGTTACTACCAAATGAATTAGTGGAGTTCCTTTCGATGTATATCAAGTCAAATATTAGGTCCTTACCTATGAAATTGGCGGTGTGTATGGAGAATTTTATGAAAACTGTGATTTTCATACATTGAATTTTGCGGATTATTCAGCAATGTCAAATTCAAAGCAAACTAAATTTTGGTAGGAATATAGAAAACTTTTAAGCTACTTTACACATATCTTCATTCCTTAAAAATAGTTCGCATTATAAAACTATACGTAATTGAAACACTTTAACCGGCAGCACATGAAAAGGGCGGTTTTCAAGCTTTAATTTGAAACACTAAATACAAAATTCAAACCTATTTTTTGTATTTAAAACCTTTGTTACATAGTCTTATGATGAAATTAAAAAATAATTTGGAAGTTGCAATAGAAATGAATAAATTACGTACAAAATAATATCTGTGAAAAAACCGCCAATTTCATAGGTAAGGACCTAATATATCAAGTTCTAAAAGATTTGGTAATACTTCGGATCATAACCGCTTTAGGAAAACCAACGATTCAAACTCCCGTAAACGAAAATTTGAGGATGGAAAATGTTTTACATGTGACAAACCTGGTCATAAGGCATCTAATTGCAACAAACGAATAAAGTTCAGCAGTGCTAATCGTTCTGAAAATAGTCTAAAAAACGATTCTACGCCAAGTACTAGCAAATCTGAGCCTTGTAGTTTTTGTAAAAAGTCTGGCCATAAGATTGAAACTTGTTTTGCAAAACTTAAGTCTGAATCTCGCAACACGAAAAACGTGAATTTTTGCCGTGAGAACTTGAACACATAACGTAACGACATTGTTGTGGCCGTTATACAGGAACCTGTCGATATTCTTATTGACAGCGGTTCAAGTATTTCACTAATCTCTTCGTCACTATTGAAACATTTCCAATGCGCACGCAGGCGTGCTTTCAGGGTTATGAAGGGAATCGGTATTCGGTAGTCAGGAGATTGAATCCACTTACTATGTCACTTTACCAATTGAGTTTGACGAAAGCACCCTGGAAGTGGACTTGCATGTAGTATCCCCTGAATTTATGAACACCCCAATTATTGTGGGTACTGAGGTATTGAATCGCGAAGGTGTTACGTACGTTCGTACGCGTGATAGGCAGCACCTCACTTGTGACTCTCAGCTTACGCGATGTACTTACTCAAAACACTGACTGACGCGGGCTTCTCCGTCAATCTGATAAAGTGCTCATTCTTATCTACCCAAATAGAGTACTTAGGGCGTACTATTAGTGAGGGTCAGGTAAAACCGAGCTCACAAAAAGTTAGAGCTCTTGCTAGCACCAGCCTCAAGGACTGTCATACAGGTTCGCCAATTTTTGGGCTTAGCGAGCTATTTCCACCGTTATATAGCTAGGTTTGCTGCTGAAACGGCGCTTGTTACGAGACTGAAGAAGACCACATGGATGCCAGCTCCATTGGTTATGGTGCGGTGCTTCTTCAAGTTCACAAAAATGGACCCCCGAGGCGTGCGCTGCCTACTTCGAGGGTAAGCATTCACATGTATGATAAGCTAACGTCGTGCCTCTGTCATATATGTGTTTACTTTGTGTGACATGCTAACGTCGTGCCTCTGTCATATATGTGTTTACTTTGCGTGACATGCTAACGTCGTGCCTCTGTCATTTATGTGTTTACTTTGCGTGACATGCTAACGTCGTGCCTCTGTCATATATGTGTTTACTTTGCGTGACATGCTAACGTCGTGACTCTGTCATATATGTGTTTACTTTGCGTGACATGCTAACGTCGTGCCTCTGTCATATGTGTGTTTACTTTGCGTGACATGCTAACGTCGTGCCTCTGTCATATATGTGTTTACTTTGCGTGACATGCTAACGTCGTGCCTCTGTCATATATGTGTTTACTTTGCGTGACATGCTAACGTCGTGCCTCTGTCATATATGTGTTTACTTTGTGTGACATGCTAACGTCGTGCCTCTGTCATATATGTGTTGACTTTGCGTGACATGCTAACGTCGTGCCTCTGTCATACATGTGTTGACTTTGCGTGATATGCTAACGTCGTGCCTATGTCACGTATAAGTAGCAGTCAGATAAGCCACTGCTGAGCTTATGTCGTGTGTGGTGTTATGGTACCAGTTCTCTGGATCGTACAGAATAAGAAATAAGCTAACGAAGTGACTCTTGTTCACAGCAAAAAGAAAAAACATGTGTAAATTAGAATGGTTTTTGGTTTTTGCAGGCGCAGAATCAAATGATGACACGGATTCTACGTCTGAGCGAGCTGCCGATGAAGAAATACTCGACGAAGAGGTTCCCAACCAGAGGGCTATAGAACCTGTGTCTGGCTGCTCCAGACAACGTGATTAACCTGAGAAATAGGAGAACGTGGACGTCCTCCAGTCAGGAGAGGCCGTATTAGCGCAGGTGCAACTAAACCCGCCCGTCAGGCAATGGTGACGGAGTGGGGGAAGCCGTCTAGTCCATAAAAGCTACAGCGCGCTCATTTTGGAGCACATTCTTGCATTGGCCACTTGATAGACAAAACCTCTGCCCGTTTGAAGAGTCAAATTGCTAAAAAATACGCCTATAGTTTTAATGTTAATTCTTTGTGTAAATTAATTGTTAAAAGTTATAAAAATCATTGTGTAAAATAAAGTGCTGTTGTAAATAATGCCCCTTTTTAGTTATTTCTGCTCCTGGTTCCTAAAAATAAATTATATTTGTTATTGAAACAAATGACACGGTACATCAAGGAATTCAATTGTGAAATTTTATTATTATAATGATATGTCATACCTAAGCTGAGTAAATATTAAAATTACTTTAATACTTGTACGTATTTTGATTAAAAAGTGTTAGCATGTTTTCGTGAGCTACACAATTTCTCTGACAGTTGCATTCAGCACCATCTCCATTAAGAGCGTTTGCGAACTGCATGTATGAGTCGTGCACAAGATCAAAATTTCGTTCATACATACCCGATTTCTTCGGATGTAATTTCTCAAAAATATCACTATACTGCTACTTCGGGCTGATATTTATCAGGTTTGGATCAAACGCAGTACGCAAACGCTCTTACTCTAAGAACAAAGGCCATTTAAAATTGATTTAACTATATACATACATATACCTACCCGATAAACAATACATACCAAGAATATAAAATATCGATAATTATGATTTTAGTCTCACCTACTTCACACTTCTTACCTTTATCGCATCCCTGAAGACAGATTCGACCCCGTACCACTGTATCATGTTTACATTTTCTGTCGTTTACGTATCGCAAACGGTATTTTCTTTAAATGGAGATTGTACTTCAATACACATTGAATAGTTAGTAAAAATACTTACTTATGATAGGAAACGCGAACTTGTTGCGAATTTGAGCTGTCAGATCGCCTTTTACATGATAATACTGCACAATTTATCATTTTTCGAGAGAAACATCACGCGACACGGATCGATACAAAATGGCGATGAAGCGACTTTAAGTAGTTTTATATAACGTGGTTGACCAGTTGACCAATGTACTTTGCCGGAGGGGGTCGCCTGTGTATGACATCTCCAGTGGGCTTAATACTCAAAGCGCGCGGGATGCGTGTGTAGGTAGTCGGAACTTCAGTCTCCCGCTACGCACCCGCTTTCACTCTTTACGCTTTTAAAGTGACCTATTTTTAGTTGTCAATATTTTTGATTTGAAGACAGTTATCAAAGTTAACAAAATGGATTCCAGTGCTTCAAGTATTACCATTATTTATTATAGAAATTCTCAACCTAATATGTAAAAAAAACCTTTTTTATAAAGCTTCCAAACATAATAGGTTTTCTTATAAAAATATTCTTGATTTTTAAATTTATTGCTTCCGATTGCCGTAAAATTCTTATTGATCATAGTATAAATACTCTTTGCTTATGATTCTGCTAAAAATCAGCTGCAGATAGGTGCAGTTAGGGTAAAAAAAGTTATGCTGAAAAATGTACCAAACAAATATTATTTTTTATTTTTCGTCGCAGGTTCTCCTGCCTCATCCGGAACAAAATTAGTCAACCGTCGATTTCTCTACGATAAAATGCAAAGCCAGAATTTAATAACTATGGATGAAAACTTGGCCTATTTAGAAATTACCTGTTTTCTTATTATGGTGACACAGAAGAAAATATTACAAAAACCGGCCTTTTGCGAGTCAGACTCGCGCACGAAGGGTTCCGTACCATTATCTATAAAAAGAGCAACGGGTGCGGAACCCTAAAAACAACTTTCTGTTGAAATTTTATTATTAAGATCATTTTTTCTTTCTGGCAGTCTTGAAGTAAGCAATATTTCGCTTTAGTTGTTAGGGTTCCGTACCCAAAGGGTAAAACGGGACCCTATTACTAAGACTCCGCTGTCCGTCCGTCTGTCTGTTTGTCCATCTGTCACCAGGCTGTATCTCATGAACCGTGATAGTTAGACAGTTGAAATTTTCACAGATGATGTATTTCTGTTGCCGCTATATCAAAAAATACTAAAAAACAGAATAAAATAAATATTTAAGGGGACTCCCTTACAACAAACGCGATTTTTTTGCCGTTTTCACAGGTAATGGTACGGAACCCTTCGTGCGCGAGTCCGATTCGCACATCACCGGTTTTTTATTATCAATTATATCATTTAGAATAGTAATAGCAATTAAAATAATTTTGGCCGCATAAAACCTAAAAACCTACCTATGTGCGTCGACATCGTCAATAATATTTAATTTTAGTTATTTAATCTTTACTGGACTTAATGCCACAAAGCATTATCTGTCAGTCAACATTAAGTCAAATCAGATAATATTTGGTGGGAAGTATGATTTTACTATAGACCCATTCATAAAATTTTCTTGACATTCGGTAAATAACTGTGGCATTGCGCTCCTATAACTTCAGTTGTGTAAGTATATTCTGTAAAAACCCAAGCATTTGCTTTCGGAAAGAGTCTGTGAGGTAAAGTTAACAGGAAGTGCATGCATATGGTACAACAAAGTATTGATTTGAAGTCGTTTTTTAGTTGCAAATTATGAAACAAATTAAGTCTGTCCGAATGTAGAGCAGCAAACCAAGCAGTTTTATTTTATCTTCAGAAAATTGAATAGCTAGCTAGCAACAATTTTAAGTCTTCCTCTTCAAAGAGATTTACTTTCTTATCACACTTTTAACTTCCTTTTAACTCCTCCTTCTCTTAATGTTTTTTTAAACACCCTGAAATAAGTTTACTTGTCCTGACATGGTATATAGACGATTCACGACTCTCATCTCAGTTTTGAAATCGCTGAAAATAGTTTCCTTGTATAAGTTTATATACAAAGTTTTAAGGCTGAAAGTTTGAGTTGCAGGACTTATTACCTAAACAGAAGGTATCCCAACTGCAAACGAAGTATAATATTCCAGGTAAAGATAGAGCATCCAGGTAAACTTAAATATTATTCGTCCACGAGCATGCACTATCATACCTGGGTGTCTTGCAAGCGAAACCTGAGGATCGAAGTTGAGGAGGTGAGTGTGGCCAGGCAAGCTAGGTTTTGGTTGCATTCGTATATCAAGCTAGATGTGATGTTATCACTGCTCAGTGCTTGTATTTAGTACTGATTTACTGTCTGAGAGTATCCGTATGTTTGTGTTTTCGACTTGTCGTCTCTTTATGGCATTGCAGGCTTCAATTATCCCTACGCATTCAGCATGGAATGCCTTGTTTTGTACATCCAGTGGTTTGGATATGTGTATGTTTAAATCCTCTGAGAACAGACCACATCCCGTTCCCGTATTTGTTTTTGAACCATCTATAAAGATTCTAAGATCTGTTTGGTTTAGTCCCTCTGTCGAGTCTTCCGTCAGTCTTTCCTAAAGACTGCAGTTTTTGGTATTTTGTCGATTGAAGCTTCCATCATAGATAGGCTTGTGATCAGTTTGTTATGGATTCTCGTGTGGGGTATGTCTAGTTTCGTCCATAGTTAGTTTCGGCTTTTCAGGCGTATTGCCGTCGTAGCATCATCATCATCATCATATCAGCCGAAAGACGTCCACTGCTGGACATAGGCCTCCCCCAAAGAGTTCCCGGTCAAAGTGACCGGTCCTGCGCCACCCGCATCCAGCTCCTTTTGTATGTGCATATGTAAAGGTCCTAGCATGACTTCTAGTGCTGAGGGGCAATCACGTAACGTTCCGAACGCGCGTTAGGACAATCCAACTGTAATTCTTCCATGTAAAATTTGACATTTAGATCTACCTGACGCGCGTACAATGCGTTACGTGATCGACCTGCTGCTGTGTAAGGAAGTAAAAATCTGCTATTGGAAGGAAAAAGTGAAAAGAAAAATTGTAAATCAAATATATTGCATTCGACTGCTTTGATTGGTCGAAGGCCCGAAGCGTCACTTCAGTGCGTGCTCACGTGGTCACTGTGGTGTACTGTACTATCCTGTGGTGTCTTGCAAGTGAAATCTGACGGCGGAAGTCGAGAAGATGAGTGGTGAGGCAAGCAAGGCCGGGGGCCGATTTTCTCGTAGGAATGAAAGGCCTAGTGCGTCCCTTCAAAACGCGCTCACTGTGCGAGCCCCCACGAACACTCACTATCCCCGGATGTCTTGCAAGCAAAACCTGAGGAGAGGACCGCAGTTGAGGAAGTGAGTGGCCAGGCAAGCGAGGCCGAATGCTGAGTTTCTCGTAGGGATGAAAGGTCCAAAGCGTCTCTCCAGAGCGCGCTCGCTATGGGAGCCCCCACAGACACTCACTATCCCCGGATGTCTTGCAAGGGAAACCTGAGGGTCCAAGTACCGAAGGTGAGTGGCGAGGCAAGCGCAGCTGAAAGCCAAGTTTTTCGTAGGACCGAAGGCAGAAGCGCCCCTTCAGAGTACGCTCACTATGCGATCCCTAGGCCAAGCGTACGTGGGCACTCACTATCCCCGAATTTTCTTTAGCGAAACCCAAGGGCCGAAGGTAAGCGGCGAGGGACGGGAGGCTGAAGGCCTAGCTCCGCTCCATGAATTTCTTTTTAGTTTCGCGCTTTATTAGGAAACACCTATTCTAGTCTAGACATACTTTTTAAAAGCCTTTCCTTTTTTTTAAATTTTGAATAATTATTTTACACGATTTCATACTTTATAATACAAACACTCTGTATTGCACACTTCTTGACGTTTTTTTTCTCGAATATTCTTTATGTTAATTAAGTTCCTAAGGCATCGAATCTTCTTTTCACTAAACTTTTATGCGTTTTTGAAAATGGCTAACAAAAAAAAACTACACATAGTTTTCGAATATGGTGACAACGTGTTACCATGGTAATGAAACTGTTATAATCCCGCTCTCGCAACATTATATCTAGTCTCTAGTCACCTCAGCGCCTATTTTTCATCGCATATTTTTCACGTTTTATCTATACATTGCTGAAAGTTTCAATCGGGATGTTTTTACTTTCCATTCAAGTTTATGCTTACCAATTTTCAAGTCTTTAGCTCATGGATTCAAGGTGTTCCCATACAAAGTTCAACCCCAATGTTTACCCCTTTTGAACCCTAATCTTTATAATTTTTATAGCCTATAGCCTGGCTGAAGATCCACTTAACGTTTTAGTATAAGTCGCATTTTGATCCATTCGCTCGTTTGCACGTGATGCCGTTACATATAAACAGACAGACAGACAAACAGACAAAAATTCTAAAAACTGTTGAAGTGTGTTCTGTTATCGATTCTAAGAGCCGTCAATTGATTTTTTTGCCAATATCTTCAATGTACAGACTACAGACTTTCGACCCTCTACAGCTTTATTATATGTATAGATAGACATATAGATAAATAATTATTCACTACAAATTGTATGATAAACATGCCTAGATAAGCAAAACCTAACCTTACCAACTTATTAATAGGACTCGTCATAGCCAAAGGCCCAAATTTGTTATCTTAATCAGTTTTTACTTAATCAGATCTCCAGTAGTACTTAATACATTTTACTTTACGCTATTTTCCAATGCTCATGATAATCGGTATCTAACAAAGTACTTTGTGGTATCTACCAGTATGTATATTGTAAGTCTTTGGTATCTACTCGGTCCGTCATTCTATTGTTTTACTTTTAAAAAGAAACATACCAGCCAGTGTTGTTCCATGAAGGCGGGAAAAAGGTTGTCAATCCTTTAAAATATTTTCACGCTTAGCTCGTATAATAATAGGGAACATTACTGCAATGTTATGCCGCCAGAGGCAGCACTACCACTAATAGTAAACCAGTATAGGAATATAGGGATTCACACATGATGAAATAAAGCAAGGCAATAGTCTTTAAGTTTAAACTAATTTATTATAAACAAACAGTATGACAGTTGTACTTTGTAACACGATATAGGAGCGAGAGTGCTTGCGTGATTGACGGGCACAAATACAACGATGGTGTACTTTGCTAACTCATAAATATCAGGCGTCCATATTTCCATCATCCTCTCCTGGACGCTGACGCTTTACTATTAACCCCATGGCTGTGGTGAAACAATCGTGCTTCGGTCGATGTAGTCCTTTTGTCAAGATATCGGCGACCATGTCTTGAGTGCATCTATATCGAACATTGACTAGGTTAGCTGCAATCTTCTCACGTACGAAATGGTAGCGTACGTCTATGTGCTTACTGCGTGCGTGGTATACAGCATTTCCTGAATCTTTCATACTAAATTTCTCTTTTATCTTTTCTTTCATCATTTGTGACGTTTCTTCATTGTTATAGAAATACAGCAGATCATCTACATATACTGCTATGAACAATATATCATTTTCATTTATAATTCGATGGTAAACACATGGATCTATGTTTGACCGAGTCATTCCAATTTCTATTAGTGCAGTGTTTAATTTCTTGTTCCATTGTCTGCTTGCTTGCTTCAGTCCATATATAGACTTATTTAATTTACAGACCTTGTTTTCCTCTTCTTCATAGCCAGGTGGTAAAGACATGTAAATTTCTTCATCAATTTCGCCCTGTAAGAACGCTGTGACAGCATCCATTTGGTGTATGTTAAGTCTATATTTTGCAGCCAGACCAATTAGGTATCTTATAGAACTATAACGGACTACAGGTGCATATACTTCATGGTAATCAATGCCTTTAACTTGTTTATACCCTTTGATTACAAGTCTAGCTTTATAGCGTGTTACACAGCCATTTCCATCCAGCTTAGTTTTGTATACCCATTTGCAGGGAATGGCTGATTTCCCTTCTGGTAAGTTAACAAGTGTCCATGTATTATTTTTCATCAATGACTCGTGTTCTTCACTCATAGCTCTCTTCCACTTTTCAGCATTTACACTGTTCAGCGCTTCTTCAAAGCTTTGTGGATCACAGCTTAGTAAACTCATTGTTGACTCACCACTCATACACATAAATGATGAGGGCCCTTGATAATTATTGTCTGCATGCCGTTCTATACGACGCTGAAGAGGCCTCAAAGTTACATTACTCACTGGTGGTGAATCAATTGTTTCATCAGGTAAGTATGTTTCATCATGAACATCTGTAAAGTGATCGGAATCATCTGAAATAGAAATACTTTGAGATCCATCTTGTGTATCCCTTGTTTCATTTACGTCATCATCAATGTTTATTTCTTCAGGTTCAAAACATTCTTCAAATAGTAAGTCGACAGTTCTTTTTTTCATCAATTGATTACAACTTCCTTTTTTATCTTCATTCTGCGTAGTAATTTCTTCTGTATTTATATTTTCTACCTTTTTAATTATATTTTCTTTTCTTTCAGGTGCATCATCAACTTTATTTCGCTTAATTGAAGCTTCTAAGAATACAACATCTCTACTTATAATGCCTCTTTTTGTTTCAGGTTCTATGAATCGGTATCCTTTCGTACAGTCACTGTAACCAACGAATATTAAGTTACGTGATTTGACATCAAGCTTGGTTCTAGTTTCTTTAGGTATATGCACCATAGCGGAACATCCAAAAATTCTCATATGGCTCAGCTCTGGCTTCTTTCCAGTCCACACTTCATAGGGCGTCACGTCGGACAAGGCACTTGTGGGTGAGCGATTCACGATGTACGCAGCTGTAGACACCGCTTCTCCCCAGAAAGTGACATGTAACTCAGCATTTAAGATCATGCACTTGGCGCGCTCTATCAAGGTCCTGTTCATACGCACGCTGAGGCCATCTTGCTCTGGAGTATATGTATTTGATGTTTGGTGCAATATTCCATGTATTTTAAAGTACGCCTTAAAGTTGTTGTTAGTGTACTCAGAACCATTGTCGCTTCTTAAAACTTTAATTTTTTTATCTAGTTCATTCTCTACTCTGTTCTTAAATTCAACAAATTTCTCAAATACTTCACTTTTATGTTTTATAAGGTAGACATGAACTCTTCTAGAGAAATCGTCAATAAAAGTAACAAAAAACCTTGCCCCTCCTATTGAAACATGCTTCATCGGTCCACATACATCACTGTGGATAAGCTCTAGCAAACCTGTTGCACGGGAGCCTTCGGTGGGGAATGGTCGTCTCGTCTGCTTGCCCTCAAGACAAGTTATGCAGGTAGATTTTTCCTTTTCCGGTGATAACTTCACACCTTCTGAACAGTTAGGTATTTTATTAACGCTTGTAAAATTTAAGTGACCCATTCTTTGATGCCACAAGTATACATCATCATCAGTCTTAGCTGCCAGCATAAGTTGGATTTCTTTACTACGGTAAGTATTTAATTTATAAGTTTCATTTGAAAGGTTTGCCTTTGCGACTAATTTATTACTTGAATTGTAAATTAGGCAGCCCGCTTCATCAAACGTTACTTTGCATCCACTCTTGATTATTTTGCTCACAGACAGCAAATTCGTTTTCAATTCTGGTACATATAATACATTCCTTACCTGTATTGCCTCGGTACTGCCATCTTTTGCATTTACTTTAATACATACATTTCCACAGCATTCCACTTTCAATACTTTATTGTCTGCGATTGTGATGCACGGCACAGGTGAAGGAGTGACATCTGTGAGCCAATCCCGGTGCATAGTCATATGCATGGAGGCTCCGGAGTCCACATACCAGTTATCGGAGTCATTTGTTGTAGAGGCTGAAAATGCTGCTACATATCCAGTCTTTTTTTCAGTTTTCTCATGACTTGATTTTTTATGCCAACAATTTTTACTGTGATGGCCGTATTTATTACAATTAAAGCACCTTGGGCCTTTTTTATACTTTTGCTGATCATATTTGGGTTGATTTTTTGTGTTTGTATAAAGTGCGGTAGTGTCTGAAGTTTTTATTTCTTGTAGTAATTTATTTTTTACCAAGTCAGCACTAATCTTCATACCGGAACTTTCCAACCCCATAATCATCGGCCCATACATTTCTGGCAAACCTGCCAGCATTAAGGTGCCCAACCACTCATCGTCCACATTGAATTTTATATTCCTCAATTTGTGTGCGGCTGTCATTATTTTGTTTATGTAGTCTTCCACTGATGAACTACTTTCCAAATTAGTATTTATAAGCTCTTTTAATAGACCAACTTTTCGAGTTAATCCACTATCCTCGAATGCCTTTGCTAAATTGTCCCAAACCTGTTTTGCAGTTTGTGCTTCTTGAATGTGTACATATAATATCGGATCAACTAGTAATATTAGCTTGGATTTGGCTTTGATATCTTTTTTTAACTTAATTTGGTCCTGAGACAACGGTTCATTTTCAATTATGCACTCAAATAATTCTTCGTGCTGTAAGTATGCTTTAACAGCAAAACTCCAAGTTGCCCAATTGTCACGACCCGTGAGCTTCTCAATAGACATCATTGAATTACTATTTGACATTTTTTCACAACATTCAATCTATATAAGCTGAAAAATCGAAATCACTCGCGAACGCGGAAACCGAAAGTGAGGTTATGTTGTGTACTTTTACTTAGAACTTTTTTAATACTGAACAAAACACTAGAATAACGTTTAACGGCAGGTACGGGGCGGCCCATAACCTTACACACACATGCACAATTGATTGTCAAATGAGTGACAAGGATGCTTGCATAGACAAAAGTGGGAACGAGATACAATGTCAACGCTGCTAGTGTCGCCACCTACGAAGAGTTTTGCGTAATGTTCCCTATTAATATGCTTTTGTGTATTGAACTTTTTGAGTTTCAAGTTCAAGTCACTATTTCGCGGATCACTATCTTTATTACATATTTTTAACATGTAGCGACTCCGTGGAATCTAGAACCACGGTATATTTGACATAGATGTCCCAAGCCTATTTATGAATAACGGGGTTAGTCTTCAAAATGGAAGACGCACTGTATTCAGAATAAGCCCACAGTTTGGCCGGACAGCACGATTCGAATGGTTACCGCGAGATTGAAAAGCAAATAGTTGACCTGCACTGTATGTACAAATTCAGCCAACATGAATAACGGGGTAGATCACAGACTAAGGCCACTTCCGCGTTAAGCGATGCGGAATCAGTGCGGTTTCCTGCACAGGCGTAGCCAGTAGCCAAGTTTTAATATCCGAGGGGGTTCAAGAAAATAAAACAACAAAATATGCATAAAATTACGGGTAGGGGTCGGGTTGCATAAAGTTTGTCATATTTTTGATAGGCATACGTGGATTCGTCATACTCATCATTACGCATAGCTGTAAATTTAGTCATACATTTTACAATTGTGTCCATTAACTTCAAACTCATATAAATCCGCTCTAACCACTTCCGAGATAATTGAGAAAAGGTGATGATAACGTTAATTCGGTGATTTGAAAGGCAGTATTTTTTTATTATGGCTAGAGCATTAAATAAATCCATCCTGTTCGGCAAATTCCGCATTAAACCCATCCATTCTTTACAAAAAATAAAATTTAGATTGGATTTACCTTCATTTGATATAATCGATTGCAATTTATCTATCTTTGAAAAAACTCAGTGTCGATTTGTAAAACTTTGATTGAACAGACCTGGATTTATCTAGATTTGAAAAAAATACGATTAGAAATTGTCAGCCATGTTGAACAAACTTCTTTCGCTGATTGGCTTGGATGGACTTAGCTACATTTGAAAATAACGGTCATATGGATTTATCTGATTTTGATAAAATATTATGATTTTAACTGTATTTTTCTCAAAAACCACACATAATTATAATTAACCGATAAAATCGTATCAAAACTAAATTCTTACCCTTTTATTTTATACCAAAATCTTAAAAAATGTCAGAATTGGATTTACCCGAGTTTGAACTTAAGCGACTCAATTTAGCATAACGTTCTTCATCATAATGTTTATGAACATATTGTGTAATGCGCATAAATTTGATGCGCTAAAAATTATTTAAGCATACTTTATAATGGACATAAATTGGTTGCTCATAAAACAATTTAACCTTCCTGTATATGCAATACGCATAACTGCAATACGCATAAGCCTATGTTTTTCGTTTCTTCCAAAGATGCGGTCATCAAACATTAGGTATATGGTACAAGTTAGACTTTTCCTACTAACATAAAGTGCTTAGGTATATGCATTATGCATTGGCATTTTTACCAGCGAATGAAATAGCACTGTACTTTGATGACTTAGTACAAAAGTGCTCTCCAGAAGCAAGTATGTTACAAAGTTCTCTTTTATGTTGGGCCACAGTTCTAGGTCATAGTATAGCAAAGGGCGGTCAATATAAAAGTTTACAAACAAATTTTAATAACAAGTTTTTCCGCTCTTTTAAAAAAAATAACCTCGAAGACGTGCTCCACTAAGTCCCTGTTCCCTACTGCCTACGTGAAAACTTGAACTTTATACACCACTATCTTGGCATTGGTTGAAGTGAATAAAGGGTCGGCAACGCGCTTATGATTCAACTGGAGTCACTCAAAGTTAGTACTTATTAGAGTAATTCAAAGTGCACCCTTATTAAGACACCCGTTATGAATAATAGAAAGACGAAAAACTCAGGGACAGGAAGTTGAGTCATCTCATCAGGAAGAAAATGTTGAGGAAAATGATCCTTTCTTTCACGTAATTTATATCCCCAGACTCATATTGGCAGGTCGTCGGCGGTAAAAAGATAGTTTATTCGCCATCCGATTAGTAGCAAAAACGAAACTCGGAAGGGCGCCAAAAGTATAGAGTTTCGAGTGAATTACGTTTCCCCTCAGCTCTCTATTAGCGCCAACTTTCCACATTTATCGCAGCCGCGGGAACGCCTCTTCGGCGCAACCAAAAACAAAGCGATTTATTACTCTTAATACAACCTTTTGTGAAGAGATTTACACAGTTGGCAACATCACCAATTAGAAAACACCTGGAAACTTTCGCTACAACTTTTCTGTGACCAGAGAACAAAATCAATCGTAAATTGTCGTTGAGAACCTAACTTTGTATTTATATTTAGGATAATTTCCCCGACTGTTGGACCATTATGTTTTGCACCGTCATTTTTCGTTCTATTCAGTTAATTATTACCTAGTTTGTATAATTTATAATAACTTCACGAGTTTTAATTATTATTTTCTGTCTCATTATGAACAGCGTAGGTGGTTTGTTTTGCTTCTGCGTTCTGGATTGCCTGTTCATATATGAAGGGTCCACGGAAAGAACATGTCTAGTCACATTTTTTTTCAAAATGAGAATCAAAATGTTAATCTCGTTATGAACGTGACATTAAAATTTAATTTTGAAAAAAAAAATTACTAGACATGATCTTTCCGTGGACCCTTCATATTTTGTTTTCATCAGACATACTAACTACTGGCTCTGTGAGCTGTACAGGGAATTAACCGGTTATGATTTCGGTTATGGTGTAAAAATAACCGAAAACTGGTTATAACCGGTTACGTTTATTTAATGTTAAAAACAAGGAAATCATCGGCTTAACACCAGAAAATAACTACTAGACCATTCAGACAAAATGTGGCAACCCAAATCAACGCTCTTATAAATAGAAGCAAAAGCAGCGTAGTTCGTGTTTCAATATTTAGACACCTCTAGAGCCAAACCACGACTAACAAGCAAGAGCACACTATTTTCGCATTTTTAAGCAATTATCCGATAATTGACCACTGAATCTGTACTTATTAGTCAAAATCACAGAAATTATGTAAGAAACTTACTATATTTTGATAATTTAGGTAAGGAAAAGTATAACCGAAAATAACCGTAACCAGTAGGTCGATCACGTAACGCATTGTACGAACGTCGGGTAGGTCTAAATGTCACTTTTTATATGGAAAGTTGACAGTTAAATTGTACCGACGCGCGTTCGGAACGTTACGTGATTACCCCTCTGTTCTTCAAAATTCCAAAAACCGGTTATGATTTTTTTTATTTATTTTTTTAATATTTTTTTAAGGAGCTTAGTCGTAATTAAATTTTGTTATAATCGGTTATAACCGGTTTCTTCGGTTTCGGTTATAACTTGTTTGCATGCTCTAGGTCTAGAGCTGTAGCCTGTCTTTTTTCATATTTTTATTTAATTTCGATAAATTTAAACGTCAAAAAAATAACTATACGATTATTGAACCTGCTCACAAAATTTCATGAGAGAGCCGGATATCTGGACATCCGGACATACGAAAGATATTTAGCCCAAGCTGAAACGGAGAACTTCATTTGCTTCGCTCCTTCGCTCGTCCAATAATAATTATAGACAGTATTTTAAATTCATTTTGGTACCATTTTCATCGGATTTAGGCAATAATTGAAAAGTAAGTTTCTTTTTTTTTAATTATGCCCATTAAATGCGGCTCATTTTTATTAGTATGGATTAAGTGCATTATATCACCAATTATTTTATTTATCGTATGGCGGTTATACACTGAGGGCCTACGGGCCTGGACACATGTCGCCGGTACGGTGCCGTCTACGGTGTCACGGCGCGGCGCCGTCAAACGGCGTCGTGCCGTACACGGCGCCGCGAACGGCGTCGTACCACGGCGCGGTGCCGTGTACGGCGCCGTGCACGGTGCATCGCTTGGTAGTTTAACTAGTTTTCGTTTTGCTGCTGAACGCATAACACGCAAGTACAACCATCGGTTCAAATATACAAAACAATTGTCGTTTTAAATATATACAAGTATACAGTTTTTGCCTTGACATGGACCAAGAAAAACGTATTCTCCTGCTCCTACTGCTAAAGAAATTATAAAATCTACATCATAATCTTCAGCCATTTTTATGCACTATTTACTTGCGTGTTATGCGTTCAGCTGCAAAACGAAAACTAATTAAACTACCAAGCGATGCAACGTGCACGGCGCCGTACACGGCACCGCGCCGTGGTACGACGCCGTTCGCGGCGCCGTGTACGGCACCGTACGCGGCACCGTGTTTCGGCACGACGCCGTTTGACGGCGCCGCGCCGTGACACCGTAGACGGCACCGTACCGGCGACATGTGTCCAGGCCCTACCGCGAAAGGCATTCGAAGTTGTCCCTCTCTGTCATACTTACGAGTTCGTACGTAAGTGCAACAGAGAGGGAAAACGTCGAATGCCGTTCGCGGTAGGCCCTCTGGTACATATATGTATTCGTATCGATGTCGCTGATAGAGTTCTAGTGTGCGCTGCGAGGTTCAGAAGGAACAGTGCAGCTGCCGAGTTTGTTGTTCTTTCACCAATAATCCTAGTCTTATAATGTTCAGTCATATTATATTCGCTAGTTTATGAATTAAATCAAAATAACATATTTTTTAACTTATATGTATAGATAGAGTAAATACAGGCTGATAATTAACATTAACTAAATTAAATTAAAACTACTTTAAATCTTAAAAAAACGGCGAAGTGCGAGTCGGACTCGCGTACGAAGGGTTCCGTACCATTATCTATAAAAACGGCAAAAAAATCACGTTTGTTGTATAGGAGCCTCCTGTAATAACTAGGCTGCCAACTGGTAGTGACCCTGCTTACGAAGCCGTTGGTCCCGGGTTCGAATCCTGGTAAGGGCATCTATTTGTGAGATGAGCACAAATATTTGTTCCTGAGTCATGTAGGTATGTTTTCTATGTATTTAAGTATTTATTTATCTATATAAGTATGTTTATCGTCGTCTAGTACCCATAGTACAAGCTTTGCTTAGTTTGGGACTAAGCCGATTTGTGTAAGATTGTAAAAGAAAAAAAAATGTTTATTTATTCTGTTTTTTAGTATTTGTTGTTATAGCGGCAACCGAAATTCATCATCTGTGAAAATTTCAACTGTCTTACTATCACGGTTGTTGCTATACAGCCTGGTGACAGACGGACAGACAGATATACAGACAGACAGACATACAGACAGACGGACCGCGGATTCTTAGTAATAGGGTCCCGTTTTACTCTTTGAGTACGGAACCCTAAAAAGGCCCTCGAGGCATTGTGGCCGAGGCACGCACCGATGATTTCTTTGCCATCAGGCGAAAACGAGTAGCGTCGCTACTGAGACGGCTGAGGGGCAGCAGCAATAAATAGTCTTTTGAGGGTGTTGGCGGAGCGCCTCTACTCTCAAAGTACTGGGTTCAGGTGGCTATCGGGAGGGCCAAATAAGCCTGAACCATTTATTTTTATTATGTTGTTAAGTCATTTATCATTAATTTATTGTCATTATTGTCACTAACTTAGTTCATAAGTCTCCACTGGTGACGCTGGTATTTCATACCTTTATTCGATCCATATAATGTAGGTACTAACATCATATGGATCGGTCTGAAATAAAGTTTTTTTTTTATTGTACCGATGATGCTGGCGGCATTTCCTCGTTGAATTGCAATGCTGAAGCGTTGCGCGAGAAAGCCGCCAGCTCTTCGGTCACCAGTTACATCAACCAGACGTTTCGCGATTTTCGCAAATAACTTATGCGCACTGGGCCCCTATAACTGTTTTTTTTCTCTTAAGCGGTTCGCAGCTTTTTTTAGCTGAATGTTTTAATTTAATTTGAAGTCATAATTATGCTCACATGTATGAGATGTATGTAGAAACGGAGAACTCTGCTGTAGGCACTAAACCTAGCCAGCCTCCATTAGCCGACCAGGGGCTCGATACCATATTCAAAATAAAAAGGGGATTTTATTGTCTTTCAAAATCATAATGACAAAGAAAATAAGTTTCTGTCAAAAATTTCATTTTTGGTACAAGCTTTTACTGTCGACTGTACTTTACTGCATACTATTATCAAGTACTTATTGAGGCGATTCTAACGAGCCCAAACTCGATGGGGTTGGTCGTTTTATTCCTATGACCACCTTCCAGCTCCAGCATCAGATCAGCTCCAATTTTATTCATCATAATATTGTATTGTCGTGCGATATAGGTACATATGTATGCTTGCAAAATTTCAGCTCAATTGGATAACGGGAAGTGACTGAAAAATGGATTGCAAATTTTGACGGACAACTTACATACGAACAGTGCAAGTTAATATAAAGCTTGTAAAAAGGAAAGAAAGCGGTAAACTAGAGATGTCGTCTTTCATTATTAAGATAAATAGAATTGCAGCCCTGGATGAGACTATTGGGAGTTTGATAATGTGCTTATTTTATTACTAAATACTCTAGTTTTGTACTCTTTAAAAAGGGATTTCGTTGCAGCGCAAAGTGCTCTAAAACAAACAAGCTTGATATTTTAATGCAAAATAATTTTTCGTACTCGTCGATTAAAATCTGTGTATTAAGATTTCATAGAGAATACTGCAACGTCACTCTTTTCATAGTTGTAGTCCATGTTACTGTCGAAACAATCGAAATAACTGTTTCGATACGCTCCAGACAACCGAAAAAAATTTGAAAATAGAACTAAAATAAATTCGATTAATCACGTGGCTGCTTTACCGAACTGTACTCGTTGATGTCGTACGCTCGTTGATGTCTTTTAAGATATCAACGAGCGTACGAGCGATAGGCTGCACTTCGTTTCAACAGTATCGAGTTTATTTAATTAGTTGACTCGTAGAAAATTAATTTTAATGAACTCGTACAAAAAGTATTGTTCACAATAGTGTTATAATCAAGCTTTTTAATCTCGTACCTTACTTAGGCCACTCAGCAAGCTTCGTGGCCTAAACACGGTACTCGACTAAAAAGCTCTCTATATATAACACGATTGTGAAAAATACTATTTCTAAACACCGTTCCCACGCTGCGACTGAAATAACTGAATTAAAATTTATTGATTTAACACACGAAGTAAAGTTAAAAATATTATTAATATTTATTTTTTAAGTCAATAGGTATAGAATTTCAGAAGCAGTAAAATTTTGGGGAAAGTATGTACCCTATTGTATGTGTGACCTTGGCATATTTTTTTTGCATTTAGCATTTTTTTGTTTTATATTTAAGTAGTATAGTCTAGTAATTCTTTTCTCCTTTTCAACCGACGAAAAAAACGGAGGAGGTTCTCAATTCGACGCGTATATATATATTTTTTTATGTATGACCTTTTCTTTTTACAGAGTAGTTCGATTTAGATAATTCTTTTTTTATTGGAAAGGGTTATAACCCGAAGTTGGTCCCATATAAATTTGGAAAAACGAAAATAGGGGATGATTGATTTTTCGTCGGTTAAAACTTTGTTTTCAAAGTAAATTATATATTATGGGCTTATTTTTAGGTTACAGTAAAGACTTAATTGAATTTAAATTGAATTAAGTCTTTACTGTAACCTAAAAATAAGCCCATAATATAAAAGGAGATGCCATATGGCATCCTCATTCATTCATTCATTATTATTTAGTAGGATGCTTTACCAAATGTCAAATAATGTCCTCATCTCAGCGTTATACTATACCTACCTAGTATCCCAGGGTCCGCTGCCGCTGTCTACCTAGAATATTGAATCAAGTAGAGTGGACGTTTCACACCCCATTTTCCTTCTTGATCAGACTTATTGTTCACCATATTGTTAGACAGGATACAGTTTCTCTATTGTTACGCTATAAATAAATTGTATTCATAGCCCCTTTTCGCAGTGAGACTATACCTAAGTAGACACCGTAATACATGTATACTGAGTTTGGACTGTAATGAAAAGGGTTAATTCTTTGAATATCTATCAGTATTTATCCCTAAATTTCAATTCTTTTCAAATTTTTATCCGGTGCAATTATTATCTATTAAAAAAATCGCATTGATTAAATATTTTGGCTATAGTAAAAAATGCTGTTCGAGCTCCAATATTTTGAGGTTTTGTAAATACTTTTTCAAGGTTTGTTTTTATATTATTAAAGTCAGGTTTTGATATTAGACGATAAATCTGTACAAATAATCACTGCCCGCCTCGGCTTCGCACGTGGGTACTATGTTAGAAAATAAGTAGGTACCTACTTATAGTTATTTGGCCATCCATACGAGTCAGTGTAAGGAGAGTAGAAAAAAACTACGAGTGCCTATGAGAGATTAGAATGTTAGACGACCGGTTGGCCTAGTGGGTAGTGTAGTGACGCTGCCTATGAAGCTGAAGGTCCTGGGTTCGAGTCCCGGTAAGGGCAAATATCTGTGTGATGAGCATGAATATTTGTTTCTGAGTCTTGGATGTTTTCTTTGTATTTAACTATTTATATATACATTAAATATATCGTCGTCTAGTATCCATAACATAAGCATTATTGAGCTTACTATGGGACTAGCTCGATTTGTGTAAGATTGAACCTTATTATTAATATTAAAACAAAATGTCATGGCCTATTCCTTTTGGGAATACAGGGGGAAGTTTACGTAAGGTATTGCATTTAAAACTTAGGAAGAATTATCATTTACACATTCAGTGTTAACGGATTCGTAGATTTTAGTTACCAGTCGATCTTTTTCTAACTCGGATAGCTCGAGTTGATTCGGCCGTTTATGTGGTGGATAATACCTTCTACCACTCATTAAACTGATACCAAGTGCGTATAGTAATAGAATACTTTAATTTAATAACACATAATAATACAATATAAAACGTAAATCAAATATGTAAACAATATTTTTCAGACTCCACTGACAAACAATATTTTTCTGACAGAGAATGGTCACACATTATATTTAAACATTCATCAAGAGTCATACCAGCCAGTCTATCATCAATTGTACCTACATACCTCTTTTCTCCAACACTTCTCCTCAATTGTTGCCTTCAGACGTTACATCTTCAATCACACTCTTCAGGTTCTTTTCACTCACTAACAAACACCTATCTCTCTGTGACAAAATTTATGCTTCTCTCTCACGACGGCTTTTGTCAGAACATCTGCAACCATTTGTTTTGTATTATACTTCAGCTTAATTGCATTTTCAATCGTCTCCCGAATGAAATGATCACGCACATCAATGTGTTTTGTTTCCTGATGTTGCACCGGGTTATGTGCTATAGCCTTTGCTGATTGACTGTCCGTACAAATGATTATGGGAGGCTTCTCTTTTCCCATAATTTCGGTTGAAAACCGTTTTAGGAATATAGCTTCTTTGGCAGCTTCTGATAAACGTATGTATTCAGCTTCTGCCGTAGATAAAGGTGTACTCATCTGCTTTGAACTTTTCCATGAAATAGCTCCGTTTGCCATCATAAAGGCGTTACCTGAATATGACCTTCTGTCAACAAGATTGCGCCCATGATCAGCGTCAGGAAATCCTTTAATATATCTAGATTTCTCTTTGGAGTATTTCACTCCCATGCTTTTGGTAACTTTGAGGTATCTCAAAATTATCTTGGTTGCACTCCAGTGGACGTCTTCGTAGCAGTTGCAGAACTGACTCATGAAGTTCACTGAGTGAGCTATATCCGGTCTAGAACACACGGCGATATACATAAGTGAACCCATTAGTTCTCTGTAGGGTACGCTTTCATCAGGTGTCTGTGGCTCTTCTGGTTTTGTGAAGCGTTGCCCTGGAACACCGGGTGTACTGACTGGATTACACGTTTCCATTTTAACCTTCTCAAAATTTTGTTGATGTACTCCTCTTGATCAATTTTTATAAAGCCACTTTCTTGAGTGATCCTCATTCTTAGAAACAGCTCTGCCTTTCCCAGGTCTTCCATCTCGAATTTTGACCTTAAATTCATCCTTTACAATTTGCATTTTTCTCTCATTTTTGTAGAAGATAAGAATATCATCAACATAAATAGCCAGGATTATCATATGTTTGTCCGTTGTTCTTATATAAACACAGGATTCATTTTTGCATCTATTGAACTTAAGAAATTGCAGCTCTGTATGCAATTTTAAGTTCCACGATCGAGGCGCTTGTTTAAGTTCATATAATGATTTCTTTAATAGACATACATGGTCTTCCTTCCCCTTTGCTGCGAAGTGAGGTGGTTGCCGCATGAACACCTTCTCGTTAAGGTTTCCATTGAGGAACGTGGTCTTAATATCCATGTGGTCAATCTTCAAGCCAAGGTTAGCTGCTAATGCAAAAATCATTCTCATGGAACTGTGCCGAACAACCGGCGAGAACGTTTCGTCGTAGTCTATGCCTTTTCTTTGGCTAAAGCCCTGTGCTACCAGACGTGCTTTGTATCGAGTTTTATTCCCCGCCTCCTTTTTAATTTCAAATATCCATTTAGAATCAACAATATTGCACGTTTGATTTAGGTCAGACTTTACTAGGCTCCATGTTCCATTCTTCTCTAGCGCCTCCAACTCCTCCTTAATCGCTTTTCTCCATTGCTCAGAATCCTCTCTCGATAACGCTTCTTGAACTGTAAGCGGGTCGTCTTCTACCATTGTTTGATAGGAGTGGAAGGTTAAGAACCGTTTTAGGAATATAGCTTCTTTGGCAGCTTCTGATAAGCTTATGTATTCAGCTTCTGCTGTAGATAAAGCTGTACTCCTCTGCTTTGAAATTTTCCACGAAATAGCTCCGTTTGCCATCATAAAGGCGTTACCTGAATATGACCTTCTATCAACAAGATTGCCCCCATGATCGGCGTCAGCAAATCCTTTAATATATCTAAATGTCTCTTTGGAGTATTTCACTCTCATGCTTTTGGTACCTTTGAGGTATCTCAAAATTCTCTTGGTTACACTCCAGTGGACGTCTTCGTAGCAGTTGCAGAACTGACTCATGAAGTTCACTGAGTGAGCTATATCCGGTTTAGAATACACGGCGATATACATAAGTGAACCTATTAGTTTTCTGTAGGGTACGAAAAAATCGAATCGAAACTCGAGTTGACTCGACTCGCCTCAACCGGATGATGGGATCCGCTTCGCAGCAGCAACCGAATCTGCGAGTCGGCGAGTCGAGTCGAGTTCAGCTTATTCGTATTCTTGATTCGAGTTAACTTGACTCGCATGCACTTGCATTCGCTATCCGATCCGTATCAAATCTAAAGTAGTATGCGAGTCAAACCGGCAGTGGACACGGCGGGTTGATTCGATTTGCGAAGGAACTTGATTCGAATCAACTCGTTTAGACTCTGATTCTTCTGACTCTTATTATATTATTTATTTACTACTTTCAAGAAAAACCTGCAAAAACTTTTACTTCTACCTTCTACATAAAAAGACATCTCTTTTGAACACTGTAATGGCAACATTCATCGGAAACGTAGCGAGCATAATAAATATTTATATCTTATTATTTGCCTGTCAATGCAGGAGTCAATGAATTTAGCAAGTACTTTTGGGCAACACCCGACTACATATTCTTTCTTGAAACTGTCGTCTTTTCTGTAAACAACTTGAAAGTCGATTCATTTTTTACTATCCTATACCATACCCATCTGTTTTCCAATTTCCATTATTATTTAGTTTACTGAAAGGTTATACTATCAATTCTATCATGATAGATTCTTATGAAGTTTTAACACAGAATAGAAATTGAATGTCTGGACGCATGATCGGTTACCTCACCCTCGTCAAAGCGGATCAAACTATCATCTGTTAAAATGGAACTTCCCAGAAAAATATCCGACTTTTGCGAAAGTCAATGTTCCTGGTTAGGAGTTTGTGTAGTTCAACTTCTTATCCCTCACGAGAAAGAATAAATCTTTCATGATAGTAAAACACGTACCGTAATGAGAAAAACCTGAAACGGCTTTAGGCCTACGTGAAAGATTTACATACATATGACGAGATAAATTGAACTAAATCGAATACATAAAATCGCTTTCAAGTTGAATGGTTGCAAAGCGTTCGCAGTCAATAACGCAATTAATCACAATTTACATAAAAGGTAACGTTTGGTCTACATGAAAATAAATATTTAAATATTTCAATCCGTCGTTGAATATCATATTCGCCTGAATGCCTGTGTGGGGCGGGATTTTACACCCATTGATTCCGGTGGCAAAGTGCGCACACTACTCGCACAAAGTTAAATTTATGAGCGCTCGTGTAGTCACGCCTAGTGAATACAGGAAAAGTGCTTTTAAACTTGATGAAAACTCCACTTCAGTAGTTTTACTGGAATAGTTTTTCTAGTATTAAACGGGTTTACTCTGTTCATTGGTTTGAAAGCTTAATGTTGTACTATAGGCACGAACTTGAATGATTGTGCAAATGTGATTACAAAATAACTAGACCTTGAAGAACACTACATAGAAAAGAGTTGTTCAAATAATCATTCAATCGTAATTAATACTTTCTGATACTGTAATTCATCAAAATTCATTCTTCAATTTAGGCATCATTATCCTGCTTCTTTGAATATCATAAAGTCTTATTCAAGGTTTGACATCAAATTTAATATTTATCTGGAGAAGAAACCAGTGACCTACTTGTTTAAGCTTTAAGTATAATGTAATCATATTTATTTATGATTTACTTACCTTCATGTCAGATGGATCGACCATGGATAGGTATTGTAACAAGAATGGAACATTGACGTAAAAAAATATGTATGCTACGTGTTTTTGACAATTTCCGTTAATTGTATAGGTACGCGATTAAGTCACGTTTACTGAAAATTATGTAAAACCTGTGACTGTCAGGGCCGAATTCATAGACCGTAGCATGGATATCACGCGATAACTGATAGGATAAGCGCGTCGTCTCGTTCTATCGAACGGTGTCAGCCAGGGACGGATACTCTATCCTGTCACTTGTCGCGTGATATCCATACTACGGGGCCTGAGGGGAAATCACGTAACGTTCCGAACGCGTGTTAGGACAATCCAACTGTCATTTTTCCATATAAAATTTGACATTTGGATCTACCTAACTTGTGTACAGTGCGTTACGTGATCGACCAGCAGTTAGACGTTAGAAACTATTGGCGTGGCGTGAAGAGAGAGAGATAAGGCGCTATATTGCCTCAAGGCGGTGGAAATGGAGTACTTTGGACGTCATGTCACTGCTGATGCTGGAGTCTGAACTTAGTCTCAGTCAGTCTGAAAAAGGGCAAAATGTTTTAAGACTTCAGTTTACAAAGTTTTAAGTTCTTTTCATTCATATTTCCGCACTTCTCTTATATGTATAACACGGAAAGTATGGCAGTAGAAAACATGTATTAATTTTATGTGGCTTATCATAATATTATTGAAAAAGAACAAGTCAAATAGTGTTCATTCCTTCATCTTTATTTTCAATGTTGGGTTACGTACATTACGGTACTACTTATGATAGCAAATTGTGTGGTCTTGGCACAGGTCTTGGGCAGTTTAACCGTATGCAAATTAAATGTAATCTGGAAATGTTTAACTAGGCGCAACGGCGGAAAGGAATGCTGAGTGAAACCAATTTATATCTGAGCCGAATTTACTGCGAGGCCTGTCGAGCGATATAACATTTTGTAGCATTTGTGACAGATATATTTTATTGAACGTACCTACAGTTTTCTATATTTTCCATTAAGTTGGCACCTGAATTAGATATTTTTTATGCGGCGTATTGTAGAGTCACATATTAATGCGGTTAGGCTTAGGTATACTAGTACCTGGGTACTTACTACCTACCTCATGGATGGGTAGGAAAGTTCTGTAAAGTTTAAACGCGTTTGAATGTCGCTAATTGTCGCCCCTTCTGACTTCATGGCGACGTATGCCTCGGATTTACATACAGAATTAGGGCAACAAAGATACTTCTTATTATCAGATTTATATATATATATTCTATCATAGGGTATGGAAACATGAATCGACTGATTCCTTACAACTTCATCTGAAATATGTGGCTGTGCCACTGTACACATTCACTGCCATCGGTCAGGCCGGACAATACAGTCGACTCGCTCCGGTCTAAGCACTGCAATGTGCCCGGGTGCCTTCCTAGTACGTGTTACAAGGGAGAGCCGGGCTCCTCTGAGTTTCCACACTCCCTTGCACACCCTGGGTCAAGACTCCTGGTCGGTCGGTACAGTTTGCCTTGACCCCTGCCTGGCACCCGCCGGACAGGAGACCTTTTGGTCTCCCGGGAACCTCCACCATCCCCAATAGTTCCGCCACGGTTTCTCCAACTTAAGTCGACTGTCGTAACGGGCGAGAAAGACTCGCTCCTATCCAATTTCTACGCACCATGTCTATGACACTACTCAAAGTACATTGTACTAGCGTTTATTGGACCCAGATATATGGAAACTTACTGCTGCATTAATACAGTCTCATCATATTTCCACACCATATGAAATAACAGTCTACATCATAGCAAGAAAGAGGTTACTGACTCACCAAGCCAGGTCCTCCATCAGCCTTACCAGGCTGATCCAGCAGCCGCGCGGAGATCCACGACGCCACCAGCGCGCTCCGCCGTCTCCCGCGCCTGCCCCTGTTTACTTCTCACCTCGGTCACCTGTTCCATGCAGCGACGTCGTTCGACGATCATCCCGCTTCCGGTGCCGCCATTAACACTGTCAAAACTCACCGTCGGTGTTGCCACATGACATAAATCTCACAGGTGATAAGTTCTTACCGATTTATCTCGCGCTTGGCGCGACACTCCCAACAGCAAGAGACGTTCACTGTAGCCGGGTGAAGAGGTGCTTGGTCCACTCCAGGATCTTCTCCCGGGCTCGTATGGCTGCACCCCGCTTCCGTCTTACATCGACGTCTTCTAATGGTATCTCCCCCGGAGTATTCAAGCCTGTATGTGATGTGCTTGATTCACTCCTTGAGTCTTCTCGCATGGTATTATCCATTCGTAAGGGAATGTAGTCATCGCTACTTTGGACTTTATTTACACTAGCATCTGACTCATGTGAATGATTATTTCCCTGACTTTCATGCTCGACCTCGTCTGGAAGTGAAACCTCTTGGCCATCTACTGGCTCCACAGGTGATTTTGTCACCGGTTTCTCACCTTCTTCACTATCGGCCTCCAGCGGATACAGATGACCAATAGACCTGGTGAAAATTGATTTGTCCACTTTAACTTTAGCAACTCTACACTCGCCGTCAGCGCCTTTGATTAATTCAACAATTTTACCGACTTTCCAATTATTCCGGTTTTTGCTATCCTCTTTTATCTGAACAAGGTCTCCACAATGAGGTGCTCTGTGAGATCTGACCCTTGGTTGTTTTGGGTCATGACAAAATCTCGCCCTCAGACTCGTGAGATACTGACTCACGAACATCCTTTTGAACTCTTCTAAAATCATAAGGCCTCGTTTCCAGCTGGCTATAAGATCGACTTTCAGTTGTGTGCCGGCCACTGGAATCTCTACCGTTGTAGGGTTTGTGGTCACACATTTTCCCAGACTTAGGAAATCTGATGGGCTTAAAACATGGTCTAACTCCGGGCCAACTTTCGTAAGAGGTCTTGAGTTTATCACTGATTCCACCTCTTTGATTACTGTTAGCACTTGACTATCATTGAGTAGGTGCTTTTCTAACGTGCGTTTCAGGCAGTGTTTCACTAGGCCCACCAGGCGCTCATAAAACCCTCCATGCCATGGAGCCAGTTGCGGGATGAATTTCCACTCGATACACTTCTCAATGCAATAAGGTTGTTTTATTACTTCGCTGGTTAGCCTGAAATACGTCGCATTGTCCGAATATATTCTTTTCGGAGTGTTTTTAGCTGCTGCGAAACGCCTGATTGCTAACAAACATTCTTCTGCAGTCAGATCACTCACTACCTCTAAGTGAATGGCTCGCACTGTTAAACAGGTAAACAAGGCTACCCATCTTTTCACCTTGTTTCTTGCAGAATCTACTACATACAATGGACCAAAATAGTCGATCCCGGTAAACGTAAATGGAGTGTTGTATGTCACTCTTTCCGCTGGCAGCGCAGGTGCTGATGGAAGCTTGTACGGTCCACCTCCGTGTCTTATACATTTCGAACACTGTCTAATGATTTTCTGCACTTGAGCTTTTCCTTGAGGTATCCAGTATTTCCTTCTGATAATACTGAGAGTGTGAGGGGCTCCCACATGATAATTACTTTCATGAGTTTCTTTTATTATATTCCCTGTAAGGTCTGCATCTTTAGGCAGGAGTATGGGATGCTTCATTTCATAACTCCATGTAGTATTTCCCATTCGGCCCCTTGTTCTCAGTATTCCATCAACATCCAAGAACACGTCTAAGTTCCTAGCCAAATGAGTTCTTTTTCCTGCTAACTCCTCAGGAAAACTTTCCTTCTGCAGCTTTTTTATCTTGGATGTGAACTCCTCCGTTACACGGACCTCGCCTTCTAGTTCAGGTTCATCTAGTTCCATTACATCACTGTTGGGTTGTTCTGGGTTGGAAGTTCCCACGATATCCATTTGTTGTTCTTGTTCACCTGGACTGTGATCCAGGGCCTCCCCAACCGAGAAAAGAACGTTGCGATGGGTATCATATAAACGATCCTTTGGCCAATGAGATTCGTCTAATTTCAGGAACTCTGGACCGTGAAACCACAATTCTTTTTTCTTCCCCCAGTTTTCAGGACGTGTCGCTAGGTCAGCTGGGTTCGACTTGGTATTTATGTAGTACCATGCTGCTTGGGGTAGGTTCTTCTTTACCTCTTCGACTCTGTTCGCCACAAACGGTGGGAGCAACTTGTTAGACCGCATCCAGCCCAGGATGACCAGACTGTCTGACCACATGAATTCCTTGCTTATGTGTATGCCTATGTTACTCTTCACATACTTCAGCAGTCTACTTGTTATCAGGAACCCAAGTAACTCCAGTCTTGGTATATTTACTTTCTTTTCATTCTTGTCCTTGCTTTGAGCTACGTGAGATTTTGCCATCACAAAAGATACTGAACTTCCTTGTCCTCCTGTGACTTTCACATACACAACCGTTGCAAAAGAGTCTTTCGAAGCGTCCGAAAAACCGTGCAATTCATAATTCATCGAGGTGTCTGATGGCACAGTTCCGAGATGTCTGGGAAGTTCAACTTTGGAGACGTCCTTTAGATTGACAAGAATTTGTTCCAGGGATTGCATGATGTTTTCCGGCAGTTTGCTATCCCATTTACATTTTTGCTCACAAATCCTTTGGAAAAGAAGTTTTATCGGTAGCACTAGAGGACAAACGAATCCACACGGGTCATACACTCTTGCTAATGCTCGTAAAACTTTCCTTTTTGTGTCAATTGGAGAGTCTTGGTTTTCAGTCCATCTCAACTTTAGTTTGTCGTTGTGAACATCCCACGATAACCCAAGAACCTTTACTTCCTTAGTCTGGTCATACTGGTGTAGAGCCGGAGTAGAGGCTACGAGCTCTTTACTATTGGAGATCCAATCTCTAATGTTCATAGAAAGCTGACTAAAAGCCGTTCTTGTTTTCTCATAGATCTCAAGCGCCTCTTCATTTGTATCAGCTCCAGTGACCAAATTGTCTACGTAGCACTTATCAGCCACTGACCTTACTATCTCATCGTTAGATTTCATCATGTGGTGTTTAATTGTGGCTGTGAGCAAGAATGGACTTGCTAGAATCCCAAACGCTACTCTACAGAAGCGATAACATATCAGGTTATCATCTGTTGGCTCCTTGTTTGTGTCTTTTAGCCATAGGAAACGTGTGACATCCCGGTCATCTGCATGCAAGCCCACTTGTAAAAAAGCCTTCTCAACATCCGCTGTTATGCCTATTCTTTTAGTTCGAAACTTGAGAAGAAGTGCCGTCAAATCTTCTAGCATATATGGACCACTATATAGACACTCATTTAAGCTTTTATGTCCAGATATACTTGCCGATGCATCGTAGACGATTCTCCCCTTTTTGCCCTTCTGTCTTATTAGATGATGAGCGAGGTAATGAATTGGGTGATCCGAATTATCTAAGTATTGCGGTGTCACTATCTCTATAATACCCAATTCCATTTGTTCCTTTAAGATGTCGTTGTACTCGAGCAAGGAATCCTCATCTAATCTCCTTACTAGACTCTTCAGCCTGCCCAAGGCAAGTCCAAAGTTTGATGGCAAGTCCGGTGGATATTGTATCCAAGGCCATGTGACTTCATACCTATTGTCCTTATATCGCACCGTCTCGTTAAATTTATGCACCGCTTCTTCATGGCGAGTGGCCTTAGGCGAATCTGTTATGCCTATATTTTCCAGAGACCATAGGAACCTAACATCGATATTCCTTAATGGCAGATCTGGTTCAGCGAAATATGGACAATTGGGTGTGTGACATTGACAGTATGTAGTCACGGACAAGACACTAGCATCCTCATCTGAAGCAGCATTTCCAGAAAGAATGTATCCGAAATCAGTATCAATCAGGTACAAGTTATCAGAAAGTTTGATTTTTCTGTCCCGCATGAACGAGCAATAAAAGTCGTTTCCGATAAGAAGGTCTATACCTTCACCAGCCGTATCGTCGTCCGCATATATATCTACTGCATCGTTATGGACTTTGGCTACCGGTACGCGATCAGTGATGTGTGACACTATATTCACGTTAACCCTGTGTTTGATACCTCGTTTGGTCACTATATCGTCCTCTGCAGATGGACTCGATGTCTCTAGGGGTGTTGCTGCTCCAAATGTATAGATTAAAAGAAGATCTGTTTTTAAGATAGATAACTTGAGTGAGTCAGCCAGTTTCTTCGTTATATATGATCGCTGACTGCCGCTGTCCAGAAGAACTCTGCTGACCCTGCTTAAGTCATCGTTGGCGTCACTGTTTTCTATTTTTGCCACCGCTGTCTGCAAAAAAGTGAAAGTGAACCTATTAGAAACAAGGCACGGAGTCTCTGTAGCGGCGGTATCAGATATCTCTTGTGTACCTTTTAGCGCCGGGCATAACAACTCGAAATGAGATCCCTTACACCGGTAGCAGGATACTGTTCGTCTACAATCCTCCGTCTTGTGGTTCCGCCTCAGACATTTTAGACAGCGTCCCTGCAGCTTCTTCTTCCGAGCATCCAAATCAGCAAACCGTTTGCAATCAGCGCTTGCATGGTTGGTGAGACTACAGAACAGACATGGCCTTCTTGGTTTCTTTGCCTCATGTGCATCTTCCCTTGGCTGACCCTTTCTTTTCCGGTTTTGACGTTTTACAAATTGATTATGTTTTCTATCCTGGATATGAGATGATAGATAGAATATGGATTCTCTGTTCTGATGTGAAGCGCTTCGGTGGTTCCTCCAGAAGTTCCAGGGATGCTTGGAATTGTTGGTTCTGAAAGCACTGCTGCAGATTTTTCCATTGCAGTAACAATCCTGTGTAGACCTGCCCTAATATCCACCATGTTGCTGTCTGTGCCAATTAAATGTAGCTCGTGTACCACTCGGTCTGGAAATTTACGGAGGATCATGGCTCGAAGGTGGTTGCCATTCGCAGGTTCTCCGAGGTTTTCCAGAACCCGTAAGTGCCGTTCCACTTCGTTTAATGTAGCCCGACAATTCTTGCTTTCATCATTGGCTCGTTTCAGGTTACATAACTCCGTGTAGTGAGCGTCAACAATGGTGTCCTTAGAGCCGAACCTCTTCAACAGGGTTTCAACTGCAATGGAGTAATTGTCGTTTGTAGTAGCCAGACCTGAAACCGCTTCTAGGGCCTCACCAGATAAGCACCCTATTAAATAGGATAGCTTATCAGCCTCTCCTATGTTTTTCTGGTGTATGTTTGCCATGAAACGATCCCAGAATTCAGTCCACTTGAGCTTATCGCCTGAAAATTCCGGTAACTGGAGCTTTGGCAACCGAGTTGTAGCTGCTACCTCGGAAGTCACATCTTGAACAGTGGGACGCATCGAGCTTAACGAGTGTTCAATATTAGAGCACAGCTCCTCTGCTTCAATTTGGAGAGACAAAGCGCCTTCTACCACCTCCACGTTGTGGATGGTGGTCTTTTCGGTATAGTCCCTCGTCTCCAAGTCCACCTTTAAAATAAGCCCCTTTAACTTTGTAAGAATCTGAGCAGCTTCAGCTACGTCCATGGCACCCGTGTCATATATTTCCTTTGCCGACTCATAGGCCGCCAGTAGAGCATTCCTCCGTAGCTCCAACCGTTTTAGCAGGATTTGCTCCATTTGTATTAGATGATTCTGAAATTGGTATGAGTCAAATTTACTACACACGAAATTCGAATATATTCGATAATATGTAGTGAACCTCCAACGGGGATACTTAATCTCTGATTTCTTTCTTTAAATAACTGGAAAACACAACATATATATACATCCATGAACACAGACGTGGATTTGTCAAACTAAAACCATACCCTGCATTGCCAAGTTTGCAAAAATGCGAACAGCCCCTTACGCTGACGAGTATTACCAAAGTACCCTTATCTTTCATAACTAAAGTATTTTACCTGGCTGGTAACGATAATGAAACGGTATTTTAGATTGAATACTATTTACGAATGATGTCTTCACTTACCAATTCCAGTTAAACACACGCGTAATAGAAAACTAAGCCAGCGCCGCCTTACGCTTGAATTGTCAGCGTTTCCCTTATCCACGAGCTTGTTTGTTATTGATGCCGACTGAAATAAACATCACCACGTATCATAAAATCGCTCAACAATACTCGTTTTCATGTACTTTCAGCGCCATTATGGCCGCGCCACGCTACCTTTTATTTCGTGTCAAGGAATGTCTCGATTGCTTACCTATTTTTTCTCGACCATTCGCCACAAACACTTTGAAGACTATCCGTGCTCCGTTTCCACTGAAAATCACCACTGAACAAAGCACAATCCACTATTTTAGCGCTCAAACATAATTCTTCGCCTCAAGCAAGATTGAATGCAAACCGTTCCGCTCGCCTCGCTTTAGACGCTTTCGTTATTTCCGTCAAGTTTTTTCTTCTTGGAATACTATGACCACAGACTACTTAGAGATACTATTCGGTCGATTTTGTTGCGATCAATCGATTTTTTTTTCTTCCATTGCTAGAAAAAAAAAACCCAATCGACCTACCTTTAGTAGACAAACAAAGCGAAAATGTACAAGAGTCGAATTGACTCAATCGCTACCAGCTAAATATCTACTGGAACGGGGAAACAACAAAATTCGATCCGCAGATAATCGATTATTAATCGATCGATTCATCACTATCTGTGACGCCCCACGCTGACCAACCTAATTACTAGCCAATGTTGCTATGCACAAATAAAATTGACTAACCAACACCATTCCAATTTACATGTAATATCTTTATACTTATTCTAGTTGTAACGTACTGATTAACATTTTTCATATTGATAATTATTATCAGAACAATGAGAGCTTACAAATACTTATTCTATCATCCCCCGACTATAATCGATATCGAAAGTCGTTTCTCGTAATATAAGTATTGCATTCCTAGGACCATAGAGCCTGACCTACACGCACAGATAAATTTCTGAACGTGTAAGCCAGTTTTAATCAAGAGCGGCTTCACACTGTCCAACATGGCATCGGCGAGGGAAACCACTCCTTTAAATTGAATCTCATACTTTTATTTTAAATGCAAAAGTTAATTATGTATACAATCTTAATGTAAAAATAAAACAATTACGACAACCATAATTCAAATAAAAAAACCTTTTATTCGTTTTAAATTTGCCAAATTTTATCACATATAAGGCCGTCGCACACTGCCCGACACGATGCTGGACGTCATTTCATCCGATTAATCGATGTCACCTGCGACCCGATATCGCGCCTGAGCAGTGCGAAAGCAACCCTTAGGGCTATACATTAGTGTATAGTGTATATTAGTCTTAGTGATACTCGCTATACCTGAGCCCTTGCAATCTAATTTATTCGGACATTTCTCTGCCCTACCAGACAGAGCGCGAACAAATCAGATCCCAGCATACTTCCACCAAATTTGTCGCCCCTTCTGACTTCATGGCGACGTATGCCTCGGATTTACATACAGAATTAGGGCAACAAAGATACTTCTTATTATCAGATTTATATATATATATTCTATCATAGGGTATGGAAACATGAATCGACTGATTCCTTACAACTTCATCTGAAATATGTGGCTGTGCCACTGTACACATTCACTGCCATCGGTCAGGCCGGACAATACAGTCGACTCGCTCCGGTCTAAGCACTGCAATGTGCCCGGGTGCCTTCCTAGTACGTGTTACAAGGGAGAGCCGGGCTCCTCTGAGTTTCCACACTCCCTTGCACACCCTGGGTCAAGACTCCTGGTCGGTCGGTACAGTTTGCCTTGACCCCTGCCTGGCACCCGCCGGACAGGAGACCTTTTGGTCTCCCGGGAACCTCCACCATCCCCAATAGTTCCGCCACGGTTTCTCCAACTTAAGTCGACTGTCGTAACGGGCGAGAAAGACTCGCTCCTATCCAATTTCTACGCACCATGTCTATGACACTACTCAAAGTACATTGTACTAGCGTTTATTGGACCCAGATATATGGAAACTTACTGCTGCATTAATACAGTCTCATCATATTTCCACACCATATGAAATAACAGTCTACATCATAGCAAGAAAGAGGTTACTGACTCACCAAGCCAGGTCCTCCATCAGCCTTACCAGGCTGATCCAGCAGCCGCGCGGAGATCCACGACGCCACCAGCGCGCTCCGCCGTCTCCCGCGCCTGCCCCTGTTTACTTCTCACCTCGGTCACCTGTTCCATGCAGCGACGTCGTTCGACGATCATCCCGCTTCCGGTGCCGCCATTAACACTGTCAAAACTCACCGTCGGTGTTGCCACATGACATAAATCTCACAGGTGATAAGTTCTTACCGATTTATCTCGCGCTTGGCGCGACACTAATACATACACTACTAGTATAGTTACCCCACATTAAGGCCACTTGGGCAAATGGCAGGGCGGTTTTGTTCTTTACCGAGAGCTTACCGATAAAATAAATTAAATTAAATATGTA